>WNWK01001445.1:143873-276373 GCA_009830355.1 Cherax destructor | reverse complement strand
GACAGAGAGAGAGAGAGAGAGAGAGAGAGAGAGAGAGAGAGAGAGAGAGAGAGAGAGAGAGAGAGAGAGAGAGAGAGAGAGACAGACAGACAGACAGACAGACAGACACAGAGAGACAGACAGAGAGAGACAGACAGAGACAGACAGAGAGAGAGAGACAGACAGAGAGAGAGAGACAGAGAGAGACAGACAGAGAGAGAGAGAGACAGAGACAGACAGACAGAGAGAGACAGACAGAGAGAGACAGACAGAGACAGACAGAGAGACAGACAGACAGACAGAGAGACAGAAAAGCAGAAGAACAGAAAAAAAACAGAGAGAGACAGAAGAAACAGAAAAACAGAAGAACAGAGAACAGAGAGAAAAGAGAGAGAGAGAAGAGAGAGAGAGAAGAGAGACAGACAGACAGACAGACAGACAGACAGACAGACAGAGACAGACAGACAGAGGCAGACAGAGACTTCTACTATAATGTACCTGTCAACACACAATAATTGTGATTGACCACAACTTCTTCCTCCTTTGTTTTGGTTAAGGTTGTTCCATTACCAGCACGTCATGAAGAGGGACGTGAAGTCGCAGTGTTCATCATGGACAACTTTGTGAACTTTCCCACCTCTATCTCTGGCTCTACCCTTGACCCTGACATGATGAACTCGCTGTGTTCAATAAGAACACCTCGGTGCACTTTCCCAACCTCTATGTGTGGCTGCTGCCTTGGCCAAGCCGTGAGTGACATACCGGAAGACACTGCCACTTGCACACAACTTAGATACGCCTCTTATCACAAGTTTTTGCCGTAGTTGTTACCTCAGTAGATCAAAGAATCAACCTGATCAAACTGACTGTAGGATAACGTAAACTGGCCAGCCAGCCAGTCACTCAACTTGTCACCTAGATGATAAGTACGACATGTTTCGCCTACACAACAGGCTTCTTCAGTCGAGTACATAGGAGGCAGCAGAAGCAGTAGAGATGTAAAGACGATGTAATCAGTCCATCACCCTTGAAGACGTAGTTTTAAGTCGGTCAGTCCCTCAGCCTGGGGAAGAGTATTGCTCCATAGTCTGGAACAACGTATACCATTATCATATTTACTGTGTGGCCTACATGCTTACACAGTGTCTTGCTGTACACACATGAACAACTCAACCTCAATTACATGGGAGTTGAGTCTCGCAAGACAAGTGAAGAAGAGACACGTGCTGCAGAACGTGAATAAGAGACACGTGCTGCAGAGCGTGAATAAGAGACACGTGCTGCAGAACGTGAATAAGAGACACGTGCTGCAGAACGTGAATAAGAGACACGTGCTGCAGAGCGTGAATAAGAGACACGTGCTGCAGAATGTGAATAAGAGACACGTGCTGCAGAGCGTGAATAAGAGACACGTGCTGCAGAACGTGAATAAGAGACACGTGCTGCAGAGCGTGAACAAGAGACACGTGCTGCAGAACGTGAATAAGAGACACGTGCTAGAGCGTGAATAGAGACACGTGCTCAGAATGTGAATAAAGACACGTGCTGCAGAGCGTGAATAAGAGACACGTGCTGCAGGCGTGAATAAGAGACACGTGCTGCAGAGCGTGAATAAGAGACACGTGCTGCAGAGCGTGAATAAGAGACACGTGCTGCAGAGCGTGAATAAGAGACACGTGCTGCAGAGCGTGAATAAGAGACACGTGCTGCAGAGCGTGAATAAGAGACACGTGCTGCAGAGCGTGAATAAGAGACACGTGCTGCAGAGCGTGAATAAGAGACACGTGCTGCAGAGCGTGAATAAGAGACACGTGCTGCAGAGCGTGAATAAGAGAACGTGCTGCAGAGCGTGAATAAGAGACACCTGCTGCAGAACGTGAATAAGAGACACGTGCTGCAGAGCGTGAATAAGAGAGACATGCTGCAGAACGTGAATAAGAGACACGTGCTGCGAACGTGAATAAGAGACACGTGCTGCAGAGCGTGAATAAGAGAGACGTGCTGCAGAACGTGAATAAGAGACACGTGCTGCAGAACGTGAATAAGAGACACGTGCTGCAGAGCGTGAATAAGAGAGACGTGCTGCAGAACGTGAATAAGGACACGTGCTGCAGAACGTGAAAGAACACGTGCTGCAGAGCGTGAATAGAGACACGTGCTGCAGAGCGTGAATAAGAGACACGTGCTGCAGAGCGTGAATAAGAGACACGTGCTGCAGAGCGTGAATAAGAGATACGTGCTGCAGAGCGTGAATAAGAGAGACGTGCTGCAGAACGTGAATAAGAGACGTCTGCAGAACGTGAATAAGAGACACGTGCTGCAGAACGTGAATAAGAGACACGTGCTGCAGAACTGAATAAGGTCAGATGCAGAAGTGAATAAGAACACGTGCTGCAGAACGTGAATAAGAGACACGTGCTGCAGGACGTGAATAAGAGTCAGTCTGCAGAACGTGAATAAGAGACACGTGCTGCAGAACGTGAATAGAGTCACGTACTGCAGAACGTGAATAAGAGACACGTGCTGCAGAACGTGAATAAGAGTCACGTACTGCAGAACGTGAATAAGAGACACGTGCTGCAGAACGTGAATAAGAGTCACGTACTGCAGAACGTGAATAAGAGACACGTGCTGCAGAATAATCTTGGTCTGTGAGGAGGAATCTTTACAGACAAGCTTTTCGGAGAATGTAGACTCGCAAGCTTAGGCCACTGTTCAACGGGAAGAAAATTACCATCTGGAAAAGTGAGCTCTAAAGCGTGGGGGGTTGCGGTGAAAGACCGACTGGTCCTGGGTGTCAAAAGTACTGGCATACAATTTCGGCAATGAGACATAAGTCTCAGGTACAAAGAAACAACTATTACCTTGCTTCTGTAACTGAAAGTTCTCACAAGTGATAATAATACAAGAAAGAAACCCAGCTGTTACTTAAATCACTAGACCCAAGCAAAGACTGTGGGACTCTACAAAATCAGCCCAAGACTGCTGCAGTGGTGTGCCGTCACGCTGGCACTGCCTCTCACTCCCTCACCGCTACCCTCAACACTGCCTCTCACTCCCTCATCACACATTGCCGCTCACTCCCTCACCCACAACATTGCCTCTCACTCACCGCTACCCACAACACTACCTCTCGACTCACTCACCGCTACCCACAACACTGCCTCTTCACTCACGCACCCACAACACTGCCTCTCACTCCCCCACCGCTACCCACAACACTGCGTCTCACTCACCGCTGCCCCACCTGCCTCTCACTCACTCCCGCTACCCACAGCACTGCCTCTCACTCACCGCTACCCACAACCTGCCTCTCCTCACCGCTACCCACAACACTGCTTCACCCTCACCGCTACCCACAACACTGCCTCTCACTCACTCACCGCTACCCACAACACTGCCTCTCACTCACCGCTACCCACAACACTGCCTCTCACTCACTCACCGCTACCCACAACACTGCCTCTCACTCACCGCTACCCACAACACTGCACCGCTACCCACAACCTGCCTCTCTCCACCTACCACAACACTGCCTTCACTCACCGCTACCCACAACACTGCCTCTCACTCAACGCTACCCACAACACTGTCTCTCACTCCTCAATGCTACCCACAACACTGCCTCTCACTCCTCAACGCTACCACAACACTGCCTCTCACCGCTACCCACAACACTGCCTCTCACTCACGCTACCCACAACACTGCCTCTCACTCACCGCACCCACCACCCAACACTGCCTCTCACTCACTCACCGCTACCACAACACTGCCTCTCACTCACCGCTACCCACAACACTGCCTCTCACTCCTCACCCTACCCACAACACTGCCTCTCTCACTCACCGCTACCCACAACACTCCTCCCCACCCTACCCACAACACTGCCTCTCACTCACCGCTACCCACAACCTCTCCCTCCCGCTACCCACAACACTGTCTCTCACTCACTCAACGCTACCCACAACACTGCCTCTCAATCACCGCTACCCACAACACTGCCTCTCACTCACTCACCGCTACCCACAACACTGCCTCTCACTCACCCTACCCACAACACTGCTCTTCCTCCTCCCACACGCACCAACACTGCTTCCACTCCTCCTGCTACCCACAACCTGCCTCTCACTCACTCAGCTCCAACACTGCCTCTCACTCACTGCACCCACAACACTGCCTCCTCACTCCTAACCTACCTACAACACTGCCTCTCACTCACCGCTACCCACAACACTGCCTCCACTCACCGCTCCCACAACACTGCCTCTCACTCACCGCTACCACAACACTGCCTCTCACTCCTCACCGCTACCCACAACACTGCCTCTCACTCACCGCTACCCACAACACTGCCTGCACCACTCACCGCTACCCACAACACTGCCTCACTCACTCACTGCTACCACAACACTGCCTCTCACTCACTCACGCTACCACAACACTGCCTCTCACTCACCGCTACCCACAACACTGCCTCCACTCACTCAACGCTACCTACAACACTGCTCTCATCCCCCGCTACCACAACACTGCCCTCACTCACCGCTACCCACAACTGCCTCTCACTCACCCTTACCCACAACACTGCCTCTCACTCACTCACCGCTACCCACAACACTGCCTCTCACTCACGCTACCCACAACACTGCCTCTCACTCACTCCTACCCACAACACTGCCTCTCACTCACCGCTACCCACAACACTGCCTCACTCACTCACCGCTACCCACAACACTGCCTCTCACTCACCGCTACCCACAACACTGCCTCTCACTCACTCACCGCTACCCACAACACTGCGTCTCACTCACCGCTACCCACAACACTGCCTCTCACTCACTCACCGCTACCCACAACACTGCCTCTCACTCACCGCTACCCACAACACTGCCTCTCACTCACCGCTACCCACAACACTGCCTCTCACTCACCGCTACCCACAACACTACCTCTCACTCACTCACCGCTACCCACAACACTGCCTCTCACTCACGCTACCCACAACACTGCCTCTCACTCTCACCGCTACCCACAACACTGCCTCTCACTCACCGCTACCCACAACACTGCCTCTCACTCACCGCTACCCACAACACTGCCTCTCTCACCGCTACCCACAACACTGCCTCTCACTCACTCAACACTACCCACAACACTGCCTCTCACTCACTCAACGCTACCCACAACACTGTCTCTCACTCACTCAATGCTACCCACAACACTGCCTCTCACTCACTCAACGCTACCCACAACACTGCCTCTCACCGCTACCCACAACACTGCCTCTCACTCACCGCTACCCACAACCTGCTCTCACTCACCGCTACCCACAACACTGCCTCTCACTCACTCAACGCTACCCACAACACTGCCTCTCCCCTCCACACACTGCTTACCCCCCAACACTGCCTCTCACTCACGCTCACCCACTACCCACACACTGCCTCTCCTCACTCACCGCTACCCACAACACTGCTCACTCACCGCTACCACAACACTGCCTCTCATCCATACCGCTACCCACAACACTGCCTCTCACTCACCGCTACCACAACACTGCTCTCACTCACCGCTACCCACAACACTGCCTCTCACTCCGCACCACAACCTGTCTCTCACTCATCACCTACCCACACACTGCCTCTCATCACCGCTACCCACACTGCCTCTCACTCACTCACCGCTACCCACAACACTGCCTCTCACTCACCGCTACCCACAACACTGCCTGTCACTCACTCACCGCTACCCACAACACTGCTTCTCACTCACTCACTGCTACCCACAACACTGCCTCTCACTCACTCAACGCTACCCACAACACTGCCTCTCACTCACCGCTACCCACAACACTGCCTCTCACTCCCAACGCTACCTACAACACTGCCTCTCACTCACCTACCCACAACACTGCCTCTCACTCACCGCACCACAACACTGCCTCTCACTCACCCTACCCACAACACTGCCTCTCACACTCCACCGCTACCCACAACACTGCCTCTCACTCACCGCTACCACAACACTGCCTCTCACTCCACCGCTACCCACAACACTGCCTCTCACTCACCACTACCCACAAACTGCTTCTCACTCACCGTCACCCACAACACTACCTCTCACTCACTCACCCTCCCACAACACTGCCTCTCACTCACCGCTACCCACAACACTGCCTCTCACTCACTCACCGCTACCCACAACACTGCGTCTCACTCACCGCTACCCACAACACTGCCTCTCACTCACTCACCGCTACCCACAACACTGCCTCTCACTCACTCACCGCTACCCACAACACTGCCTCTCACTCACCGCTACCCACAACACTGCCTCTCACTCACCGCTACCCACAACACTGCCTCTCACTCCCTCACCGCTACCCACAACACTGCCTCTCACTCACCGCTACCCACAACACTGCCTCTCACTCACTCACCGCTACCCACAACACTGCCTCTCACTCACTCACCACTACCCACAACATGATAAATTACTCTTTGTGACATAAGGTAAACAAAGTTAAAATTAACAAGAGGAAATTTCCAGCGATGGCCAGAAATTACCGACACAACCTGTTCTCATTTTACTACGTTAATTTTCTTAAGAGATTCCCAGCGTCAATTTCTTTTCTGCTATTTTCTATAAGCTGGGTTAGCTTATTTAGGTATAGTTTACATCAACCTATATAAACGTATATTTAACTACAAACAATTTAAAAAAAAAACTGTAAATAAGTGTGGCAGCCGTGGCGAGCATGATCAGTAAACCTTCACATCACCATGATTATTATTCCTGGTGCTAGAATGATCAGTAAACCATCACCATGATTATTATTCCTGGTGCTAGAATGATCAGTAAACCATCACCAAGATTATTATTCCTTGTGCTAGAATGATCAGTAAACCATCACCAAGATTATTATTCCTGGTGCTAGAATGATCAATAAACCATCACCAAGATTATTATTCCTGGTGCTAGAATGATCAATAAACCATCACCAAGATTATTATTCCTGGTGCTAGAATGATCAGTAAACCTTCACATCACCATGATTATTATTCCTGGTGCTAGAATGATCAGTAAACCATCACCAAGATTATTATTCCTTGTGCTAGAATGATCAGTAAACCATCACCAAGATTATTATTCCTTGTGCTAGAATGATCAGTAAACCATCACCAAGATTATTATTCCTGGTGCTAGAATGATCAATAAACCATCACCATGATTATTATTCCTGGTGCTAGAATGATCAATAAACCATCACCATGATTATTATTCCTGGTGCTAGAATGATCAGTAAACCATCACCAAGATTATTATTCCTGGTGCTAGAATGATCAATAAACCATCACCATGATTATTATTCCTGGTGCTAGAATGATCAGTAAACCATCACCATGATTATTATTCCTGGTGCTAGAATGATCAGTAAACCATCACCAAGATTATTATTCCTGGTGCTAGAATGATCAGTAAACCATCACCAAGATTATTATTCCTGGTGCTAGAATGATCAGTAAACCATCACCAAGATTATTATTCCTGGTGCTAGAATGATCAGTAAACCATCACCAAGATTATTATTCCTGGTGCTAGAATGATCAATAAACCATCACCATGATTATTATTCCTGGTGCTAGAATGATCAGTAAACCCTCACCATGATTATTATTCCTGGTGCTAGAATGATCAGTAAACCATCACCAAGATTATTATTCCTGGTGCTAGAATGATCAGTAAACCATCACCAAGATTATTATTCCTGGTGCTAGAATGATCAGTAAACCATCACCATGATTATTATTCCTGGTGCTAGAATGATCAGTAAACCATCACCAAGATTATTATTCCTGGTGCTAGAATGATCAGTAAACCATCACCATGATTATTATTCCTGGTGCTAGAATGATCAGTAAACCATCACCAAGATTATTATTCCTGGTGCTAGAATGATCAATAAACCATCACCAAGATTATTATTCCTTGTGCTAGAATGATCAGTAAACCATCACCAAGATTATTATTCCTGGTGCTAGAATGATCAATAAACCATCACCATGATTATTATTCCTGGTGCTAGAATGATCAATAAACCATCACCATGATTATTATTCCTGGTGCTAGAATGATCAGTAAACCATCACCAAGATTATTATTCCTGGTGCTAGAATGATCAATAAACCATCACCATGATTATTATTCCTGGTGCTAGAATGGGTCGACTGACTACTGTCGCTTCTGCCAATTATATCTGTAAAACTTACAACAATTTACTATATATTAACTTTAAAATGTGTACATGACAATGTGTATTTTCTTATTGACTGACAAAGCACATGAACTATTTTTGTTTTATAGTGTTTAAAACATATACACCATTCTGACATTACCAAAGTTACACTTTCATTTAATTATCACATTGTTATTTTCGTGGCCAATTCACCGTAATATTGGAGAAATCATAATCGCAAAACGAATATAAATATTTTAAGTCGATTTTTCATATTCCATAATCCATATGCATAATTTATTTCGTGTCACTGGCTACTCTCAGCCAATTTAGATGAAAGGGTAAAGAGCCCCTCCATTTATGCCGAAAGAGATACTGGGGGTTCTTAGTCAAGTAAGCACCCTGCTGAAAGAGTTTGATCCCTCCCCGAGAAGAGACCCAAACCCACTGGCACAAACCACTCAACCACCAGCTACCACACATATGGTTTGAGAAACGATTGTTCTGGAGACAATGTATGATTGCAATATCATGTGTGTTTTGCGCTGGATGTTGTTGATCCATCTGGCTGGATAAGGCACAGCGGCCTCCTGATAAAACTGAAATTACTGGCAATCTCTACCTCTCTTCTACACCATTTAATTACCTGTAAGATGAGAACTTTGAAAACAACTCAATCGGTGCCATTACGCCACAGGGAAAATCATTCGGTCCCTTGATACATGTCTACTTCACCGACCGCTAAACTACATCACAGCGACCTACAATTGCTACTGAGAAAACATTGGTGATGCTTATCAATAAGCAACATACCATGGTGCTACTACTGGAGCTTAGTGAAGATGAGGGGAATACACTGAACATCCAGTAATGAGGAGGATATCCTGGGAGTGATATCTGACTGCACATAATCAAGCACCAGGTACGTGACTATTTTCAAGGGTTTTTCAACCCTCGCGGCCCGGCCTGATTTAAACAGTGTAAACAACGCAGCTAAAACCTTTACAGCATTGAAGAAAACTCTCGTATTTGTTTGAGAATGGTTGCATACTCTATACGAGATCCAGGTTCACTCATACCTGAGAATAAACCATACCTCCATGTTATACTCTCTCTCTCTCACTTCTAGACAAGGTAGAAGACCGTGAAAGGCAATTCATATCTAGCCTTGAATCATGCTAGTCTAACCTGTAAGTAATTCTTCCTATGCATAACATTTGTTTAAGATATCTTAATAGGTATATTAAATTTATTTTCATATTTACATATTCTCGTAAAACTTTACACATATTTATTAACTTTTCGTCCTTTCACATTCTTCATTATCATTTCCATCAACATTTCTTCTTTCTTATCATCATCTCATATTTAAAATTGTTTGCAGCTTTCCCCTTCTACCATTTATTTTCTCAATAGGAATTATTTCCCTTGTGATTATTGCACATCTTAACTACGTTATTCTTGACAGTCAAATATACCGTCTTGTTTAATATTTCTCCACTTTCATGCTCTTTCTTTTAGCCATATCAGCATAATATTAATCTTGTTTTAAGTCTGCAGTCCTACACACTAATTAGCTATTTGTTAATTAAAAATTTGTTTCACTGCTTTTTTGTTTATACTTTTCTATCCTCCAGATTCAACAACTTCAAGATACGCATCTCTTTATATCTTTACTCAATTTCTCTTATCTGGCTTCTTTATTTATCCTTCTTAATTATGCATAAATACTATCCTTCTTAATTATGCATAAATACCTTTACAACTTATTCTCTGAGTAAGAATTCAACTTCTAATACACAATTTTCTCTCAATTGTTTGTTTACTTTTTCATGGCTCACTAATGCTACTTCTTTATATTTTATTTTTACTCTGCTCCAGTTCTACAGCTTCAACAGTCTCGTTTAAACATCAACTTCAATGTTGATCAACTTCACATTCTTCAATCTACGGTTACAACTATAGTACCCGATTTGTCTCTTTCTCTTGTTACATAGATAAGCATTATACTTGTATTTATACTTCGTTCTTTGATCTGCATCCGCTCACCATTCTGTAAACAACAGCACAGCTCTGCTGTTTCTGTAAACAACAGCACAGCCCTGCTGTTTCTGTAAACAACAGCACAGCCCTGCTGTTTCTGTAAACAACAGCACAGCCCTGCTGTTTCTGTAAACAACAGCACAGCCCTGCTGTTTCTGTAAACAACAGCACAGCCCTGCTGTTTCTGTAAACAACAGCACAGCCCTGCTGTTTCTGTAAACAACAGCACAGCCCTGCTGTTTCTGTAAACAACAGCACAGCCCTGCTGTTTCTGTAAACAACAGCACAGCCCTGCTGTTTCTGTAAACAACAGCACAGCCCTGCTGTTTCTGTAAACAACAGCACAGCCCTGCTGTGTCTGTAACCTGGAGCATTCACTTGTCATAGATGACGATGTACGGATGTGAAGACTTGATAAAGCTCTACAGTGAGAGAACCTAGTTCCAATAAAAGCTTGTTTTGCACATTGTATCTTAATATCCATACCTAGCAGTATTACACTTCAACATCTACTAGGTTGGCTTTGTACTACTTGTTTTGTGTCTTAGTTCTCTTAAGACTTACCTTTAGTCACTGGAACGCTACTCACACGCTCTCTTGTGCTTTCTCTGTTTTCACTTTCCATTCATGTCTCCTCCTCCTACTTCGCTCCATGATAAACAATCTTTCCTTCTTCAGTGTGCGTATTCCCGAAGTATCTTCTATCTCGTAATCAAGTATTTAGTTCTGCGCTCTTCTAGCATCAAGTCTCATTCTTTCAGTCTGTGTACCTCCTGAGAATGACTCCATGAGTTTCTAAAGGCCACTGTAACATATACCAACCTGGCATATGCTGTATAAGTTGTGTATGCCTCTGGAGATAGGCTGGGTACTGGCCTTTCATCCTATATGTTGATCATATATTGTCATTTGGCATAACACAATCTCATTACTTTATATTTACAGGGGCTTAAATTATTATGATATCCATTACACCCATGATGGTGACTCAGCGCTGCACATTACACCCATGATGGTGACTCAGCGCTGCACATTACACCCATGATGGTGACTGAGCGCTGCACATTACACCCATGATGGTGACTCAGCGCTACACACGGAGACATTGTGGGAGAGGGAAGAGGTGGAGATGTTGAGGAAAGAATGTCAGCTGAGAAGATAAGGATCACAGCTGATGTAGTACATCCGTGTAAGATAAGAAAACATTATGTATGTGTTCAACTGAGGTGCGACTATTAGAGAGAGAGAGAGAGAGAGAGAGAGAGAGGGAGGGGGATTGGAAAGAGAGAATGACAAGGCGTTAAAGGTGTGTGAAACGAAGTTGTCATGTACTGTGATGAATGAGACAGCCCATCAAGAGAGACTGTCAGGGCGGCCTGACAACCTATGAGATGACCATGTCTGAGTCTAGTGTGTCCAGTGATTATTGAGGTTCAATTCCAGCAATCACGTTCATGACTATCCCTGCAACACATTCACATCATCTTGAAATACTTTTCTCATTATTTTTGCACCGGCTGTGAACATTTACATTCATGATTTTATTTCCTCTGGTATATCATTCACTTATACCCGGACTAGGATGGTCTCAGAAGGGATCACTGCGGGACCCCACTCTAGTGACTTCCTCTAGTTCCTTTATCCATTGTAATAACTTCACTGTTCCTTTAAGTATGTCTGTCAGTAGCTTTCATGCAATCTAGGAAAATGCAGTCTATCCTATCTTATCTTTATTGCCAAATTTCCTGAGCCTGTAAGGTCTGATAGCCATGATTTTCATTTTTTAATCTGAGCTTTTGGTGTATAACGACTCGTCATACCTTATATGGTACGCTAAACAGAGACAATGGATTTTTTTTCCTTACACCGTTGAATTTACTTGCTAAGAGATGTTATCTTATATCAGTTTATTTCAAAGCCCAGCAATAACTTAGGTAAGCAACCATCTCTAAAAATGCTACCCACAATAACTGGTTAACTGCTAGGTTTAAAGAGGTAACAAGTGCAAGGAGACTTGGTCATACGCCCCAGCCCGGAACTGAACTCAGGTCCTTCGGTTGTGATCCAAAGGTCCTACCGCTGAGCAATGAACAACCTATGATTTTGTGCCTCCTTCTTGTCTTCCTTTGGAAAACTAAAATCCCTTTTGCCGTTAAACAGCAAAAGTGATAGCCAGAGCAATTCTATTTTATTATACATTCATACCTGTGGCATGTTTAGGGCCACCACTGCTTGATTTAGGATGCAAGGTGATATCATGTTTGGTTACACTGCCTACATGGTCAGTTATCAGCCTCTCGTTTCCTCTTTTGCTGTTTCAAAGCTGGAGAGTTGTGTCAAGTTTCTCCTTCCCAGTTCTGGAAGTCTGCACTTCTCTTCTCATGAAGACACTGAAATTTGCTGCAATAAGATCACAGTAAACAGGTGATATCACAATATACAAAACAACCACTGTGAATAAAATAGTGAACTTCCAAACGCTTTCGTGATTTCTCACATTATCAAGGACTTGAGATTTGCTGAGTTCCTCACCGTCTTTGTCGTTCTCCGTAAGGTCTCATTCTCTGAGTTTACTAACTTGATCTTTAAAGGTCATCTTCCTTCTCATGTGGTTGCATAGTAACTTCGCTTAAGCTTGGATATTCTTATTTCAACTATTAAGTTTTCCTCCTGATTCTTCTGTAATCGTTCCTCACTCTCCTGTCCCACTCTCATAGTGTTAGTGTAAACATTAAAAACATCACTGCAAGTATCACAAACTTCACCGCCAGTCACAACCACAATTTTATCCACACCACCAACACTAACACAACCACTAGTAAGAACCATGGCATCACTCAAGTACCAACCACAGCACTACCACTGCAAAACCACCACCACCACTACAAAGCCACCATCACCATTATTACATAGACACACACTTACCTGTGCCGAAGAGGTGGGTGGCTGACCTCAGGTGGTGTGTAAATGGTCTACTTGATGACACTTGCCCAAGTGCTACACGGCACACACTTCACTCCCGCGAGTCTCTACTTGCACTCAGAAGACAATACTCACCCGCGCGTCACGCTCACTCGCCCACTGTACCTAGGTACGTACGCACGCATCTATATAAACCACTTCATCAGCGTGCCCGTCCGAATTATCCACCCACCGCCGCAGAAATATATGATCACAAACCGAGACTAGAAAGTGAGTGATTACATTACTGGTGACCACGGGTAGGGAAGGACCTGGTGACCACGGACGGGGTAGGGTACTGGTGTCCCGGGAAGGTACTGGTGGCCCTCACCGGGAACACGCTCTGTATCACTGATATTACTATTAATATGAGGGCTATGAGTGGCTAGGTATGGTGTACGGGTGTTTGGTAGCGTGCGTCAGGTAGCGAGGGGCGTGGTGCTGGAGCTAGCGATCGTGAAGCGTCACGTAGCGGCCAGGGTTCGCGGAGCACTACCACCTGCCTCGGGTAAACCCCACTCCTGCTTCTGCTCCTGCTGCCTGCCGCTTCTCCCTGCAGATACTACTACTACTGCTGCTGCTGCTGCTGCTGCTGCTGCTGTTGCTGCAGCCTCCTGATGCTTCCCCTCATAAGCAGCGGCAGCAAGAGGGGAAGCATCAGTACCTCCTGGTTATTTCTCTCATGCCTACTGCTAACACTGCTGCTGTATCTCCCTATTACTACTGCTGATGCTGTCACTACCGATGACTACTGCTAACGCTGCTGCTGTATCTCCCTATTACTGCTACTGTTCCTGCCGTTGGTGCCACTGCTGATGACTGCTTTTACTACTGATAGTCCTCCTGTTGTTGGTGGTGGTGACTATTGCTACCACTCCTACTGTATCTATTACTGTTGTTCCTACTGATTCCTACTGATACAGTATGTGGATATTACTACTGCTGCTCCTGCAGTCCATTTTGGAGTACGCAGCGCCAGTATAGAACCCACACCTAAGGAAGCATCTTAAAGACCTGGAGAAAGTGCAGAAGTACGCAACAAGACTTGTTACTGAGCTATGAGGAGAAGCTAGTGAAAATTAATCTAACAGCACTGGAAAATAGAACAACGGGAGATATTACAACAACATACAAAATGTTCCTGCTGTTGCTGTCACTGCAGGTGCCTACTGCTATCATTGCTACGTTATCTATTACTACTGCTGTTCCTGTCACTGCTGGTATCTGCTGCTACCACTACTACAATATCTACTTATTACTGTTACTGCTGGGCGTGTGTCGAGTACGTTACAATTTGCTGGGTGTTCATCACACAACCACGTCTTGCACTCCCTCTGTACCAGCTAAACTGGCAGGTCAATACAGGTGTATGGGGTTCCAGCCGCGCTGAGTCGCTGTCACATTTATATATCAAGCAATCAAGCAACCGGGTGAGAGATTGACTCCAGACAAACTGATGTTATACTTGCATCCCTCTCACTAGCAGGAGAGGTACACATACTGGTCTCTATTGTGTGAGGTGTAGACCAATCACAGTGAGTGATCTCGCCTTATTATTATTTTGCTGCTCTGCTGAACTCTGTACATACTGTAAATATTGATGGAAGCAATGTAAGAGTACTCAAAAATACCTTTAGTGTTTGACTTACTGTATTTTCCGGCATATAAGGCGCACTTGCTTCCTCCACAAAAAGTCTTGGAAAAATCACTGCGCCTTATATGCTCAAGGTCAAGGTCAAGGGTAGGCTTTGTGTCACGCTTTATCAGTTGTTTACTAACATTACGTTAAAACTGCTTGGAAATATTTATATGTCTCATATGATCATGCGCCTTATATGCCGGAAAATACGGTAATTAATTCTGGTGGTTTGTTCCTTGTCTGGAGACTTGATCAACGGCCAGGTACCAGAAGTCTTTATTAGTGTACCTGTCTTTATAATACTACCACTGCTACTGTATTTACTACTACTGTTCCTGATATTGTTGTCACTGCTACTTTATCTATTACTGCTGTTGCTGTCACTGCTGATACCTACTGTTACCACTGCTACAGTACCTGCCCATTAATGTTGTTCCTGCAGTTCCTAACGTAGCTGCTGCTGCTACCTGAATTATTGCTCCTATTATTGATGTTACTGCTGATGTTACTGCAGCTGCTACTGGTGTTACTGCAGCTGCTACTGGTGTTACTGCAGCTGCTACTGGTGTTACTGCAGCTGCTTCTGGTGTTACTGCAGCTGCTTCTGGTGTTACTGCAGCTGCTACTGGTATTACTGTTACTACGGCTGCTACTGGTATTACTGTTACTACGGCTGCTACTGGTATTACTGTTACTACGGCTGCTACTGGTGTTATTGCAGCTGCTACTGGTGTTACTGCAGCTGCTACTGGTGTTACTGCAGCTGCTATTGGTGTTACTACGGCTGCTACTGGTATTACTGTTAATACGGCTGCTACTGGTATTACTGTTACTACGGCTGCTACTGGTGTTATTGCAGCTGCTACTGGTGTTACTGCAGCTGCTTCTGGTGTTACTGCAGCTGCTTCTGGTGTTACTGCAGCTGCTACTGGTGTTACTGCAGCTGCTTCTGGTGTTACTGCAGCTGCTTTTGGTGTTACTGCAGCTGCTACTGGTGCTACTGTGTTACTACGGCTGCTACTGGTATTACTGTTACTACGGCTGCTACTGGTGTTACTGCAGCTGCTACTGGTGTTACTGCAGCTGCTACTGGTGTTACTGCAGCTGCTTCTGGTGTTACTGCAGCTGCTACTGGTGTTACTGCAGCTGCTACTGGTGTTATTGCAGCTGCTACTGGTGTTACTGCAGCTGCTACTGGTGTTACTGCAGCTGCTACTGGTGTTACTGCAGCTGCTACTGGTGTTACTGCAGCTGCTATTGGTGTTACTACGGCTGCTACTGATATTACTGTTACTACGGCTGTTACTGGTGTTATTGCAGCTGCTACTGGTGTTACTGCAGCTGCTTCTGGTGTTACTGCAGCTGCTTCTGGTGTTACTGCAGCTGCTACTGGTGCTACTGTGTTACTACGTCTGCTACTGGTATTACTGTTACTACGGCTGCTACTGGTGTTACTGCAGCTGCTACTGGTGTTACTGCAGCTGCTTCTGGCGTTACTGCAGCTGCTTCTGGTGTTACTGCAGCTGCTTCTGGTGTTATTTCTGCTTCTGGTGTTACTGCAGCTGCTTCTGGTGTTTCTGCAGCTGCTTCTGGTGTTACTGCAGCTGCTTCTGGTGTTACTGCAGCTGCTTCTGGTGTTACTGCAGCTGCTTCTGGTGTTACTGCAGCTGCTACTGGTGTTTCTGCAGCTGCTTCTGGTGTTACTGCAGCTGCTTCTGGTGTTACTGCAGCTGCTTCTGGTGTTACTGCAGCTGCTACTGGTGTTACTGCAGCTGCTTCTGGTGTTACTGCAGCTGCTTCTGGTGTTACTGCAGCTGCTTCTGGTGTTACTGCAGCTGCTTTGGAGTGTGTTCGAGCTGCTTCTGCCTGCTGGGTTACTGCAGCTGCTTCTGGTGTTACTGCAGCTGCTTCTGGTGTTACTGCAGCTGCTTTGGTGTTACTGCAGCTGCTTCTGGTGTTACTGCAGCTGCTACGGTGTCTGCAGCTGCTTCGGTGTTCTGGCTGTTACTGGTTAGCTGCTTCTGGTGTTACTGCTGCAGCTGCTTCTGGTGTTATGCAGCTGTTTCTGGTGTTACTGCAGCTGCTTCTGTTGGTGTTACTGGCTGCTACTGGGTGCGTTACTGCAGCTGCTTCTGGTGTTTCTGGAGCTGCTTCTGGTGTTCTGCAGCTGCGTTCTGGTGTGTTACTGCAGCTGCTTCTGGTGTTACTGCAGCTGCTACTGGTGTTACTGCAGCTGCTTCTGGTGTTACTGCAGCTGCTACTGGTGTTTGCAGCTGCTTTTGGTGTTACTGCAGCTGCTTCTGGTGTTACTGCAGCTGCTTCTGGTGTTACTGCAGCTGCTACTGGTGTTACTGCAGCTGCTACTGGTGTTACTGCAGCTGCTACTGGTGTTACTGCAGCTGCTACTGGTGTTACTGTTGTGGTGGTGTTAGTGGTAGTGCAAGTTGTGGTGGTGATAGTGGTAGTGCAGGTTGTGGTGGTGTTAGTGGTAGTGCAGGTTATGGTGGTGTTAGTGGTAGTGCAGGTTGTGGTGGTGTTAGTGGTAGTGCAGGTTGTGGTGGTGTTAGTGGTAGTGCAGGTTGTGGTGGTGTTAGTGGTAGTACAGGTTGTGGTGGTGTTAGTGGTAGTACAGGTTGTGGTGGTGTTAGTGGTAGTGCAAGTTGTAGTGGTGTTAGTAGTAGTGCAGGTTGTGGTGGTGTTAGTGGTAGTACAGGTTGTGGTGGAGTTAGTGGTAGTACAGGTTGTGGTGGTGTTAGTGGTAGTGGAGGTTGTGGTGGTGTTAGTGGTAATGCAGGTTGTGGTGGTGTTAGTGGTAGTGCAGGTTGTGGTGGTGTTAGTGGTAGTGCAGGTTGTGGTGGTGTTAGTGGTAGTACAGGTTGTGGTGATGTTAGTGGTAGTACAGGTTGTGGTGGTGTTAGTGGTAGTGCAAGTTGTGTTGGTGTTAGTGGTAGTGCAGGTTGTGGTGGTGTTAGTGGTAGTACAGGTTGTGGTGGAGTTAGTGGTAGTACAGGTTGTGGTGGTGTTAGTGGTAGTACAGGTTGTGGTGGAGTTAGTGGTAGTGCAGGTTGTGGTGGTGTTAGTGGTAGTGCAGGTTGTGGTGGAGTTAGTGGTAGTACAGGTTGTGGTGCTGTTAGTGGTAGTGCAGGTTGTGGTGGTGTTAGTGGTAGTACAGGTTGTGGTGGAGTTAGTGGTAGTACAGGTTGTGGTGGTGTTAGTGGTAGTACAGGTTGTGGTGGAGTTAGTGGTAGTACAGGTTGTGGTGGAGTTAGTGGTAGTACAGGTTATGGTGGAGTTAGTGGTAGTACAGGTTGTGGTGGTGTTAGTGGTAGTACAGGTTGTGGTGGAGTTAGTGGTAGTACAGGTTGTTGTGGAGTTAGTGGTAGTACAGGTTGTGGTGGAGTTAGTGGTAGTACAGGTTGTGGTGGTGTTAGTGGTGTTTATGAGGATGTTAGTAGCAGTGCAGGAGGCAGTGGTAGTACTGGTGATGGTGGTTGTGGCCCCGGTGACCTGCGCCTCGTCCTAGCCTCCCTCTGGTCTTTAATAATGTAAGTGTCTCACCACCACCACCAGGGTCGCTACCACCACCAGGGTCGCTACCACCACCATCACCAGGGTCGCTACCACCACCACCTGGGTCGCTACCAATACCACCACCAACACCACCACCACCACCAGGGTCGCTACCACCACCACCAGGGTCGCTACAACCACCACCACCACCTTCAGGGTTGCTATCACCACCACCACCAGGGTCGCTACCACCACCACCACCACCACCAGGGTCGCTACCACCACCACAAGGGTCGCTACAACCACCACCATCACCTTCAGGGTTGCTATCACCACCACCACCAGGGTCGCTACCACCTTCAGGGTCGCTACCACAACCATCAGGGTCGCTACCACCACCACCACCTTCAGGGTCGCTACCACAACCATCAGGGTCGCTACCACCACCACCACCTTCAGGGTCGCTACTACCACCAGTATGTCAGCTACCACCACCACCACCACCAGGGCAGCTACCACCACCACCGAGGCAGCTACCATCACCACAAGGGCAGCTACCACCACCACCAGGAAGCTACCACCACCACCGAGGCAGCTACCACCACCACCAGGGCAGCTACCACCACCACCACCAGGGCAGCTACCACCACCACCGAGGCAGCTACCATCACCACAAGGGCAGCTACCACCACCACCAGGAAGCTACCACCACCACCGGGCAGCTACCACACCACCAGGGCAGCTACCACCACCACCTGGGCAGCTACCACCACCACCGAGGCAGCTACCACCACCACCAGGGCAGCTACCACCACCACCAGGGCGCTACCAATACCACCAGGGCAGCTACCACCACCAACAGGGCAGCTACCACCACCACCCCAGGGCAGCTACCACCACCACCAGGGCAGCTATCACCACCACCACCAGGGCAGCTACCACCACCACCACCAGGGCAGCTACCACCACCACCACCACCAAGGCAGCTACCACCACCCCAGGGCAGCTACCACCACCACCAGGGCAGCTACCACCACCACCACCAGGGCAGCTACCACCACCACCACCACCACCAGGGCAGCTACCACCACCACCACCACCACCAGGGCAGCTACCACCACCAGGGCAGCTACCACCACCAGGGCAGCTACCACCACCAGGGTAGCTACCACCACCAGGGCAGCTACCACCACCAGGGCAGCTACCACCACCACCAGGGCAGCTACCACCACCACCACCAGGGCAGCTACCACCACCACCAGGGCAGCTACCACCACCACCACCAGGGCAGCTACCACCACCACCACCAGGGCAGCTACCACCACCACCACCAGGGCAGCTACCACCACCACCAGGGCAGCTACCACCACCAGGGCAGCTACCACCACCACCAGGGCAGCTACCACCACCACCAGGGCAGCTACCACCACCACCAGGGCAGCTACCACCACCAGGGCAGCTACCACCACCACCGAGGCAGCTACCACCACCACCATGGCAGCTACCACCACCACCATGGCAGCTACCACCACCACCAGGGCAGCTACCACCACCACCATGGCAGCTACCACCACCACCAGGGCAGCTACCACCAGGGCAGCTACCACCACCACCAGGGCAGCTACCACCACCAGGGCAGCTACCACCACCACCATGGCAGCTACCACCAGGGCAGCTACCAAGGGCACTACCACCACCACCAGGGCAGCTACCACCACCACCATGGCAGCTACCACCACCACCAGGGCAGCTACCACCACCAGGCAGCTACCACCACCACCAGGGCAGCTACCACCACCAGGGCAGCTACCACCACCACCATGGCAGCTACCACCATGGCAGCTACCACCAGGGCAGCTACCACCACCACCAGGGCAGCTACCACCACCACCAGGG
The DNA here is from genome assembly GCA_009830355.1 of Cherax destructor. Classification (NCBI taxonomy): domain Eukaryota; kingdom Metazoa; phylum Arthropoda; class Malacostraca; order Decapoda; family Parastacidae; genus Cherax; species Cherax destructor. The sequence goes on along the minus strand of WNWK01001445.1, from coordinate 256,108 downwards.
CAGCTACCACCACCAGGGCAGCTACCACCACCAGGGCAGCTACCACCACCACCATGGCAGCTACCACCATGGCAGCTACCACCAGGGCAGCTACCACCACCACCAGGGCAGCTACCACCACCACCAGGGCAGCTACCACCACCACCAGGGCAGCTACCACCACCACCAGGGCAGCTACCACCACCACCAGGGCAGCTACCAATACCACCAGGGCAGCTACCACCACCAACAGGGCAGCTACCACCACCACCACCAGGGCAGCTACCACCACCACCAGGGCAGCTATCACCACCACCACCAGGGCAGCTACCACCACCACCACCAGGGCAGCTACCACCACCACCACCAAGGCAGCTACCACCACCACCAGGGCAGCTACCACCACCACCAGGGCAGCTACCACCACCACCACCAGGGCAGCTACCACCACCACCACCACCACCAGGGCAGCTACCACCACCACCACCACCACCAGGGCGCTACCACCACCAGGGCAGCTACCACCACCAGGGCAGCTACCACCACCAGGGTAGCTACCACCACCACCAGGGCAGCTACCACCACCAGGGCAGCTACCACCACCACCAGGGCAGCTACCACCACCACCACCAGGGCAGCTACCACCACCACCACCAGGGCAGCTACCACCACCACCACCAGGGCAGCTACCACCACTACCACCAGGGCAGCTACCACCACCACCACCAGGGCAGCTACCACCACCACCAGGGCGCTACCACCACCAGGGCAGCTACCACCACCACCAGGGCAGCTACCACCACCACCAGGGCAGCTACCACCAACACCAGGGCAGCTACCACCACCAGGGCAGCTACCACCACCACCGAGGCAGCTACCACCACCACCAGGGCAGCTACCACCACCACCATGGCAGCTACCACCACCACCAGGGCAGCTACCACCACCACCATGGCAGCTACCACCACCACCAGGGCAGCTACCACCACCAGGGCAGCTACCACCACCACCAGGGCAGCTACCACCACCAGGGCAGCTACCACCACCACCATGGCAGCTACCACCAGGGCAGCTACCACCAGGGCAGCTACCACCACCACCAGGGCAGCTACCACCACCACCATGGCAGCTACCACCACCACCAGGGCAGCTACCACCACCAGGGCAGCTACCACCACCACCAGGGCAGCTACCACCACCAGGGCAGCTACCACCACCACATGGCAGCTACCACCATGGCAGCTACCACCAGGGCAGCTACCACCACCACCAGGGCAGCTACCACCACCACCAGGGCAGCTACCACCACCAGGGCAGCTACCACCACCAGGGCAGCTACCACCACCACCATGGCAGCTACCACCATGGCGAGCTACCACCAGGGCAGCTACCACCACCACCAGGGCAGCTACCACCACCACCAGGGCAGCTACCACCACCAGGGCAGCTACCACCAGGGCAGCTACCACCACCACCAGGGCAGCTACCACCACCAGGGCAGCTACCACCACCATGGCAGCTACCACCATGGCAGCTACCACCAGGGCAGCTACCACCACCACCAGGGCAGCTACCACCACCACCAGGGCAGCTACCACCACCAGGGCAGCTACCACCACCAGGGCAGCTACCACCTCACTTGAGTCCTCACGTAACTTCGCTGCATACATACATACATACATACATACATACATACATACATACATACATACATGCTCATCCTCTCTTCCTATGTAAACCTATTTGTCACTTCATAAAGGCCACTGCGTGTTCGAAACGTTGTTAATGAAGGATCGCACTTGTGTGTCTTTCCACACCATGTTGGTATTTTATACTATTTCTTTCCAACATTTGTTGATGGATGACGCCAGAATCTGGATAAATAATCTTCAAGGGGATATAGCTCATGTTTTCCTGTAGGCGTCAGACAACTATGATGAAAATTAGACATGTTCAATATCTGGGTATCTTTATTGTAGACGTTTCTCCAACCAGGGGCTTTATCAATACAAATTCAAGGACATAACTGGAAGACAGTAGAACCATATACAAAAGATGAGGTAATCAGTGCCTCAGCCTTGGAGTTGAAGAGCACCGTAGTCGTGAAGAGTCTGAAGCACAAGAAAGGTGGCGCTTACATACTGGCGTCAGGTGGTGAGGGACGTGTAGCAGACGAAGACATTCTCAGTGGTAGGTGGGATTCCCCAGCTTTCTTGCCTGTGCTTCAGACTCTTCACGTCTACAATAAAGATACCCAGATGTTGCACATGTGACTAATTTTCATCTTGTGGGTATTGTATACCATTCATGTACAATACTATGATGTTCAATGACGACAAGTTTCGGTTGCTCTGCTATAGAAGAATGGAGGAAATAAAGACTGAAACGGAGTATAGAACAAGCTCAAAACATTCAACATTCCATGTGCGAGATGTCAAAAGATCTTACATTTAAGGATTACGACAATGTTGCTACCACTGCCACAAGGAAATGATAGGCTGTAGATAAATGGTTCAGAGAACCGACAAGTTGATAAATTAGACACATATGCAACACTTGGATATCTTTATTGTGGAAACGTTTCGCCCCACAGTGGCTTCATCAGTCCAAAACAAAAAAGAATGGTGAAGATCAGGAGTTTAGGGTAATAAACAAACTCCTGATCTTCACCATTCTTCTCTGTATTGGACTGATGAAGTCACTGTGGGGCGAAACGTTGCCACAATAAAGATACCCAAGTGTTGCCCATGATAGGCTGTTTAACTAGGACATTTAGAAACAAGAGATGCTGAGCCAATGATGATATTCTTCAAGACACTTGTTCTCCCCAGGCTGGAACACTGCTGTATACAACGACCCACTTCAAGGCAGGCCAGACTGCTATCCTGAAAAATTCCATCAAAGATCTGAACTACTGAGGACACTTTAAGTCTTAGGAACGTAGGCAAGAAAGGTACGCCATAATTTACACTTGGAAAATCCTGGAGGGAATGGTCCCAAACTTGGACACTAAAATCACTCCATATGAAAGCAAGAAACTTAGCAGACGGAGTAAAGTGCCTCCATTAAATAAGCTGGAGTGTGACAAGTACAATAAGAGAGAACTTGATAAGGGTCATGGGTCCAGACTTTTCAACACCTTCCAGGCTGTGGTTCGTACGCTGGATCGCGTGCGGCCAGGATTAACAGCCTGGTTGATCAGGCCTAAACCCATCAGGAGGCCTGGTCTAGGACCGGGCCGTAAGGGCGTTTGACCCCCGTTACTATGGTGGGTGACCCTGGCAGCAGGGTCAACATCTTCAACCAGTGTTCCCTTGCCTCTGCCTCCTCCATCATCACACTACGTCGCTATGGTACAGGGACCTATATTGACTACGTTTCGCCCACACACTGGGCTTTGAGTCACAAACAGATCTGTGGGTAACTTGATATAGCTCGTTGTGTGGACAAAACGTTGTCAATAAAGGGTCGCATTTCACAGGAATTGTGTTTTTTTATAAATGATATGGGGTCACCATGGCCACGGGGTTAACAACTTTAATCAAGTATTCCCTCACTTGTGCTTCCTCCATCACCACACTACGTCACTATGGTAGAGGTCACTTTGGTCACAGGATCAGCAACTTTAACTGGCGCTCCCTCACCTCTGCCTCCTCCATCCTTCTATTCTACCTCCTCCATCACCCGCTGCCACACACGTTCTCCTCCACCATCACCACACCACGTCACTATGGTACGGGGTCACCCTGGCCACGGGGTCAACAGCTTTAACCAGTGTTCCCTCTCCTCTGTCTCCTCCATCACCCGCTGCCACACACCTCCACATTTGCTCCCACTCCTGCATCTCTTCCTCCTCCTAAGTGCTTCTTGCCAGTGTTCAGGGTCAACCTAGGTTGCTATGTAGCAAGGTCAACCAGGGTCAACCTAGGTTGCTATGTAGCAAGGTCAACCAGGGTCAACCTAGGTCGCTATGTAGCAAGGTCAACCAGAGCCTGGGTCAGCAGTACTTAACAATGTAAGTTTATTTAGTTACACATAAATACAGTTACACAAATGATCATATGTGTAAATTAAATAGGATATCCCCAAAAAGTAAAAGGGGTCCATGATCTTATTATTATTACGGTCCTTGCTTATTGCCACCTTCACCTAGTCATCGTCACCTTGCTTATTGCCACCTTCACCTAGTCATCGTCACCTTGCTTATTGCCACCTTCACCTAGTCATCGTCACCTTGCTTATTGCCACCTTCACCTAGTCATCGTCACCTTGCTTATTGCCACCTTCACCTAGTCATCGTCATCTTGCTTATTGTCACCTTCACCTAGTCATCGTCATCTTGCTTATTGCCACCTTCACCTAGTCATCGTCACCTTGCTTATTCCCACCTTCACCCAGTCATCGTCACCTTGCTTATTGCCACCTTCACCTTGCTTATTGCCACCTTCACCTAGTCATCGTCATCTTGCTTATTGCCACCTTCACCTAGTCATCGTCATCTTGCTTATTGCCACCTTCACCTAGTCATCGTCACCTTGCTTATTGCCACCTTCACCTAGTCGTCGTCATCTTGCTTATTGCCACCTTCACCTAGTCATCGTCACCTTGCTTATTGCCACCTTCACCTAGTCATCGTCACCTTGCTTATTGCCACCTTCACCTAGTCATCGTCATCTTGCTTATTGTCACCTTCACCTAGTCATCGTCACCTTGCTTATTGTCACCTTCACCTAGTCATCGTCATCTTGCTTATTGCCACCTTCACCCAGTCATCGTCACCTTGCTTATTGCCACCTTCACCTAGTCATCGTCATCTTGCTTATTGCCACCTTCACCTAGTCATCGTCATCTTGTTTATTGCCACCTTCACCTAGTCATCGTCACCTTGCTTATTCCCACCTTCACCCAGTCATCGTCACCTTGTTTATTGCCACCTTCACCTAGTCATCGTCACCTTGCTTATTGTCACCTTCACCTAGTCATCGTCATCTTGCTTATTGCCACCTTCACCTAGTCATCGTCATCTTGCTTATTGCCACCTTCACCTAGTCATCGTCACCTTGCTTATTGCCACCTTCACCTAGTCATCGTCACCTTGCTTATTGCCACCTTCACCTAGTCATCGTCATCTTGCTTATTGCCACCTTCACCTAGTCATCGTCACCTTGCTTATTGCCACCTTCACCTAGTCATCGTCACCTTGCTTATTGCCACCTTCACCTTGCTTATTGCCACCTTCACCTTGCTTATTGCCACCTTCACCTTGCATTGCCACCTTCACCTTGCTTATTGCCACCTTCACCTAGTCATCGTCACCTTGCTTATTGCCACCTTCACCTAGTCATCGTCACCTTGCTTATTGCCACCTTCACCTTGCTTATTGCCACCTTCACCTTGCTTATTGCCACCTTCACCTTGCTTATTGCCACCTTCACCTTGCTTATTGCCACCTTCACCTTGCTTATTGCCACCTTCACCTTGCTTATTGCCACCTTCACCTTGCTTATTGCCACCTTCACCTAGTCATCGTCACCTTGCTTATTTGCCACCTTCACCTAGTCATCGTCATCTTGCTTATTGCCACCTTCACCTAGTCATCGTCACCTTGCTTATTGCCACCTTCACCTAGTCATCGTCATCTTGCTTATTGCCACCTTCACCTAGTCATCGTCACCTTGCTTATTGCCACCTTCACCTTGCTTATTGCCACCTTCACCTAGTCATCGTCATCTTGCTTATTTGCCACCTTCACCTAGTCATCGTCACCTTGCTTATTGCCACCTTCACCTTGCTTATTGCCACCTTCACCTTGCTTATTGTCCACTTCACCTTGCTTATTGCCACCTTCACCTAGTCATCGTCACCTTGCTTATTGCCACCTTCACCTTGCTTATTGCCACCTTCACCTTGCTTATTGCCACCTTCACCTTGCTTATTGCCACCTTCACCTAGTCATCGTCACCTTGCTTATTGCCACCTTCACCTTGCTTATTGCCACCTTCACCTTGCTTATTGTCACCTTCACCTAGTCATCGTCATCTTGCTTATTGCCACCTTCACCTAGTCATCGTCATCTTGCTTATTTGCCACCTTCACCTAGTCATCGTCACCTTGCTTATTGCCACCTTCACCTAGTCATCGTCACCTTGCTTATTGCCACCTTCACCTAGTCATCGTCACCTTGCTTATTGCCACCTTCACCTAGTCATCGTCACCTTGCTTATTGCCACCTTCACCTAGTCATCGTCATCTTGCTTATTGCCCCCTTCACCTTGTTTATTGCCACCTTTACCTAGTCATCGTCACCTTGCTTATTGCCCCCTTCACCTTGTTTATTGCCACCTTCACCTAGTCATCGTCATCTACCACATTTATTCGTACTATTTCACCTTTTATTACTCTTTTCTTGCTGTGTTTGATGTTATATTTTTGTTATTATTTCTGTGGTGCTGCTTCACAGGAGGCTTAGCTGTGTCCTCAACACCCATACGGGAACTTGAAGGGGGCTTTGAGGCTGCTGAATGGCTCTTGATCTAAGGAGTTGGACCAATTTGTCCATCACTGGTCCAAACGTGATTTTGTCTCATTCTTTCCAACGATAATAATAATAATACTCTCTCACTCTTAATCGCAACTTCATCCCCCGTTACTCTCCCCAACACCTTTCCCTATTCCTCAGTTTCCCTTTAATCCCCACTTTCCCTCCTCCCCATCTTCCTCACCGCCGCCTACCCCCACTGGGTTGCAGCAAGCAATGGCCCGTCTCAACAGGGCCAGAGTTAGCACCGCTGCAACTTTCAACAACAATCGCTAATTAGTTCCCAAATGCTCCACTTGGGCGTCCCAAATTCCCTGCCAAATTCCTTGAGATTCTACCTATCTACACACACACACAAACACACACACACACACACACACACACACAAACACACACACACACACAAACACACACACACACACACACACACACACACATGGAGGAAGTTTAGACATTTCCAAAATAAATATGGTTGAATTTATACGGTTAATAAAAGTTTTCCACGCATTCTTCAGATGTGCAATATCGTCTTCCTTAAATGAGGCTGTTAGTGTAGAGCAATATTCCTGTATACACAGAAGTATAATTGTCTTGAAGTGTCCTCGACGATTTGGTATCTATTGTTTTGAAAGTTCTTGCTATCCAGCCTATCATTTTTCTAAAAGTATTGATAGTAACACTTGTGTTTCTTGAATAAAGATCGTGCAACGCGGTTAGTGTCCCTTTCTCTGGACTCTCACAATACTCTTCCACTCCCTTTAGTGTTCTGTGCGTGTGTTGTAGACTGTTTTAATTATTGTTTCTTCAGGTTTTGTCCTCCTTAAACTTTATATCTTTTTGTGTGGCCAACGGAGGAAGACTTAGTTCGCATCAACTTTTAAATTAACTATGTCCTTGATGCATCCATCGAGGACATAGTTAAGGTTCTAATATTGTTAAGGTTCTAATATTGTCAAGGTTCTAATATTGTCTTCAAAGGATCATAGAGTTGTGTCTTTGTCTACGACAGATATGAAGCGGATAATTAGGGCGAGTGTTATGCCTTTACCAACTGAACGTTTTAATGTGGAAGCTTCTGAATCGTTGATTGTTTTTTTAATTTAGCTGATGGCTGCTTTTACTCTGTCTCTTAGGCTCTGTATTATGCATTCAGTTTTTGACTGACGTTTTCTTTATCTTTAACGAACATTTCAAAGTCTAGAGTTTTTCAGAGGCTGTGTAAAGTGAGCATTTTTGTCTTTCTAACTTGCATACTCTCTCTAGTGTCACTACACACACTCTCTCTAGTGTCACTACACACATACTCTCTCTAGTGTCACTACACACATCCTCTCTCTAGTGTCACTACACACATCCTCTCTCTAGTGTCACTACACACATACTCTCTCTAGTGTCACTACACACACACTCTCTCTAGTGTCACTACACACATACTCTCTCTAGTGTCACTACACACATACTCTCTCTAGTGTCACTAACACATCCTCTCTAGTGTCACTCACACATACTCTCTCTAGTGTCACTACACACATCCTCTCTCTAGTGTCACTACACACATACTCTCTCTAGTGTCACTACACACACACTCTCTCTAGTGTCACTACACACATACTCTCTCTAGTGTCACTACACACATACTCTCTCTAGTGTCACTACACACATACTCTCTCTAGTGTCACTACACACATACTCTCTCTAGTGTCACTACACACATACTCTCTCTAGTGTCACTACACACATACTCTCTCTAGTGTCACTAACACATACTCTCTCAGTGTCACTACACACATACTCTCTCTAGTGTCACTACACACATACTCTCTCTAGTGTCACTACACACATACTCTCTCTAGTGTCACTCACACACACTCTCTCTAGTGTCACTCACACACACTCTCTAGTGTCACTACACCACACTCTCTCTAGTGTCACTACACACATACTCTCTCTAGTGTCACTCACACACACTCTCTAGTGTCACTACACACATACTCTCTCTAGTGTCACTACACACATACTCTCTCTAGTGTCACTACACACATACTCTCTCTAGTGTCACTACACACATACTCTCTCTAGTGTCACTACACACATACTCTCTCTAGTGTCACTACACACATACTCTCTCTAGTGTCACTACACACATACTCTTTTTAGTGTCACTACACACATACTCTCTCTAGTGTCACTACACACACACTCTCTCTAGTGTCACTACACACACACTCTTCTAGTGTCACTACACACATACTTCTCTAGTGTCACTACACATATACTCTCTCTAGTGTCTACACACATACTCTCTCTAGTGTCACTACACACATACTCTCTCTAGTGTCACTACCACATACTCTCTCTAGTGTCACTACACACATACCTCTCTAGTGTCACTACACACACACTTCTCTAGTGTCACTACACATATACTCTCTCTAGTGTCACTACACACACTCTTCTAGTGTCACTACACACACACTCTCTCTAGTGTCACTACACACATACTCTCTCTAGTGTCACTACACACATACTCTCTCTAGTGTCACTCACACACACTCTCTCTAGTGTCACTACACATATACTCTCTCTAGTGTCACTACACACACTCTCTCTAGTGTCACTACACACACACTCTCTCTAGTGTCACTACACACACTCTCTCTAGTGTCACTACACACATACTCTCTCTAGTGTCACTCACACACACTCTCTCTAGTGTCACTACACACATACTCTCTCTAGTGTCACTACACACATACTCTCTCTAGTGTCACTACACACATACTCTCTCTAGTGTCACTACACATACTCTCTCTAGTGTCACTACACATATACTCTCTCTAGTGTCACACACACACATCTCTCTAGTGTCACTACACACACATCTCTCTAGTGTCACTACACACATACTCTCTCTAGTGTCACTACACACATACTCTCTCTAGTGTCACTACACACATACTCTCTCTAGTGTCACTACACACATACTCTCTCTAGTGTCACTACACACATACTCTCTCTAGTATCATTACACACATACTCTCTAGTGTCACTACACACATCCTCTCTCTAGTGTCACTACACATATCCTCTCTCTAGTATCATTACACACATACTCTCTCTAGTATCATTACACACATACTCTCTCTAGTATCATTACACACATCCTCTCTCTAGTGTCACTACATACATTCTCTCTCTAGTATCATTACACCTCTCTAGTCACTAGTTTATCCTTCCACGTTATTCATGAAAGGTCAAGATTTTTTACTCCCAGTTAATATATTAACTATGTAAACTGAATTAATTCAATATATCCTGGTGAATTAGACATGTACAATATCTGGGTGTCAAGAATACGGTGTTCAACACCTGCTCATAGGCTGACGGACTGATTACTTCATCTTCCACTAACCTCTGTATATAATTCTGCCAAGTCTAAGGACAGATTACCTCCTCTTCAACAGTCGTTCGTTAATGTTTCTGCATTATATTGATCAAGCCTACAAAATAATGATACCATGATGTAGATGAATGGCTCAAAAGAACCGACAAGTTGATATAGTATTAGAATTCCCTGTTGAAGATCCTGATACTGGGAATTCTGCGATTGCCTAACCTATAGTCATAACCTACTTCCACCTGTGGATTTGTCCACAGGTGACACCGCTACGACTGCTTCACCTCACTTGTCTGCAGTATATAAGCCCCTTCGCGCAGTGTTGCCAGTGACCGGGGCTAAGAGCACCTTACCTGGAAGATCACCTTTGATATGGTAATTCACTCAGACACAGCTGATGTTTTTGTTGGTGACGGCGGAGTGTAAATACTAAAAAGATAATTACACACACACACGAACGCACATCAACCAAATAATGGCTGGAGCATATGGGCGCCTGACAAACCCAAGAATAGCGTTTCGACACCTCAGTAAGGAATCGTTCAAGACTTTGTACTGGAGTCTGCAGCACAAGTTTGGAACCCACGCCTGGTCAAGCACGTCACGAAATTAGAGAAAGTTAAAAGGTTTGTAGCAAGACTAGTCCCGGAGCTCAGGGGTGTGTCCTACGAGGAGAGGTTAAAGGGAAATCGATCTGACGACACTGGAGGACAGGACGGACAGGGGACATATGATAACATGTCAAGTACTGAGAGGAATTGACAAAGTGTATAGAGACAGGATTTTTCAGAAATGGGACACAGCAACAAGGGGTCACAATGGGTAGAAGACTCAGATGAGTCACTGGGATGTTAGCAAGTATTTTTCAGTCATGGTTGTCAGGTGGAACAGTTGAAAGTGATGTGTGGCAGAACTCATTTCATGCAATGAAATTATGGAAAATAAGCAATTAATGATTCTTGAGTTACTATAGTGTATTTTATCTGAAAAAATTGCAGAACCTTGAAGCCTTGAACGTCAAATGAAAACAAATTTTAGCATTTTAAGCAAGAGTGTATGATAAAGCTCATGGAGAAGGGATGAGTGGACCAAGTAGTGACTAGTGAAAGGGCGGGGTCAGGAGCTATGAATCGACCCCTGCAACCACAATTAGGTGAGTATGAGAAAAAGGCTGTGTCAATCGACAAGAGCCTTTAATAACTGGAAAGCAACACATAACAAAGAAGGCTACTGAGGCAAGAGACAGAGAGGCTCAATAATCAATTAGCTGGAGATACACCAGAAACAGATTACGACACAAATCAAGAAAGCAAAGAAATGAGGAACCAACTTATGCCAGTAGGTCAGAAAGGAAGAAAGAGTAAGAGACCTGAGGAAATAATGGTGAAGAATTAAACCTTGAGGAGACAAGGAGAGGACATGACATTTAGAGCTTTCGTGGTGCTCAGGTTAAACGAAGAAAGACAACCTGAGAGGAAGAGAAGAAGATAGAAGGAAGAAACTAAATTAGAGATCTGATGAAGTAGTGAGAGCTGCAAGTGAGACTAGCAACATCTGTTTATTTGGGTTAAGAACACGTACTTAGAGAAGGACAATAACACTGCGGATACTGTTGGTTTCAAGCACAGAAACAAGGAATATAGTCATGGGAAGAAAAATCGAACCTGACATATTGCAATTTCGATACAGTCTATGTCAAGGAAGGCAGAGCAGTGAAGACAAAAGCAAAGAGTCATGAAGTAAGGAGAAGGCAGCAGTGGAAGAAGGGAACAGGGATCAGGCCAACTATTTGGGATGTGGAGGACCAACAGAGGGAAAGCGCTCAGGTAATGTCCCATCACTCCAAAAAGAATCCTTGTCCTGTTTCTCCAGAATTACTGTTCCCCAGAGAACAATAAGAGATAGAATAATCGGTGTGAGGTACTCAAATGTAGATGGAGTTCTGACCAAATGACCAATAACAAATGCTGTATATTCCCAGAAGGATAACAAATAATAGGAAAAGAAAGGGAAAACAAAACAGTGGCAATGATGGTCAGGAACCACTACAGAAAGACATAGGTTGTATCTTCTTTCTGGAAGAATACACATGCTGCTTAATGTATACTATTTTCTTCATATTTTGTTTTGTGAGGCTGCTGCCTAATATTGTCAAGGCAAAATAACAAGGAATTGGTGGCTTTTCCAGCGGGTAGATGGCGTTCTCACCAGAGCTCATGGTAATGTACGTCTCTTTATGATGTAGCCAACATTGTCTTTATGTAGTTAGGTGGATACATTTAGCTTAAATTTTATTGTAATAAACCCACATTTAGACATTCAGGCAACAATCACAATTACTGTTTATTTAAATTATGGGCAACAGGGTAAGCCAAAAATAACTGTCCATAATGTATATGAGATTACTTCCTGGATGGTAGCACCTCATTCTGGCACTTCTCCTTCACTTAACAACAAGGTAATTGTTATGGACAGTGATATAGACTCTAAATATTAGGTTACTAGTCATTTATTGTGTAAAGGCCAAGACTGGGTAAGAATAACAGTGTACAAAATTAGATTTTGTAACTGGCCATTTTTCTCCACGGTTTATACTTATCTCACATTTAAATTCAAATTTTTATTTTTTTAATGCTATACAGGGATAATGTAGTTTGCGTATAATAAAACATTGTTAGGCACAAAAGAAAGCCTATGTATGCTAATATAAGACTTGTAATTTAGGTCATGGGACTACTGTATCACAAGTAGTCTTGTACATCCAGCAAGACTTAATCTGCTTTTTACACAAAATGATTATGACATAAATAACACAAAACAGGCACAATACCGTGACTGGATCAATACACAAATAACCCACACATAGAAGAGAGGAGCTTATGACGACGTTTCGGTCCCACTTGGACCATTTACAAAGTCACTGTGTGACTTATATAATGGAGAACCACTCAGCACCAAGAATCATATACCATACCACGGGTGGGGTTAGAACCCGCGAGTTTTGAGACTCTCTGATCGCGGGTTCTAACCCCACCCGTGGTATGGTTTGTTTGCAATCGTGTCATTACGATTTTGTGAATCATATACTAAGTTTTAAGTACCTGGTGGAAACGGGAACGGAGAAGAAAATGGCGGAAATAACAGAAAATGGAACTACAGAAGGGGGACCATAATGAATAAAAAAAAAAAACTTTTGTAAGAAGGGCAAATGGAACAGAAACCAGATGACAAAACTGTACAAGAAATGTATGTAAAAGAGTCAAAGTGCCAAGGAAAAAAACTGTACCAAACATGAAGAAACAAAAAACTGAGAAAGCCCATGGTTCGATAAGGAATACAGAGAGGCCAAGGAGAGCAACAAAAATGAAGATGCAAGAATGAGAAGGGAAGCTGAAAAACAATTTTAAAATGATATAGCATCAAAGTACTAAACAGAATCAAAGTTACTCTATAGCCACACAAGAAGACAACTGTGAAGAATCTGGTGATAATGCTGAAGAAAGAAGATGGGACGCTGATGGAGAATGACAGAGTAGTATGCGATGAGCTTAGTAAAATATTCAAAGGGGTCTTTACAGAAGAAAATGAAGAGTTACCAGAAGCAACTGTAGTTAAACTAGATTAACAGATACTAGAAAGCATCAGCACACAAAAAAACGAAGTGATGAAACTACTAAGTGGACAAGATGTAACACAAGCAATGGGACCAGGTAAAATATCTCCCCAGATACTGAAAGGGGCAAAGCCACTATGTGACCCAACAACAAAGGTATACAACAAGTTTCTCCTATCAGGACAAGTGCCTCTAAATGGTAAAAAGGCAAGAGGCACTGAACTGCAGGCCGGTATCTCTAACAAGTATACTGTCAACAGTTCTGGACAATATAGTAAGGGAAGGGATATTAGAGCACTTAGAAAGAAGATTCTTTACAGAAAACCAGCATGGATTTAGGGATGGTAAGTTGTATCTTACAAATTTGTTGGAGGCCTATGACAGAGTCACAGATATAAAACAAGACAGACAGGGTTGGGTGGATTGCATCTTCTTGGACTGGAGGAAAGAATCGAAATAGTAACACATCAGGGATTAATCCACAAACTAGAGGAATAGACACAGTTAAAGGGCATAGTGCTCCAGTGGATCAGAGAGTACCTGAATGACAGAAAGCAGAGTGACGAGTGGGGTTCTACAAGGATCAGTATTAGGACTATTACTATTCCTCATATATGTGAATGACCTACCAGAAGATATCCAGTCTCAGATATCCAGTCTCATGTGATCTTTATGAATGATGTAAATCCAATGAGAAGAATAAGAACAGGAGAGGACAGTGATAAGCTTCAGGATATGGTTAAACAAGTGGTTTTTCGAGTTCAATCCAAAAATACGCCAGATTATGTGAACTGCAAAAATTGAGGACACTTGACTGGACACAGAGTACAGCATGGGTGGAAAAGCTGCAAATATCATAGTGAAAAAGACCTGGGAAAATATGTCAAGCATATTACCAGAAATGCATATAAACCGTATAACGTCAGTGGCATATGGAAGATTAGCAAGTCTCAGAAGAGCATTCAGGAATTAGAATAAGGAAACCTTCAGAACCTTGTATACGTACGTTAGATCAGTGTACGTGGCCCCAACATGGAGCCCATATCTAATGAAGAATGTGAAGGAATTCAAAGAGGTCCAAAGTTTGCAACCAGTCTAGTACTAGAACCTCTCCTTGTAGATGCATTGCATTACCAGAGATGGATATGGTACACACTGAATTATGAGGACCACTATCAAGGGGGCACAAGTGAGAGTTGAAAATACAGAGGAGCCACGGGACTGCAAGGAAATAGTTCCTTCTTGGAATGGATGACAAATGAATTACTTGGATAAGTCAGTGAAGGCAAATTCAATACACAACTTCAAAAGAAGATATGATAAGGTCCATGAGGCCAGAAATCAGTGATGCTGATCAAAGTGGTCTAGGAAGCGGGGCCAGGAACACTCGATCCCCACAAAGACAACTCAATTACAACTTGGTTAGTACAGCATTTACGAAAAGAGGAAGGATGGGGTTCATACTATTTGTACGACGAGTCTTAAAGTCACTAATGTAACATCAAACTAGATCACTACCATAACATCAAACTGTTCTGGTAGTTAGAGAGAGCCTTAAAGGTCATCTGGAAGGTCGGAGGAGCAACCACTACCACTAGCTAGACCTAAAGGTCAAAAAAGAAGATTAATTTATTTAGATTAGTTTACAAAGCACTAGAATTGTTTGGTTATTCAGCGCATCAAACATATACTGTTTCATACAATAAATTTACTGTCATTGTCAAGTTGCTGCTGCAGTGAACAATTCATATCCTATTACAGAAATCATAAACACAGAGCAAGTAAAACTATATGGCATTTTTTTCACATTCCACAATCCATATCTATAATGCACTCCGTGTCATCCGTCACAAGTCTCACACAAAAGGGGAATTATTAAGATTAGATTTGTTCGAATTTTTAACCCGGAGGGTTAGCCACCCCGGGATAACCCAAGAACGTTAGTGCATCATCGAGGACTACCTGTCTTATTTCTACTGGGGTCCTTTAATCTTGTCCCCCAGGATGCGACTCACACCAGTCGACTAACACCCAGGTATCTACTTACTACTGGGTGAGCAGGGACAGCAGGGGTAAAGAAACATGCCCAACATTTCCAACCGTGTCAGGAATCGAACCACGGACAGTCAGTGTGTGAGGCTAGAGTGTTGCCAGCCAAATCACAGGATACCATTTATGGTGAAAGGTGCTTGGTTCTTCAGAGAAGCACCCTGTGGGAAGACTGACACCTAAACTGCTCAAACCTGACCAACAACGTTGAAGTGAGCCAGTGAGGTGAGGACCAACAAAACCAGACACGGTACCTGACACTACCCCTTTTCCCACACACTCCAAATTACTAAAACGCCGTGACAACAATGTATAATGTTTTCAACAAGCTAAGCACCACTGTAAATGCGTAGTATGGTGAAGCCTCTGAGTATCTTGTAAGTCATAATCATGTCCTCCCTCGGCCCTTTCTTTCCAGCTCGTTAGGTTCAGTTCCTTCAGTCTCCCCATAGTGCATTCCATTCAGTTTCAAGACTAGTCTCGTTGCAAACTTTTGGACCTCTGAGCTCATAATGGTTTTTACTATGATATATGTATAACGTCTTTATTATTATTCTTTATCTTTATTATAGTATCTCAAAGGGTGTTGCAAGACTCGCCAACCTTTCATATGCCGCCGAGGTTATGGGATTTATGTGCAGTTGCAGCAGTATGTTCGGTGTGATGTTCACTCCCACAGTCTTCTTTTTCACCAATATTTGTATATACTTCCTTCCATAGTGTCATCTTCCCTGCCGTTCCTTGATCCACAACACAAGGCAGCTGATTGCACTGAACTCCATTAGCCATTTATATGACCACATCTTAAGCATGTCCAGATTACCCTAGAAAGTTTCTTTCCTCCAGACTTTTTATCCCTCTCAACAGTTTCAAATCAGTAAACAGAAACGTTTAATAAGCAACATATTTTGTTTGTATTACACTATACACTCCAGTTTCAATCCTTGTGGCATCCCATGCATTACGCTCACTCCTGGTCTGTCTACAGCTCACGTTCTTTTGCTGTCTGAGTGGCTAGTTACTGTGCTCCCCATGCTTATTCCACCAGCAGTAGCGATAAGGAGGTCACACTGGGTCTTTGTCAGACCCCGCTGGACATAAGTTACATTTTTAAAATATTAGTCACTTTACATATGTTAGTCTCATCAGCGTCGAATATTTGAATCCGATCGGACTAATCATTCTAAAGTTATGAACAAAATAAAAATGAAATTTAAAGAGGAAAAACCAAGGAATTTTTTAGGAAACCACTGTGAGGTACCCCTTCAAGGCTACCTAATTACTCCAGGAAATAACTCTCTCTCTCTCTCTCTCTCTCTCTTTTATATGTATATGTAGCTGGTGAGGAGTATAGTGAGGAAGAATGAATTACCATGCAAATATATTTTTCGAGGAAGGTAAATATCAGCAAGAATGAATTAACATTCAGCTGAACCGAAAATGTATAACCGTGAGTGAAGGATTTACGGTACGACGTGAGTGTCTAGGAAGAACTTGATCACAAGAAATGACGCTGTCTGCTAGTGGCTCTGGGGATTATTTTATCCATAGCACGGTCTCAGACCAGGCCTCCTAGGATGTGATACAGTATTGAATGCCTTCATAAAATCCAGGAATGTGCAGTCCACCCCCAGGCAACGACTCTCCTTTATATGTAAGTGGTTTTAAAAACGGACAAGTTGAAGAATGAGGCACCTGGAGTTAAGTCCAGGTGGAGGGACTAATTACCTCAAACTCCTCATCTTCCATCGTTCTTCTCTGTAATGGACTGACTAGCGAAACGTTTCCCTAATAAAGATTCTCAATGTTGCACAAGTGTCTTATTCTTCAACTCTCTATTGTATGTAATAATATTGGTAGAATTACCGACAATATGTTAAGTAAAAGGACACAAATGTCACATTAGTTACATTTTATTGTGGCAACGTTTAGCTCTCCATGAGCTTTTTCAAGCTCCTGGAGAGCGAAACGTTGCCACAATAAATGTCACTAGTGCATTTGTGTCCTTTTACTTAACAAGCAGAATCAAGCAGTGCTAGAATCCAAGTAGGTCGCTAACACAACACTTTCCTTCTTTGAACCAATATTAGTTGTATTTTACGAATTATTTGGCCTTCAGGTGCTCCTATATTCATCTGATTATCTTCGTTACATTCAATAATATTGCCATCTCTTTTTTTTTGTGTGTGTGTTAATTTTCCTAACGCAATTTTGAAGCACTACACATAACCTCAACCCCCTTAAGTGCGTACATACATATATAATTCTCCTTTCTTTCTCTCTCTCTTTTTCTCTCTCTCTCTCTCTCTCTCTCTCTGCATGCCCTTTTCCGCCTGTCTCAGTTCGTGATTTTTATGACCTGATTACGTGGGTCGCTGCCTGGCTTTTTATTCTGGACTGTCCATCTTTCCTTCGTGCCTCCTGCTTCCTTACTCTAAATCTTCCTGTTTTCCTCTTCTACCTGCCTATATATTCAACTGTTTTTCTCTTTGCTCTTGGTATCTTCTTACTTCTGCTCACACTTCTTAAATCACTTTTCAATTTCTAACTGTGTCACATCTTCCTCACCTTACTTTTATTTCCTCATCGTTAATCTTCACTTATTCTCACGGCTAGTCATTTCCCTCTCTACATTTTTCGTATTCTCTCGTGTTATCTTTTATCTATCCACTTTGTCTCATCCTTCACCCTTCCCCTCTCTTTCCTTTGCTGTTTCCTCCTCCCTGCGTGTGTTGTTTCTCCCCTCTGCCCTTCTTGCAACATTCTTCTGCTTCATCTGTGTGTATATGTGTACAGTATTTGTATGTGTGTGCATGTCTGTGATTGACTGTATGTGCATGTGGAGACAGCGCGCGTGCGTGCGTGTGTGCGTGCGTGTGTGTGTGTGTGTGTGTGTGTGTGTGTGTGTGTGTGTGTGTGTGTGTGTGGCGGGAGAGTAAAAATACTGTATCTTCTCACCATCATCACACCATGCTACTTCTATCACTGCTTGGTTCATTTCCTTTTCTTACAGTGTTTACACGTGACAAACGTGAGATCACTTTGTAAAGTTCTACTCCTGCAGGCTGGCCTGAGGTCAAGGTTCCTTCTTAAACGCCTGATTAACTACTGTTGCTGCGAACGACCTGCAAACCTACACGGCCATCACAACCTGGCAGAAAGTAGTCCAGATTCCTTTGAAGTCTCTTCCTGGCTCTGACATGATCTTCCCGTTGTGAATCTTGCACTGTTTCGTAAAAGATATCACTGTATCTGCCTTCTATCTTTCTTCACAACCTTTCTAAGTACGCCTTCTTTCTCCTTCTTCCTTGTTCTTGTGTGAATTAATGCACAGTAGCTGCGGTATTTCCTGAGACAGCACTAGTGACACCTCTTCTTCATCTCTACTCACTTTAGTGACAAGTGTTCCACTTACCTTCTTGGGTAGCAGTTGTGGTTACTGTTTACCTGTACCCAGCACATCTGAGACACAACTCTCTCGTACCTCACCTCTCAAACACTTTCCTCAATCCCTCTTGTCTCTCATCCTTTAATCTTCACTCTAACCTTAACCATCCCTACGTGTTCACTCTTGCTTCAACCCTCCCTTTATCTTCACTCTTACCTTAACCCTCCCTTTATCTTCACTCTTACCTTAACCCTCCCTTTATCTTCACTCTTACCTTAACCCTCCCTTTATCTTCACTCTTGCTTCAACCCTCCCTTTATCTTCACTCTCACCTCAACCCTCCCTTTATCTTCACTCTCACCTCAACCCTCCCTTTATCTTCACTCTTACCTCAACCCTCCCTTTATCTTCACTCTTACCTCAACCCTCCCTCTATCTTCACTCTTACCTCAACCCTCCCTCTATCTTCACTCTTACCTCAACCCTCCCTCTATCTTCACTCTTACCTCAACCCTCCCTCTATCTTCACTCTTACCTCAACCCTCCCTCTATCTTCACACTTACCTCAACCCTCCCTTTATCTTCACTCTTGCTTCAACCCTCCCTTTATCTTCACTCTTACCTTAACCCTCCCTTTATCTTCACTCTTGCTTCAACCCTCCCTTTATCTTCACTCTCACCTCAACCCTCCCTTTATCTTCACTCTCACCTCAACCCTCCCTCTATCTTCACTCTTACCTCAACCCTCCCTCTATCTTCACTCTTACCTCAACCCTCCCTTTATCTTCACTCTTACCTCAACCCTCCCTTTATCTTCACTCTTACCTCAACCCTCCCTTTATCTTCACTCTTACCTCAACCCTCCCTTTATCTTCACTCTTACCTCAACCCTCCCTTTATCTTCACTCTTACCTCAACCCTCCCTTTATCTTCACTCTTACCTCAACCCTCCCTTTATCTTCACTCTCACCTCAACCCTCCCTTTATCTTCACTCTCACCTCAACCCTCCCTTTATCTTCACTCTCACCTCAACCTCCCTCTATCTTCACTCTCACCTCAACCCTCCCTCTATCTTCACTCTTACCTTAACCCTCCCTCTATCTTCACTCTCACCTCAACCCTCCCTCTATCTTCACTCTACCTCAACCCTCCCTCTATCTTCACTCTCACCTCAACCCTCCCTCTATCTTCACTCTTACCTCAACCCTCCCTCTATCTTCACTCTTACCTCAACCCTCCCTCTATCTTCACTCTTACCTCAACCCTCCCTCTATCTTCCTCTCACCTCAACCCTCCCTCTATCTTCACTCTTACCTCAACCCTCCCTCTATCTTCACTCTCACCTCAACCCTCCCTTTATCTTCACTCTTACCTCAACCTCCCTCTATCTTCACTCTCACCTCAACCCTCCCTTATCTTCACTCTTACCTCAACCCTCCCTTATCTTCACTCTTACCTCAACCCTCCCTCTATCTTCACTCTTACCTCAACCCTCCCTTATCTTCACTCTAACCTCTATCTTCCTCTTACCTCAACCCTCCTTTATCTTCACTCTTACCTCAACCCTCCTTTATTTTCACTCTCACTTCAACCCTCCCTTTATCTTCACTCTACCTCAACCCTCCCTTTATCTTCACTCTCACCTCAACCCTCCTTTATCTTCACTCTTACCTCTATCTTCACTCTCACCTCAACCCTCCCTTTATCTTCACTCTTACCTCAACCCTCCTCTATCTTCACTCTTACCTCAACCCTCCCTTTATCTTCCTCTCACCTCAACCCTCCCTTTATCTTCACTCTCACCTCAACCCTCCCTCTATCTTCACTCTTACCTCAACCCTCCCTCTATCTTCACTCTTACCTCAACCCTCCCTCTATCTTCACTCTTACCTCAACCCTCCCTCTATCTTCACTCTCACCTCAACCCTCCCTCTATCTTCACTCTTACCTCAACCCTCCCTCTATCTTCACTCTCACCTCAACCCTCCCTCTATCTTCACTCTTACGTCAACCCTCCCTCTATCTTCACTCTCACCTCAACCCTCCTCTATCTTCACTCTTACCTCAACCCTCCCTCTATCTTCCTCTTACCTCAACCCTCCCTCTATCTTCACTCTTACCTCAACCCTCCCTCTATCTTCACTCTTACCTCAACCCTCCCTCTATCTTCACTCTAACCTCTATCTTCACTCTTACCTCAACCCTCCCTTTATCTTCACTCTTACCTCAACCCTCCCTTTATTTTCACTCTCACATCAACCCTCCCTTTATCTTCACTCTCACCTCAACCCTCCCTTTATCTTCACTCTCACCTCAACCCTCCCTTTATCTTCACTCTTACCTCAACCCTCCCTCTATCTTCACTCTTACCTCTATCTTCACTCTCACCTCAACCCTCCCTTTATCTTCACTCTTACCTCAACCCTCCCTCTATCTTCACTCTTACCTCAACCCTCCCTTTATCTTCACTCTCACCTCAACCCTCCCTTTATCTTCACTCTTACCTCAACCCTCCCTTTATCTTCACTCTTACCTCAACCCTCCCTTTATCTTCACTCTTACCTCAACCCTCCCTTCGTCTGCCATGTTATGCCCGGGTCTGAGTTTAGTGATAAGTAATGATTCAAAATTTCGTATTGTAAGTGAATTTTCAGATGGAGATAGTTTTATATTGTGCAAATGAAGACAAAACACCTAACCCAACCTAACTAACTACTAACCCAACCTAACAAAACCAAACTAGCTAAATGGTGTAACTGGAGGGCGTTCCGGGGGTCAACGCCCCCGAGGCCCAGTCCTTGATTAGACTAATTATTCTACAATGGTACTCACATTCCACACTTCCATCTTGTGCACTGAAGATTCATACTATACTGATACATATTACAGAAAGTAAATGCACATGAATTACACCGGGAAGACAATACTCGTATTTTCTACAGAGAACTTGGCTTTTCTACAGGCACGATCATGTATCGTGAGTGGACATGTCAAGTGACTCAATACTGGGACATGTCAAGTGACTCAATACTGACGAGTGACAATAATACTGACGAGTGACTCAATACTGATAAGTGACAATAATACTGACGAGTGACTCAATACTGACGAGTGACTCAATACTGACGAGTGACTCAATACTGACGAGTGACAATAATACTGACGAGTGACTCAATACTGACGAGTGACAATAATATTGACGAGTGACTCAATACTGACGAGGTACAATAATACTGACGAGTGACTCAATACTGACGAGTGACTCAATACTGATAAGTGACAATAATACTGACGAGTGACTCAATACTGACAAGTGACAATAATACTGACGAGTGACTCAATACTGATAAGTGACAATAATACTGGCGAGTGACTCAATACTGATAAGTGACAATAATACTGACGAGTGACTCAATACTGACGAGTGACAATAATACTGACGAGTGACTCAATACTGACAGTGACAATAATACTGACGAGTGACTCAATACTGACGAGTGACAATAATACTGACGAGTGACTCAATACTGACGAGTGACAATAATACTGACGAGTGACTCAATACTGACGAGTGACAATAATACTGACGAGTGACTCAATACTGACGAGTGACAATAATACTGGCGAGTGACTCAATACTGACAAGTGACAATAATACTGACGAGTGACTCAATACTGACGAGTGACAATAATACTGACGAGTGACTCAATACCGGCAAGTGACAATAATACTGACGAGTGACTCAATACTGATAAGTGACAATAATACTGACGAGTGACTCAATACTGACGAGTGACAATAATACTGACGAGTGACTCAATACTGACGAGTGACAATAATACTGACGAGTGACAATAATACTGACGAGTGACTCAATACTGATAAGTGACAATAATACTGACGAGTGACTCAATACTGATAAGTGACAATAATATTGACGAGTGACTCAATACTGACGAGTGACAATAATACTGACGAGTGACTCAATACTGACGAGTGACAATAATACTGACGAGTGACAATAATACTGACGAGTGACTCAATACTGATAAGTGACAATAATACTGACGAGTGACTCAATACTGATAAGTGACAATAATACTTACGAGTGACCGAATACTGACGAGTGACTGAAAACTGACAATTGACTAAAGACTGACAAGTGACAATAATACTGACGAGTGACTCAATACTGACAAGTGACAATAATACTGACAAGTGACTGGCCAGACAAGTCCGGCGCCAGGAGGTGCATCTAGCTATATACATGAAGACAATATTTTGGCTAATATTACAAAAACAATAATTTGCACAAGACAAGAAATAATTAATTTGTGGGAGTATGGATTGCTGGTAGGTATTTGAAGAAAATATTAATGACCGAGTTCTGAAACAGGGATACCTCATCCCAGTCCTGTTTACTGTTACCTCGGTCCAGTCTTTCTGTTACCTCAGCCCAGTCCTGTCTTCTGTTACCTCAGTCCAGTCCTGTCTTCTGTTACCTCAGTCCAGTCCTGTCTTCTGTTACCTCAGTCCAGTCCTGTCTTCTGTTACCTCAGTCCAGTCCTGTCTTCTGTTACCTCAGTCCAGTCCTGTCTTCTGTTACCTCAGTCCAGTCCTGTCTTCTGTTACCTCAGTCCAGTCCTGTCTTCTGTTACCTCAGTCCAGTCCTGTTTACTGTTACCTCAGTCCAGTCCTGTTTACTGTTACCTCAGTCCAGTCCTGTTTACTGTTACCTCAGTCCAGTCCTGTTTACCGTTACCTCAGTCCAGTCCTGTTTACTGTTACCTCAGTCCAGTCCTGTTTACTGTTACCTCAGTCCAGTCCTGTTTACTGTTACCTCAGTCCAGTCCTGTTTACTGTTACCTCAGTCCAGTCCTGTTTCTGTTACCTCAGTCCAGTCCTGTCTTCTGTTACCTCAGTCCAGTCCTGTTTCTGTTACCTCGTCCAGTCCTTTTCTGTTACCTCAGTCCAGTCTGTTTCTGTTACCTCAGTCAGTCCTGTCTTCTGTTACCTCAGTCCAGTCCTTTCTGTTACCTCAGCCTGTTTCTTTACCTCAGTCCAGTCCTGTTTCTGTCCCAGTCCAGTCCTGTTTCTCCCAGTCCAGTCCTGTCTTCTCAGTCTCTGTTTCCTGTTACTCCAGTCCAGTCCTGTTTTACCTGTTACCTTCCCAGTCCAATCCTGTCTTCCGTTACCTCAGTCCAGTCCTGACTTCACTTTCTACTTCTCAAGTATATCTTCTTCCTACTCCTCAAGTTTCTTCTCGCCTATCTTCTTCCCAAAGTTAATTCAGTCTTTCTTCCTAAAGTATTTTCCTACTTCCTCAAAGTATATCTTCTCCTGCTTCTAGCTTTCCTCTTTTACTCCAAAGTATATCTTCTCTGCCTACTTTCCTCAAAGTCCATTTATCTTCTCCTGCTTCCTCAAAGTATTCTTTACTCTGATCTTCTCTATATCCTCAAGTATTCTTCTGCCTACTTCCTCAAAGTATTCTTCTCTCCTACTTCCTCAAAGTATATCTTCTTACCACTTCTTATATCTTTCTCTATCCTCAAAGTATATCTTCTCTACCTACTTCCTCAAAGTATATCTTCTCCCTACTTCCTCAAAGTATATCTTCTCTACCTACTTCCTCAAAGTATATCTTCTCTACCTGCTTCCTCAAGTATATCTTCTCCCTCTTCCTCAAAGTATATTTCTCTCCTACTTCCTCAAAGTATTCTTTACCTCTTCCATCAAAGTATTCTTCTCTGCCTACTTCCTCAAGTATATCTTCTCTCCTGCTTCCTCAAAGTATATCTTCTTCCTTTCCTCAAAGTATTCTTCTCTGCCTACTTCCTCAAAGTATATCTTCTCTACCTACTTCCTCAAAGTATATTTCTCTACTTCTAAGTATATCTTCTTACCTACTTCCTCAAAGTATATCTTCTTCCTACTTCCTCAAAGTATATCTTCTCTCCTACTTCCTCAAAGTATATCTTCTCTCCTACTTCCTCAAAGTATATCTTCTCTCCTACTTCCTCAAAGTATCTTCTTCCTCTTCCTCAAAGTATATCTTCTCTGCCTACTCTTCCTCAAAGTATATCTTCTACCTCTTCCTAATCTTCCCTCAAAGTATATCTTCTCTACCTCTTCCTCAAAGTATTCTTCTCTCCTACTTCCTCAAATTTTATATCTTCTCTCCTACTTCCTCAAAGTATATCTTCTCTACCTACTTCCTCAAAGTATATCTTCTCTACCTACTTCCTCAAAGTATATCTTCTCTACCTACTTCCTCAAAGTATATCTTCTCTACCTACTTCCTCAAAGTATATCTTCTCTGCCTACTTCCTCAAAGTATATCTTTCTACCTACTTCCTCAAAGTATATCTTCTCTCCTACTTCCTCAAAGTATATCTTCTCTACCTACTTCCTCAAAGTATATCTTCTCTGCCTACTTCCTCAAAGTATATCTTCTCTACCTACTTCCTCAAAGTATATCTTCTCTACCTACTTCCTCAAAGTATATCTTCTCTACCTACTTCCTCAAAGTATATCTTCTCTACCTACTTCCTCAAAGTATATCTTCTCTACCTACTTCCTCAAAGTATATCTTCTCTGCCTACTTCCTCAAAGTATATCTTCTCTACCTACTTCCTCAAAGTATATCTTCTCTGCCTACTTCCTCAAAGTATATCTTATCTACCTACTTCCTCAAAGTATATCTTCTCTGCCTACTTCCTCAAAGTATATCTTCTCTACCTACTTCCTCAAAGTATATCTTCTCTGCCTACTTCCTCAAAGTATATCTTCTCTACCTACTTCCTCAAAGTATATCTTCTCTGCCTACTTCCTCAAAGTATATCTTCTCTGCCTACTTCCTCAAAGTATATCTTTTCTACCTACTTCCTCAAAGTATATCTTCTCTGCCTTCTTCCTCAAAGTATATCTTCTCTACCTACTTCCTCAAAGTATATCTTCTCTGCCTACTTCCTCAAAGTATATCTTCTCTACCTACTTCCTCAAAGTATATCTTCTCTGCCTACTTCCTCAAAGTATATCTTCTCTACCTACTTCCTCAAAGTATATCTTCTCTACCTACTTCCTCAAAGTACATGAATATCTATTTACTTCGATAATTATATCTTCCCGTCCAGTGTAAACGAACAGATTTCTTGCAAAACAAAATTATTTTCTGCTGACACATCTACCACGGTAAGTCGCCTAACTGCCAACACATTTGTGTTCATTATGTTATCCAGTTTAGAACGAGTGCTGGCATGATCAATGTTGCACTGCTCTCTACACGCCTTAACCTCATTATTATGGATTACTCTCTGTGAATGTTTGTTTTGTTATGGTTCAGTGGGTGGGTGTGGATGTGCACTGACCTGTGTTGATGCGTGGTGATGCCACCTGTGTTGATGCGTGGTGACACCACCTGTGTTGATGCGTGGTGACACCACCTGTTATCACCACGCTACCTACTAGGAGAAAATTTTCCCTCATTCCACTTGTTGCTACTCTTTCAACATTGCATAGCTCCTGATGACGCACGGAGACGTGTTAAAGTACTTGAGCTGAAGATTTCCTTCAACCTTGGCTTGTATTACACACACACACACACACACACACACACACACACACACACACACACACACACACACACACACACACACACACATATATATTTATACTTGTGATGATGTATTTGTGTACTCGCCTGGTTCTGTGTGTAAGGGGTCCACTTAAATTTCAAGAGTTTATAAAAGTATAAATCGCAGCTCCTGGTACCCCCTCCTCCCTGGTTAAGCGTTAATGCCAGTTTACCCTCTCTTTCCCAAAAGGTGCAAAGATAATCCAGAGCAAATAACTAAATTCCAGAACATAATCCTTCCAAAACCAAGGTGACATACGACTTATTCCATGGCTTCATCATGTCAATTTCTAACTTCAACACTGGTTAATACAATAATATTGAATGATTTTGTTAGTTGGGAGCCTAAAGTTCCTCTTTAAAAGCATCCTTTCCTCTAACTATACTCTAAAAATGAAACAGATGTCCTATTGTGTAGTGCATATAATGGATCGCCTGAACTTGTGTGTTATGTGTATAACAATTGGACTAAAGTAACGTGCTATGTAAATAACAGATGGACCAGTGTATCATGTAAACAACAGATGGACCAGTGTATCATGTAAACAACAGATGGACCAGTGTATCATGTAAACAACAGATGGACCAGTGTGTATCTGTCACTGTCACTAGCAGTTCAGTTATAGTACAGTATTAGTAGGAACCCCCACGACATATCATGTAAACAACAGATGGACCAGTGTATCATGTAAACAAGATGGACCAGTGTATCATGTAAACAACAGATGGACCAGTGTATCATGTAAACAACAGATGGACCAGTGTATCATGTAAACAACAGATGGACCAGCGTGTCATGTAAACAACGGATGGACCAGCGTGTCATGTAAACAACGGATGGACCAGCGTGTTATGTAAACAATAGATGGTCTAAGACAGTATTATGTATATAAAAATTGGTCTGCAAAAGTTCTTCAGACATATAACAGTTGGTCTAAGAGTGTCACATATATAACAGTTGGTCTAAGAGTGTCACATATATAACAGTTGGTCTAAGAGTGTCACATATATAACAGTTGGTCTAGTGTGCCACGTATATAACAGCTGGTCTAGAGTGTCATGTATATAACAGCTGATCTAAAGTGTCATGTATATAACTGGTCTATTGTAGCACATATAATAAGATGGTCTACGCTACAGCCCAGTGATGCGTTACCACAGAGCACCTTTGATACATTTTTGATGAGTTACGAGAGTATTGCTACTCCCGGAGCCCGGCCATGAGCCAAGCTCGTCTGGTGGACCAGGCACATCAACGGTCTGGTGAACCAGGCACATCAACGGTCTGGTGGACCAGGCACATCAACGGTCTGGTGGACCAGTCACATCAACGTTCTGGTGAACCAGGTACATCAACGGTCTGGTGAACCAGGCACATCAACGGTCTGGTGGACCAGGCACATCAACGTTCTGGTGGACCAGATACATCAACGGTCTGGTGAACCAGGACATCAACGGTCTGGTGAACCAGGCACATCAACGGTCTGGTGGACCAGGCACATCAACGTTCTGGTGGACCAGATACATCAACGGTCTGGTGAACCAGGCACATCAACGGTCTGGTGGACCAGACACATCAACGGTCTGGTGGACCAGGCACATCAACGGTCTGGTGGACCAGGCACATCAACGGTCTGGTGAACCAGGCACATCAACGGTTCTGGTGGACCAGACACATCAACGGTCTGGTGAACCAGGCACATCAACGGTCTGGAGGACCAGAAATTTTCAACGTATGGTTTGCTGACCAGGCAAAAAAAAATCAACAGAAGGAACCTAGGAAATTCAGTCATAAATTAATATGACAATGCACAGTTCAATCTACCACAAACTTGATACACAGTTCAATATACCACACAAACCTCAACACAGTTCAATACTACCACACCAAACCTGCAACACAGTTCAATCTACACCAAACCAACACAGTTCAATACTACCACACCAAACCTGCAACACAGTTCAATGCTACCACACCAAACCTGCAACACAGTTCAATACTACCACACCAAACCTGCAACACAGTTCAATACTACCACACCAAACCTGCAACACAGTTCAATACTACCACACCAAACCTGCAACACAGTTCAATGCTACCACACCAAACCTGCAACACAGTTCAATACTAGCACACCAAACCTGCAACACAGATCAATACTAGCACTCCAAACCTGCAACACAGTTCAATACTACCACACAAACCTGCAACACAGTTCAATACTACCACACCAAACCTGCAACACAGTTCAATACTACCACACCAAACCTGCAACACAGTTCAATACTACCACACCAAACCTGCAACACAGATCAATACTACAACACCAAACCTGCAACACAGTTCAATACTACCACACCAAACCTGCAACATAGATAAATACTACCACACCAAACCTGCAACACAGTTCAATACTACCACACCAAACCTGCAACACAGATAAATACTACCACACCAAACCTGCAACACAGATCAATATTACCACACCAAACCTGCAACACAGTTCAATACTACCACACCAAACCTGCAACACATAAATACTACCACACCAAACCTGCAACACAGTTCAATACTACCACACCAAACCTGCAACACAGATAAATACTACCACACCAAACCTGCAACACAGTTCAATGCTACCACACCAAACCTGCAACACAGATCAATACTACCACACCAAACCTGCAACACAATTCAATATTACCACACCAAACCTGCAACACAGTTCAATACTACGACACCAAACCTGCAACACAGATCAATACTACCACAGCAAGTTAAAATAACTAAATCCTCAGTTAAGAGAGCATCGTGTCAAGGTAATCACTCCTCTTGAGAGAGGAGAAGAGAGGAGCACATCCACATCCTGTTGAATCCTATATATATATATAAACTTGTTGCTCGTCTGAATTACCCACCAGGTCTGCCACTTACCAATGACATAACTTATGTCTTTAGTATATGAAATGACTGTGTGGCAGAAGTCTGCTGTATAGTAAGCCTTCAGCATTTATCGTTTAATGTCCTGAGACCTTGACATGGCTCAGCTACATCCTTGTGCCAGGTGTGAGGACAACACGTTTGACCATGTTGATGTAGTCTACATTCACTAACAATCACAACAAGAGGAAGGGGGATGATACAGTGTTATTTGTCGTGTTATAAACATTCACACATCACTACATTCATGTAGTGATTGTGGAATGAATATTAATGTGGTGTTACAAACATTCACATAACCACATCAATGATGGGTACAATGTTGTGGTGTTACTAACATTCACACCATCACCATATCAATGAGTTAGTAGTAGTAGTAGTGGTAGTAGTAGTAGTAGTAGTAGTAGTAGTTGTAGTAGTTGTAGTAGTTGTAGTAGTTGTAGTAGTTGTAGTAGTTGTTGTAGTAGTTGTTGTAGTAGTTGTTGTAGTAGTTGTTAGTTGTTGTTGCTGTTGTTGTTGTTTACAAAGCACTCTAGACCGTGAAGGTTATTCAGCGTTCATACCAATAAAGTAATGATATACAACACACACACACACACACAAATAGGGGTAAAAATAACAAACAGTAAAAGCTTCAAACATTAATAAAAAACTTAACATAAATAAATACTGTCATACCAAGTTAAAATAACCAGCATTAATTAAAAAACCCATTAAATGTTAATGTCAAAACACTCCCGAAAAGTTTCCTGAGATCCCTACAGGCACCTCGAATTGGAAAAGGACTAAGTCAAAGACAAACTTTTTTTTGTTTTTATTAATTCATATTAAGCGCTAAACCAGCACAAGGTGTGGTGGAGGCTTGATCCTCCGTCTGCTGAGCGCGAGAAGACACGCTTAATACTTGTACTCAACTATTTTAAGAACATAAGAAAGAAGGAACAATGCAGCAGGCCTACTGACCAATGCGAGGCATGTCCATCACTCCACGGCTTAGACCTGACTACCTGGAGTTAACCCTCTCCAGGTAAACTCCAGGTAGTCAGGTAACTTTCACTTAAGGAAGGAGCACGGCATAAGACCTAGTAGCACAAGCTAGTCAGGTCCAACTCACACCCACCCACACCCACTCATGTATTTATCTAATCTATTTTTAAAACTACACAACGTCTTAGCTTCTATGACGGTACTCGGGAGTTTGTTCCACTCATCCACAACTCTATTACCAAACCAGTGCTTTCCTATATCCTTCCTGAATCTGAACTTTTCCAACTTGAAACCATTGCTGCGAGTCCTGTCTTGGCTGGATATTTTTAGCAAGCTATTTACATCCCCTTTATTTATTCCTGTTTTCCCTTTATACACCTCAATCATATCCCCCCTAATTCTAAGTCTTTCTAGAGAGTGCAGATTCAGGGCCCTCAGTCTATCTTCATAGGGAAGATTTCTGATACATGGGATCAACTTTTTCATCCTCCTCTGTACGTTTTCCAGTGCATTTATATCCATTCTGTAATACGGTGACCAGAACTGTGCAGCATAATCTAAATGAGGCCTAACCAAGGATAAATAGAGTTGTAGAACAACCTGAGGACTTCTATTATTTAAACTTCTTGATATGAAGCCAAGGATTCTGTTAGCTTTATTGCGAACACTTATGCACTGTTGTCTTGGTTTCAGATTACTGCTAACCAGAACTCCTAAATCCTTTTCGCAATCACAAGTATTAAGATCTACATTATTCAGTTTATAAGTGGTATAGTTATTGTCCTGCCCAAAATTTAGAACTTTGCATTTGTCTACATTAACCTTGCATCTGCCACCACTGCATCAGTCTATTCAAATCATCCTGGAGTGTTCTAATGTCCTCATTAGAATGAATTGGACGGCCTATTTTGGTGTCATCAGCAAATTTGCTTTTGTTGCTATTTATTCCCTCATCTATGTCGTTATGTAAATTGTGAACAAGGGGCCCAAAACTGATCCCTGTGGGACACCGCTTGTGACGTGCCCCCATTTTGATTTCTCCCCATTTATGCAAACTCTCTGCTGCCTATTTGTCAACCATGCCTCTACCCAGGAAAAGATTTCTCCTATTCTGTGTGCCTTAAGTTTCCTCAATAGCCTCTGATGTGGAACTCTATCGAAAGCCTTACTGAAGTCCATATACACAATATCATATTCATTGTATAGATGAATGGTTCAAAGAACCGACAAGTTATAAATTAGACACATATGCAACACTTGGGTATCTTTATTGAGGAAACGTTTCGCCACACAGTGGCTTCATCAGTCCAATACATTACCATGATCTACCTCCAAACACCTTAGTGAAAAGTTATAAATGGCAGGAATGTCCCTTAGTAAAACCTGGTTAAGTTCATTAATCATTAGCCTTTTAAGATGGCTACAATTGCCTCGTAAATTATTGATTCCATCAATTTACCAACTATGGAGGTAAGACTTATTGGTCTATAGTTCGCTAAGGACCTGTCACCTGCCTTGTAAATAGGTATTACATTTGTCATTGTGCCTGTCTGGCATTATGCCAGTTTTATGTGATATTTGAGAAATTTGCCAAAGGTTTGCATTCCTCTTCAGTCCTTTAAAACCTGAAACAGTTCATCAGGCTGGTTTGTTAGGTTATTATTTGTCTGAGGACAAGTCACACCCAAACGAGCATAGTGTATTATCTTCCTGTTCTACATAATTTATTATTTCTGGAATTTCTCTAGTATCTTCCTGAGTAAAAACTGAGAGGAAGTAAGTATTGAAAATTTCACACATATCCTTATCACTGTCAGTGATCTGACCTGAGTTACTCTTAAGTGGGCCTATCTTGTCCCTAATCTTACTTCTGTATACCTGAAAGAACTATTTTGGGTTAGTTTCGAATCCCTTGCGACCTTAGCCTCATAATCCCTTTTTGTTTTTCTTATTCCTTTTTTTTATTTATCTCTTTAATTGAAAATACTGATTTCTTATCTGCCCATCCCCTCTTTTGATACGCCTAAATATGCCTCTCTTTTGACCAATGAGATGTTTTAATCTATTGTTCATCCATTTAGGATAATTTTTTTGGACAGTTAAAATGTGTTACATAGCCAAATTCATGCCACAAGCTATGGAGACGGGGCGAGAGCGCCTGAGAAAAGGTAGCTATGGGGATGTGTGCCAGATTCTTAATCCACAGAGATTATCAAGGTAATGATTCCTGTTGAAAGAAAGCGGCCACTCACGTCCGGCTAAACTCTGTATAACTTACTGTAGTCTGCAGGGCCCACCACTCCCAAGGACATATCTGTAGATATGGCTCATGAAGTCACTGTAAGGTAATGTCTACTCTAGAACGGGCTCGTTACAGCAGCCTTTGCCTCAGCATCCACCCATTCATTTCTTGAGGCACCAACGTGGCTCGGGCAGGTGGAGACGAGCTAACTACTGGATCGTTTGGGCCACAGGGTTGAGAAAAGCATACTGAGCTAGGGCAGACAGAGCATATTGGGAATCTGAGCACACCGCAAGCCAAGAGCCAGCTATCATGATAAGAGCAGCTCCTCAATGAACACAGAAGACTCTTGGTAGCAGTGTGCATGAAAAGTCCTCACCGTTAATCACAAAGTCAACACCACCCTCGCTTTCTGACTCATCAGTTAAGAACATAAACGAGGAGAAGGGCACAAAACTGTTGTGGTGTCACAAATATTGAAGTCACAATCAAAATAAGTAGCCAGACGGTGTGCTTCTGAGACTACTCCCACCAGGGAAAGTACCTTGGTAGCGCATGGCTCGTGATCTTAGTATTTGGAGCTACCATCCTCTTCCCATTCCAGGCGCTGTATGACCCCCATGAGCTTAGTGCTTCAAACTAACATTGTCGTTAGATCAGCACTAGTAAACAACGGGAACAATTGGTTTTCAAAAGAAGAGAAACTGGAACGTGCCGACGCTCTTACATGCCGGGTGGATTTAGTGTCAGTGTTTCTGAAGAGGAAGACGAGGATGCACAGTTCATAGACATTATTATGACCAAGATATAATATACGGCTTATGGCATTTTACTGAGATGTTTTGTCCACCAACTGCTTCATCAATTCACCAAACTGGTGAAGTCCCTTGCGGACGAAATGTCTTCTTAATAAAATGCACTAAAGTGCAAGTCTTGTTTACTTGTCGGTACATTCTAACACTGATATAGACATAATTCTCTGCCCGCCCTGATGACACAAATTCAAGAACAACGACAATAATATAAATAGCCATAAAATTCACATAGACAAAGCGGTGAATTTGATAGCACTCAGGATGTGGTGTATCCTGCAAGTATTATGGGACAGTGTCGGTTTTTAGAAAACTGTTAATGGAATTATCCACTGTGCCCCTTGATAACCATGGTAAGAACTGTTAATAATATCGTCTTCTTTCATTGTCCTATTTCTTCCAGAATTTAGGTATATGAAAATATGACTAAAAATAAGTTTCATGAAGACTAGTCGATTTCTTTTTTTTGCGATGAGGCACACTTTTTTTTTTGCATCCTTTCAAATACTAGCTATGACAAAAGTAGTTCTGTTACTGGTATACCAATGGCAAGTCGATTTTTTAGCGAAGAAAAATACTAGAATATATTTTTTCACCTACGAATATTAAAAGGGATATTACAGGGAGAACTTAAAAAATAAATCTCCTTTCATATGCCTTCATTCTTAAAAAGTTACTCTCTCAAAACATTATGGATATCTTTTTACTCAAATAATATGTTTGGATGCTCAACCTGGAATATCCGGAGAGTTGTTTGATTATTTACTGATCCAGTTTTTATGAACCAATCGTAACGAGTTTTACACGACACATATAGTAGCCATTGTTTTACAGGCCCAGGGGCAAATAATTGACAAAAATCCTCATTTTTTCATTTATGGGGAAGGGGGGTATGGGGGCTTTGGGCGAATACTGAAAAAAAATCGCTGTTTCCCTACTTCATTTTTTTTGAATGAAAAAAAGTATATTACAATTTACCATTGCTTAATAACATACCAGTAACATAAAAGACAAAATTATTTTTTTTTGCTTTTTGACCAATTTTCATGAAACTTAGTTGTCTTTTTTTCAAATATCTACTCACAAAAAATGGTAGAATTCAGAAAATAAACAAAAATATATTAGGGTACAGAATAATAATAATAAAATAATAATAATAATAATCATAATAATAATAATAATAATAATAATAATAATAATAATAATAATAATAACAAATCTACAATTGTATCCCCACCACCCCACCGTTGAACTCTCGACCCACTTCCCTTCCCCATACCTTTCATCCCTTCCTAGAACCGCCTTTCCTCCCCTCACCTTTCATCTCTTCACCAAACACCCCTTCTCCCTCACCTTTCATCTTCTTCACCAAACCCCTTCTCCCTCACCTTTCATCCCTTCACCAAACCTCCCTTCCCCTCACCTGTCATCCCTTCCCTGAACCTCCCTTCCTAACACCTCCTCTCCCTTACAGCGTCAAAAATGTTTTTAAATACTTTCACACTTCTCGAACAGAGAGAGAGAGAAGAGGAAGAGAGAGAGAGAGAGAGAGAGAGAGAGAGAGAGAGGGGAGAGAAGAGAGAGAGAGAGAGAAAAGGAGAGAGAGGAGAGAGAGAGAGAGAGACAGACAGACAGACAGAGACAGACTCAGGGCAACATGGGCATCATATTGTTCCATCTCTGCTTCATATCTTGACCAGAAAAAATGTATAAAGTATTTTGTGTGTTGTCACAGCTGTTACCGCTGTTATAGTTCTTGCTGTCGTTCCTGTCGCTGCTGCTCTAGTTATTACTGCTGTAGTTGTTGTTGTGCTGCTGCTGCAGCAGCTGGTGTTGTAGTTGTTGATGCTGCTGCAGCTGTTGTTGTTGCTGCAGCTGGTGTTGTTGTTCCTGCTGTTGCTGCGCTGCAGGGGCTTTATTATGTTCATATGTAGCGTGGCGGCCGTTGACGCGTTGCTATAGTGACCACCTGGAACACGACTCAGGTCACACCTGACCTGCTCACTGCTCCTCTCCTACCTGCTACTGCACCACCCCTGTTCTCCTCCCTACCTGCTACAACACCACCCCTGTTCTCATACCTACCTGCTACAACACCACCCCTGTTCTCCTCCCTACCTGCTACTGCACCCCCCTGTTCTCCTCCCTACCTGCTGCACACCCCTTTCTCCCTACCTGCTACTGCACCCCTCTTCCCTCCCTACCTGCTACTGCACCACCCTGTTCTCCTACCTACCTGCTACAATGCACCCCCTGTTCTCCTCCCTACCTGCTACTGCACCCCCTGTTCTCCTCCCTACCTGCTACTGCACCATGCTCCTCCTGCTCTGCCCCCCCCTTCTCCTCCCTACCTGCTACTGCACCACCCCTCTCTCCCTACCTGCACTGCACCACCCTCTTCTCCTCCCTACCTGCTACTGCCCTGTTCTCATACCTACCTGCTACACCACCCTGTTCTCCTCCCTACCTGCTACTGCACCACCCCTGTTCTCCTCACCTGCTCTGACCCCTGCTCCTACCTGCTACTGCCCCCCTCTTCTCCTCCCTACCTGCTACTGCACCACCCTCTTCTCATACCTACCTGCTACAACACCACCCCTGTTCTCATACCTACCTGCTACAACACCACCCCTGTTCTCCTCCCTACCTGCTACTGCACCACCCCTGTTCTCCTCCCTACCTGTTACTGCACCACCCCTGTTCTCCCTACCTGCTACTGCAAAACCCCTGTTCTCCTCCCTACCTGCTACTGCACCACCCCTGTTCTCCCTACCTGCTACTGCACCACCCCTCTTCTCCTCCCTACCTGCTACTGCACCACCCCTGTTCTCATACCTACCTGCTACAACACCACCCCTGTTCTCCTCCCTACCTGCTACTGCACCACCCCTGTTCTCCTCCTACCTGCTACTGCACCACCCCTGTTCTCCTCCCTACCTGCTACTGCACCACCCCTGTTCTCCCTACCTGCTACTGCACCACCCCTCTTCTCCTCCCTACCTGCTCACCACCCTGTTCTCCATACCTGCTACTGCACCACCCCTGTTCTCCTCCTACCTGCTACTGCACCACCCTGTTCTCCCTACCTGCTACTGCACCACCCTGTTCTCCTCCCTACCTGCTACTGCACCACCTGTTCTCCTCCTACCTGCTCTGCACCACCCTGTTCTCCTCCCTACCTGCTACTGCACCCCCTCTTCTCCTCCCTACCTGCTACTGCACCCCCCCTCTCTCTCCCTACCTGCTACTGCACCACCCCTCTTCTCCTCCCTACCTGCTACTGCACCACCCCTCTTCTCCTCCCTACCTGCTACTGCACCACCCCTCTTCTCCTCCCTACCTGCTACTGCACCACCCTCTTCTCCTCCTACCTGCTACTGCCCCCTCTTCTCCTCCTACCTGCTACTGCACCACCCTCTTCTCCCTACCTGCTACTGCACCACCCCTCTTCTCCCTACCTGCTACTGCACCACCCTCTTCTCCTCCCTACCTGCTACTGCACCACCCTCTTCTCCTCCCTACCTGCTACTGCACCACCCTCTTCTCCTCCCTACCTGCTACTGACCACCCTCTTCTCCTCCCTACCTGCTACTGCACCACCCTCTTCTCCTCCCTACCTGCTACTGCACTCCCCTTTCTCCTCCCTACCTGCTACTGCACCACCCTCTTCTCCTCCCTACCTGCTACTGCACCACCCCTCTTCTCCTCCCTACCTGCTACTGCACCACCCCTCTTCTCCTCCCTACCTGCTACTACACCACCCCTCTTCTCCTCCCTACCTGCTACTACACCACCCCTCTTCTCCTCCCTACCTGCTACTACACCACCCCTGTCAGAGGTACTGTGTATGTGTAGTGTGTAGAATGTCAGCTGTGACAGTTACATGAGTCACTACCGCTCTGACTACGTGACTTCATTAAAACCGTTAGTCACTGCATGCGACGTCACGAGCCCCTTGAATCCCATGCCCGCGCTGGGTCACCCTCAGTAGTTCAGGGCAAGGCATAGCAGACAGACAGGTCAGGCCTGGCGTTCTCCATTATTTACCATAATTATACGATACCAAGCCATCCATCGTGTGTGATTGTTCTCCAAATCTATCAACCGAAACCCCACGACAGTTGTGGTTGAGTATAATGAGCTCTAGCAGGAGGTTGTTGTGGCTGAGTATAATGAGCTCTAGCAGGAGGTTGTTGTGGTTGAGTATAATGAGCTGCAACAGGAGGTTGTGACTGAGTATAATGAGCTCTAGCAGGAGGTTGTTGTGGTTGAGTATGAGCTCTAGCAGGAGGTTGTTGTGGTTGAGTATAATGAGCTGCACCAGGAGGTTGTTGTGGTTGAGTATAATGAGCTGCAGCAGGAGGTTGTTGTGGCTGAGTATAATGAGCTCTAGCAGGAGGTTGTTGTGGTTGAGTATAATGAGCTGCAGCAGGAGGTTGTTGTGGTTGAGTATAATGAGCTGCAGCAGGAGGTTGTGACTGAGTATAATGAGCTATAGCAAAAGGTTGTTGTGGTTGAGTATAATGAGCTCTAGCAGGAGGTTGTTGTGGTTGAGTATAATGAGCTGCAGCAGGAGGTTGTTGTGGTTGAGTATAATGAGCTGCAGCAGGAGGTTGTTGTGGCTGAGTATAATGAGCTCTAGCAGGAGGTTGTTGTGGTTGAGTATAATGAGCTGCAGCAGGAGGTTGTGACTGAGTATAATGAGCTCTAGCAGGAGGTTGTTGTGGTTGAGTATAATGAGCTGCAGCAGGAGATTGTGACTGAGTATAATGAGCTCTAGCAGGAGGTTGTTGTGGTTGAGTATAATGAGCTGCAGCAGGAGGTTGCTGTGGTTGAGTATAATGAGCTCTAGCAGGAGGTTGTTGTGGTTGAGTATAATGAGCTGCAGCAGGAGGGTGTTGTGGTTGAGTATAATGAGCTGCAGCAGGAGGTTGTTGTGGTTGAGTATAATGAGCTGCAGCAGGAGGTTGTTGTGGTTGAGTATAATGAGCTGCAGCAGGAGGTTGTTGTGGTTGAGTATAATGAGCTGCAGCAGGAGTTTGTTGTGGTTGAGTATAATGAGCTAGCAGGAGGTTGTTGTGGTTGAGTATAATGAGCTGCAGCAGGAGGTTGTTGTGGTTGAGTATAATGAGCTGCAGCAGGAGGTTGTTGTGGTTGAGTATAATGAGCTGCAGCAGGAGGTTGTTGTGGTTGAGTATAATGAGCTGCAGCAGGAGTTTGTTGTGGTTGAGTATAATGAGCTACAGCAGGAGGTTGTTGTGGCTGAGTATAATGAGCTCTAGCAGGAGGTTGTTGTGGCTGAGTATAATGAGCTGCAGCAGGTTGTTGTGGTTGAGTATAATGAGCTACAGCAGGGGGTTGTTGTGGTTGAGTATAATGAGCTGCAGCAGGTTGTTGTGGCTGAGTATCATGAGCTGCAGCAGTAGGTTGTAGTGGTTGAGTATAATGAGCTGCAGCAGGGGGTTGTTGTGGTTGAGTATAATGAGCCGCAGGAGGTTGTTGGTGTGGTTGAGTATAATGAGCTGCAGCAGGTTGTTGTGGCTGAGTATCATGAGCTGCAGCAGTAGGTTGTAGTGGTTGAGTATAATGAGCTACAGCAGGAGGTTGTTGTGGTTGAGTATAATGAGCTCTAGCAGGAGGTTGTTGTGTTTGAGTATGAGCTGCATCATACACAAGAGAGGCAACGTTAAACGACGT
Source organism: Cherax destructor (assembly GCA_009830355.1). NCBI lineage: Eukaryota > Metazoa > Arthropoda > Malacostraca > Decapoda > Parastacidae > Cherax > Cherax destructor. Next base: position 216,827 of record WNWK01001445.1, on the reverse strand, counting down.
TTGGGTCCATCCTTGACAACTGCCCTGATAATTCCTCAGGATGAGATGAAACGCACGCAACGTTTCCTCTACTTGTGTGGATTAGTTGAAAATGTTTTTATTCACAGTATCGTGACTTTTACTCGTCATTGCAGAGGTTGAAGATAATGTTGCTCGTTTTCAACACACAATGTTAGCTCAGTTCAGCCCAAATACCACAAGAGTGTGCATAATTGCACGAAGCAGCTCCACACACACACACCAAAAAAAAAAAAAAAAAAAAAAAAAAAAAAAGGCTCAGAGGATCAGAGGAAAATTGTTCTGGTAAGGAAGAATGGATGGAAGAGCAATGTAAAAGGATGGAACAAGAGTGGGAGAGCAAACTAGGTGAGCTTTCTGTGAAAATGGAGAAAAGGATGTAGGCAGAGCTTTCTGCAAAATTGGAAAAGAGGGTGGAGGAGAAGAAATGGGAGTCACAAGTCGAAGCTCCTGAAGCCAGGATAAGGGCCCTAGAATATGAGGTAAATAGGCTGAAGTGAGTTACAGGGCTATTGCCCAGAGGAGACATAGCATTTGAAGCTGGTACACCCCTACTGAACGAGGAGTCAAACAGAAAGGAGACAAAACTTACTCTAAGGTCTTATCAGCCCACCAAGTAAGGCCAAGGAATGAAGGGGGAGAGCAGGTGGGAGCAGGGATAGTAGTAGGGAAGGGGAAGAAGGTGGAGAGGGGAATTGGCCATAGGCAGAGGCACGACCATGCCACCAAGAGCTACAGGAAAAAATAAGGGAGACAACAGCCATGTACAAACGGGACCTGGAGACACAGAAGGAAAGGCAATGGAAGGAGAGGGGGAAGTCAGTGTTTATTCATGGGCTTCAGGAGAGCGAAGGGAGGACACACAATGAAAGATGGCAGGAAGAAAAACAGTAGATTGAAAACATCAAACAGGCGAGGAGGACATGACTGAGATGGTCATGCTGATTTTCAAGACAGAATTAGTGCAAAACAGGATCCTGCAAGAGAAATCACGGCTGAAGGAATCGTCTACATACTAGAGGGTGTTCCTAGACCGAGACAGAACAAAAACAGAACGACAGCAGCTGAGGGAAAGAATACAGAGGCGAAAGGGGCTAGGAAGAGAGACAAGGAGAGAATAAGTAGAGGGTAACCAGAGCAGGGCAAAGCAACAAACACAAGCACACACAGAACCACCGTCTGAACCCCACATCCAAATATGCTATCCCAACACAAACCACAGTCCACACTTACATTCCCCACCCCACACTATGCTGTAGAATCCCATAGCACACTGCCAGGTCCCTCACCCTCGCAGACCACCCAGAACACAGTGTTGGAGAGGAAATGGAAGGTATAGTACACCAATGCTGATGGAATAATGAATAAGTGGGAGGAGTGGCATGAAAGAGTCAAAGAGGCATCACTGGACATCATAGCTCTCACAGAAACCAAGCTCGCAGGAATGATAAGAGATGCCATCTTTCCAATGGGATATCAGATCCTGAGGAAAGACAGAGGGAACAGAGGGGGTGGAGGAGTGACACTGCTCATCAAAAACCAATGGGATTTTGATGAGCTGGAGAGGGGAGACAGAGTAGAACCAAGAGATTACATAATTGGAACACTTCAGTCTGGAGGTTCCAAGGTGGTAATTGCAGTGATGTATAACCCACCACAGAACAGCAGGAGGCCAAGGCAAGAGTATGATGAGAACAACAGAGCGATGGTGGACACGCTGGCAGAAGTGGCCAGAAGGGCTCATGCAAGCAGGGCAAAGCTGATTATGGGTGACTTCAACCACAAGGAAATCGACTGGGAGAACCTGGAGCCACATGGGGGCCCAGAAACGTGGAGGGCAAAGATGATGGAGGTGGTATTGGAAAACCTCATGTACCAAAATGTAAGGGACACTACCAGAGTGAGAGGAGAGGATGAACCAGCGAGACTGGACCTAGTATTCACATTGAGTAGTGCAGATATTGAGGACATCACATGAAAGACCCCTTAGGGCCAGTGATCACGTGGTTCTGAGTTTGAATACATAGTAGAGTTACAAGTGGAGAGGGAAGCAAAAAGGGTAGGACGAATGAAACCAAACTACAAGAAAGAGGACTAAGCAGGCATTAAGAATTTCCTTCAAAGGGTTCAGTGGGACAGAAAACTGGCAGGAAAGTCAGTAAACGAGGTGATAGAATATGTGACAACAATATGCAAGGAAGCCGAGGAGAGGTTTGTACCGAAGGGTAACGGAAAAAATAAGAAAGCCAGAATGAGCCCTTGGTTCACCCAAAGGTGTAGGGAGGCCAAAACCAATTGTGCGAGAGAATGGAAGAATTATGGAAGGCAAAGGACCCAGGAGAATAAGGAGAGCAGTCGTAGAGCCAGGAATGAATATGCACAGGTAAGAAGGGAGGCCCAACGACAATACGAAAATGACATAGCAGCGAAATTCAAATCTGACCCGAAGCTGTTGTACAGCCACATCAGAAGGAAAAGAACAGTCAAGGACCAGGTAATTAGGCTGAGGAAGGAAGGAGGGAGATCACAAGAAACGACCGTGAAGTATGTGAGGAGCTCAACATGAGATTCAAAGAAGTCTTCACAGTGGAGACAAAAGGGACTCCAGAAAGACGGAGAGGCGGGGTTCACCATCAAATATTGGACACAATACATACAACCGAGGAAGAAGTGAAGAGGCTGCTGAGCGAGCTAGATACCTCAAAGGCGACGGGGCTGGATAACATCTCTCCATGGGTCCTGAGAGGGAAGCAGAGGCGCTATGTGTGCTACAACAATCTTCAACATATCTATCGAAACAGGGCGACTACCTGAGGTATGAAAGACAGCCAATGTAGTCCCAATTTTTAAAAAAAGTAGACAAACATGAAGAATTAAACTACAGACCAGTGTCACTAACATGTATAGTATGCAAAGTCAGGAAGATTATCAGAAGAGTGGTGGAGCACCTACAAAGGAACGAGCTTATCAACGACAGCCAGCACAGGTTCACGGACAGGAAATCATGTGTCACAAATCTACAGGAGTTCTATGTCAGGGTGACAGCAGTAAGACAAGAGAGAGGGGGTGGGAGACTACATTTTCTTGGACTGTAAGAAGGCGTTTGACACAGTTCCACACAAGAGATTAGTGCAAAAGATGGAGGACCAAGCAGGGATAACAAGGAAGGCACTATAATGGATCAGGGAATACCTGTCAGGAAGACAACAGCGAGTCATGGTGCCTGGCGAGGTGTCAGAGTGCTCACCTGTAACGAGCGGGGTTCCACAGGGGTCAGTCTTAGGACCGGTGCTGTTTCTGGTATTTGTGAACGACATGACGGAAGGTTAGACTCCGAAGCGTCCCTGTTTGCAGATGATGTGAAGTAGATGAGAAGAATTCAATTGGACGAGGACCAGGCAGAATTACAAAGGGATCCGGACAGGCTGCAGGCGTGGTCCAGCAACTGGCTCCTGGAGTTCAACTCCACTAAATGTAAAGTCATGAAGATTGGGGAAGGGCAAAGAAGACCACAGATGGAGTACAGTCTAAGGAATCAGAGACTACAAACCTCACTCAAGGAAAAGGATCTTGGGGTGAGTATAACACTGGGCGTATCTCCGGAGGCGCACATCAACCAAATAACTGCTGCAGCATACGGGCGCCTAGCAAACCTAAGAACAGCATTCCGACATCTTAATAAGGAATCATTCAGGACCCTGTACACTGTGTACGTTAGGCCCATATTGGAGTATGCAGCACCAGTTTGGAACCCACACCTAGCCAAGCATGTAAGGAAGCTAGAGAAACTGCAAAGGTTTGCAACAAGACTAGTCCCGGAGCTAAGGGGGTATGTACTACGAGGAGAGGTTAAGGAAAATGGACCTGACGACACTGGAAGACAGGAGAGATAAGAGGGATATGATAACTACATATAAAATACTGAGAGGACTCGACAAGGTGGACAGAGACAGGATGTTCTTGAGATGGGACACAGCAACAAGGCGTCACAGTTGGAAGTTGAAGACTCAGATGAGTCAAAGGGATGTTAGGAAGTATTTCTTCAGTCATAGAGTTGTCAGGAAGTGGAATAGTCTGGCAAGTGATGTAGTGGAGGCAGGCACCATACATAGTTTTAAGACGAGGTATGATAAAGCTCATGGAGCAGGGAGAGGACCTAGTAGCGATCAGTGAAAAGGCGGAGCCAGAAGCTGAGTCTCGACCCCTGCAACCACAAATAGGTGAGTATACACACACACACACACACCCCACACACACACACACACCCGGTGGCCTAGTGGGTAAAGCTCTTGCTTCACGCACGGAGGGGCCGGGTTCAATTCCCGGTGGGGCAGAAACATTTCGAAGTGTTTCCTTACACACACACATACATACAACAGGCCTAGTGTCTAATTGACATGTGCCTATGACAAAATGGTAATTAACACACACCACACACATAGACAGGAGCTATGAATCGACCCCTGCAACCACAACTAGGTGAGTACACAGACACACATTGTGGTGGAGCACATTGAAAGGATACGGGTCATACATGACAATCAGCTCGGCTTCAGAGATGGGAAATCCTGTTTCACAAATCTACTTGAGTTCTACGATAAGGTAACAGGAGAGAGAGAAGGATGAGTAGATTGCATCTTTTTGGACTGCAAGAAGGCTTTTGACACCGTACCACACAAGAGACTGGTACAAAAATTAAAAGAGCAGTCAGGAATAGTAGGGAAAGTACTGCAATGGATAAGGGAATACCTGACAGGAAGGAAACAACGAGTGGTGGTACGTGATGAAGTGTCAGAGTGGGCGCATGTGTCGAGTGGGGTTCCATAAGGGTCAGTCCTAGGTCCGGTGCTGTTTCTTGTATACGTGAATGACATGATGGAAGGAAAAGATTCAGAAGTGTCGCTGTTCGCTGACTACAAGTCTGGTCCGACAAATGGCTCCTGGAGTTTAACCCCAGTAAGTGCAAAGTCATGAAGATTGAGGAAAGACAAAGAAGACCGCAGGCGGAGTACAGCTTTGGGGATCAAAGGCTGCAAACGTCACTTAAAGAAATGGATCTTGGGGTAAGCTTTATAACGAACATGAGGCACACATCAATCAAATAACTGCTGCAGAATATGGGCGCTTGGCAAACCTGAGAATAGGATTTCGAAATCTGAGTAAGGAGTCATTCACGACACTGTACACCGTGTACGTCAGGCCCATACTAGAGTATGCACCACCAGTATGAAATCCACACTTAGTCAAACACGTCAAGAAATTGCAGAAAGTGCAAAAGTTTGCAACAAGATTAGTCCCGGAACTGAAGGGTATGTCTTACGAAGAGAGGTTAAGGGAACTCAACCTGATGACACAAGAGGATAGGAGGAATAGGGGGGACATGATAACGACGTATAAAATACTGAGAGGAATTGATAAGGTGGATAGGGCCACAATTGGAAGCTGAAAACCAAGATGAGTCATAGGGATGTTAGGAAATATTTCTTTAGCCTTAGAGTTGTCAAGAAGTGGAATAATCTGGAGAGTGAAGTAGTGGAGGCAAAATCCATTCATAGCTTTAAGAGGAGGTATGATAAAGCTCATGGGGCAGGGAGAGAGTGACTTAGTATCGACCAGTGAAGAGGCGGGGCCAGGAGCTATGAATCGACCTGCACACATATGGTGATACACACACACACACACACACACACCACACACCACACACACACACACACACACACACACACACACACACACACACACACACACACACACACACACACACACACACGACACACACACACACACACGTCGCATTACAAAGTTGATACATTACCACACGTCTGGTCTGTGGGTAGGTGAGGAATGAGTTAATGAGTAAGTCATTAAGTGAGTAAGTCACTGAGTGAGTGAGTGAGTCAGTGCCACAGGTGAAGATAAGGGGAAGAGGAAAGCCCCGCGTGCGTGAGGACAACGAGGGGAGGGGAAGGAGGGGAAAAGGAGTAGCAGCATGAATCCTGAACAAGTCAAAAAAAAAAAAAGGAAGTAAAAGTGGTCAGGTAACATTCTGGCCTTCAAGCCTCCTATTGATTTCCAAGGGCGGCCATATTGCCAGCTGGTGCACCCCCCCTCCCTAACCCCCGCTGGTCATGCACCATTCACCCACATCCCCCTTTAGTCATTAACATTTCGCAGCATCTTCAACATCATTTTCCCATCTTCCTATCACAACATTGTACATCTCCCCACACCATTTCCCCCACACCATTTCCCCCACACCATCTTCCTCCCCACACATCTTCCTCCCCACACCATCTTCCACTCTCCACACCATCTTCCACTCTCCACACCATCTTCCTCCCCACACCATCTTCCTCCCCACACCATCTTCCTCCCCACACCATCTTCCTTCCCTTACCTTATAACCATCTTCCTCCCCACACCATCCTTCCCTCTCCTCACACCATTTCCTCCCCACACCATCTTCCACTCTCCCACACCATCTTCCACTCCCCACACCATCTTCCTTCCCCACACCATCTTCCTCCCCACACCATCTTCCACTCTCCCACACCATCTTCCTCTCCCACACCATCTTCCTCCCCACACCATCTTCCTCCCCACACCATCTTCCACTCCCCACACCATCTTCCTCCCCACACCATCTTCCTTCCCCACACCATCTTCCTCCTCCACACCATCTTCCACTCTCCACACCATCTTCCTTCCCAACCATCTTCCACTCCCACACCATCTTCCTTCCACACCATCTTCCATCCCCACCATCTTCCTTCCCCACACATCTTCCTTCCCCCACACCATCTTCCTTCCCCACACCATCTTCCTTCCCCACACATCTTCCTCCCCACACCATCTTCCTCCCACACCATCTTCCTCCCACACCATCTTCCTCCCCACACCATCTTCCTCCCACACCATCTTCCTCCCCACACCATCTTCCTCCCCACACCATCTTCCACTCCCCACACCATCTTCCTCCCCACCATCTTCCACTCCCTCACCATCTTCCTTCCCCACACCATCTTCCACTCCCCACACCATCTTCCTCCCCCACCATCTTCCTCCCCACCATCTTCCACTCCACACCATCTTCCACCCCACACCATCTTCCACCCCACACCATCATCCTTCTCCACACCATCTTCCTTCCCCACACCATCTTCCACTCTCTCACACCATCATCCTTCCCCACACCATCTTCCTTCCTCACACCATCTTCCTCTCACCATCATCCTTCCCACACCATCTTCCACCCCACACCATCTTCCACTCTCTCACACCATCATCCTTCCCTACACCATCTTCCTTCCTCACACGATCTTCCTTCCCACACCATCTTTCACTCTCCCACACCATCTTCCTTCCCCACACCCACCATCTTTCACTCCCCAACACCATCTTCCCCCACACTATCTCCTTCCCTCCCACAACATGCACAACGTCATCTCTGCAACACTCCGTTCTTCTCAAACATCTTTCAACACAAGACAAAATTTCTGAACAGCCAAACTCTGGGGTGATAATCCCTGCCTCTTACCCCTTCTTCCCTCCCTGCCCCACCTCCCCTCTTTCCCTTCCTGCCCACCTCCCTTCTCCCCTTCCTGTCCCCACCTCCCATTTCCCCCTCCTTCCACTCTCCTTGCCTTACCTCCCTTCTCCCCTCCCTGCCCCACCTCCCTCTTCCCCTTCCCTGCCCCACCTCCCTCTTCCCCTTCCCTGCCCCACCTCCCTTCTCCACTCCTCCTTCCACCCTTCCCTGCCCCACCTCCGTCTCCCTCCTTCCACCCTCCCTGCCCCACCTCTTCTCCTCCTTCCACCTCCCTGCCCCACCTCCCTTCTCCCTCCTTCCACCCTTCCCTGCCCCACCTTCCTTCTCCCCTCCTTCCACCCCTCCCTGCCCCACCTCCTTCTCCTCCTTCCACCCTTCCCTGCCCCACCTTCCTTCTCCCCTCCTTCCTCCCCTCCTTCCCCACCTCCCTCTCTTCCTTCTCTTCCACCCTCCCTGCCCCACCTCCCTTCTCCACTCTTCCACCCTTCCTTGCCCCACCTTCCTTCTCCCTCTTTCCACCCCTCCCTGCCCCACCTCCCTTCTCCACTCCTTCCACCCCTCCCTGCCCCACCTCCCTTCTCCCTCCTTCCACCCTTCCTGCCCCACCTCCTTCTCCCTCTTTCCACCCCTCCTGCCCCACCTTCCTTCTCCCTCCTTCCACCCATCCCTGCCCCACCTTCCTTCTCCCTCCTTCCACCCTTCCTGCCCCACCTTCCTTCTCCCTCTTTCCACCCCTCCCTTCCCACCTCCTTCTCCACTCCTTCCACCCTCTGCCCCACCTCCCTTCTCCCTCCTTCCACCCTTCCCTGCCCCACCTTCCTTATCCCTCTTTCCACCCTCCATGCCCCACCTCCCTTCTCCACTCCTTCAACCCTCCCTGCTCCACCTCCCTTCTCCACTCGTTCCACTCTCCCCTGCCCACCTCCTTCTCCACTCCTTCAACCCTCCCTGCCCACCTCCCTTCTCCACTCTTCCACTCTGCCCTGCCCCACCTCCCTTCTCCACTCCTTCCACCCTTCCCTGCCCCACCTCCCTTCTACCCTCTTTCCACCCCCCCCTGCCCCACCTTCCTTCTCCCCTCTTTCACCCCTCCCTGCCCCACGTCCCTTCTCCACTCGTTCCACTCTGCCCTGCCCCACCTCCCTTCTGCACTCCTTCCACTCTGCCCTGCCCCTTTCCTTCTCCCCTCCTTACACCCCTCCCTGCTCCACCTCTTTCCTTCCCTTCTCTTTTATTCCCACTGTTCAACTACCATAAAGAATAAGGTAGCAGCACACTGCTGATGTACCCAATTAAAAAAAATCCTCTCCTCTTTTCTGTTCCTAGTCCTCATTTTCCTCAATGCCAGCATCATCTTCCACCCATCATTCCTTATTCCCTCTCCCTCTTCTTCAACACCCTCTCTTTGCCTTTTGTTTCATAATATTCAGGTTGGTTGTTGGCAGGTTAGTGCCAGTGTGTTTATACAAGAATAAAATGTAGTTTAGAAATGTCAAGATGCTACAACAACAATGACTACGCATTATTTTCATGTGCATGTATGTATGCTATCTAAAGTACTCCAGTTTTTTCCTCTACCAACACCTAATTCTTTACTTACTTTAAAATAATCTTTGTTTACCCGCTATGTAATATATATATATATATATATATATATATATATATATATATATATATAAAAATATATATATATATATATATATAATATATATATATATATATATATATATATATATATATATATATATATATATATATATATATATATATATATATATATATATATATATATATATATATATGCTAGAATTCGCAGAGCAGGCGAAATATTCACAAACACTGATCTCTGGCCGACGGAGACTCGACCCTACGAACCTTGTGACAGGAACGCAGTGCTTTACCGACCGTACCACACTGGACAATACCTTGGCATCCAGATCACGCTAGACGTTGATCCAAGGCACCCAGCTTTCAGGCAGGTGGCTTACAGCTTTCATCTCATCCTGCATGCATCGACACAACTAGAGATTTTTACAATGCTAGGATTGTGAATATTTCGCCTGCTCTTGCAATTCCTACACGTTGTCAAATATTCAGGTTGGGGTTGGCATGTTAGTGCCAGGTGTTATAAAGATAAAAGTAGTTAAAAGCATGCTCAACAACAATGACTCGCTTGATTCATGTCTGATGTAGCTATCTAAAGTATCCAGTTTGTACCAACACTAATTCTTAGTCTTTAAAAAATCTTGTTTGCCATGAAAAAATATATTTATATATATATATATATATATATATATATATAATATTATTCTTCATGGGGAAGAGGAAAAGAATTCTTCCTCCGTAAGCCATGCGTGTTGTACGAGGAGACTAAAATGCCGGGACCAAGGAGCTAGTAACCCCTTCTCCTGTATAAATTACTAAATTTAAAAAAAAAAACTTTTGCTTTTCTTTTTAAATTTAGAAAAATTTTTTAGGCCACCCTGCACCCTTGGGATACAGCCGGTTTGTTGAAAAAAAATTATTACGTGATGATGGAGATTTTTTATTATTAACACATCGGCCGTTTCCCACCAAGGCAGGGTAGCCAGACAAAGAAAAACTTTCGCCATCATTCACTCTATCACTGTCTTGCCAGAGGCGTGCTTACACTACAGCTACAAAATTGCAACATTAACATCCCTCCTTCAGAGTGCCGGCACTGTACTTCCCATCTCCAGGAATCAAGTCCGGCCTGCCGGTTTCCCTGAATCCCTTCATAAATGTTACCTTGCCTACACTCCAACAGCACGTCAAGTCCTAAAAAAAATTTGTCTCCATTCACTCCTATCTAACACGCTCACGCACGCTTGCTGGAAGTCCAAGCCCCTCGCACACAAAACCTTCTTTACCCCCTCCCTCCAACCTTTTCTAGGCCGACCGCTACCCCGCCTTCCCTCCACTACAGATTTTATACACTCTCGAAGTCATTCTACTTTGTTCCATCCTCTCTACATGTCCAAACCATCTCAACAACCCCTCCTCAGCTCTCTGGATAATAGTTTTGGTAATCCCACACCTCCTAATCTCCAAACTACGGATTCTCTGCATTATATTCACACCACACATTGCCCTCAGACACGACATCTCCACTGCCTCCAGCCTTCTCCTTGTTGCAACATTCACAACCCATGTCTCACACCCATACAAGAGTGTTGGTATAACTATACTCTCATACATTCCCCTCTTTGCTTTCATGGATAAAGTTCTCTGTCTCCACAAGCTCCTCAGTGCACCACTTACCTGTTTCCCCTCGTTAATTCTATGATTCACCTCATCATTCATATACCCATCTGCTGACACATCCACTCCCAAATATCTGAACACATTCACCTCCTCCATATTCTCTCCCTCCAATCTGATATCTGATATCTTAGAAAAAAAATCCCTTTCTCAGTGTATGGGACAGACCATCCTGAGAGAAGGTAATTCCCAAGTGATAGTAACTCCAGCTCTGCTGTAACCAGATCTCTGAAGCTTCCTTAGCTACTCTGCCCTTAATGGAATGAATACTTGATGATGTCCTCACTCACCTGCTGGTCTCCCAGCTCAGGCTGACACATATCAACACAGTACATGAAATCCATCCTGCGTGATGGAGCATGAGTGAAACATGCCTAGCTTATGTCCCCATTAAGTCACTGTCATGCAGAAAAGGGCACCAACACATTTCTATTGTATCCTATTTTAATTAAAATATCTCACTGTCTCTGTCTGTCTGTCTGTCTGTCTGTCTCTCTGTCTCTCTCTCTCTCTCTCTCTCTCTCTCTCTCTCTCTCTCTCTCTCCACACTATGGCGACCAAAATATTAAACACGAATAGAAAATGTTCGGAAAACCACCAAGCACACTGAAAGAGAAGTGCCGTGGAGTGGTCATTAGCAAGGTCCTCGAGTACAGTGAACATTGTGGAGCCGCCGCCAGCGATGTTAATGTCAAGCCCTGTAGCGCCAGGTGTCCAGTACACCAGTCACAACCCACACTCACTGTCCAGTACACAACATCAACACACCACACTGTGGGAGTGTTACAACATCATCACCACATTGTGGAGGTACACACATTACACACTGTGGGAGTGTTACACAACATCAATACACCACACTTAGGGAGTGTTACACAACATTAATACACCACACTGTGGGAGTGTTACACAACATCAATACACCACATTGTGGGAGTTACACAACATCAATACACCACATTGTGGGTGTTAGATAACATCAATACACCACATTGTGGGAGTATTAGATAACATCAATACACCACATGTGGGAGTGTTAGATAACATCAATATATGTAGTTTTACCAAAAAAAAAAAGGAAATAATATAATGTAGGGTAGAGAAGGCATTGTTTTCACTCAAATAACAACCAAAGGTCGTATAAATACGTTTTCAGTTTCTTTCAAATCCTGCGTTCTTTAGGTTTGTTTAGGTTAATTTAGGTTAGGTTAGTTTAATTCAGATTAAGTTAGGTTATGTTAGTTTAGGTTCCGGTAATGTTAATTACCTGAACCTAAACTAACCTACTATGCAGTGTGCTGGAGGACTGTACATTATTCTCCACTGTCTTATAGCACTGTATATTGCTACGGTAAATGCTGATGTTTAGTTTATATCACTGACGTGTGTATGTCTTAAATTAGGTAATATGATTGTTTTAAAAATTATGTCCAGTGTAATGTTCGGGAATGTTCGAGCATGGCACCAGTGCCAAACTACTATTACCCGCCTCTTAACAGCTCTCTACTCGAGGCAGTAGTCGTCTTGCTCGAGTGTTCACGACTGAGTCATTCCTCAGTTGGGTCAGGACGTTCCTTGATCCTGACCCAACTCTCTCTACACATTGGTTAAGGATTCAACTTTTCATGTGCATCTAACAACTGAGACACCATTTGTCTACAAGGTAGTGTTAGAAACACGCGTACGTCAAACCACTGAGACACCAGAGTTCCCGCGAAGCAGCGGCTGTGCTCACACTCCCTCTCAGTTTCTACCCCTGCTTACCTATTGCATCATTGAATAGCTCCCGACGAAGCACTGATTGTAATGCAAAAGGCCTAGAGCTAGTCCATTTCATCCCCCGTGGCTGGTTTTTGCATTTGTATGATTGCTCGTTTGGCACTGTCTTGAATACACGTGTATGTGTTTGCGTATTTATGCATATGTTTATTTACATGTATAATTTCTGTATGCATGCGTGTGCAGATGTACACTTTATATATAAGTGAAAAATAAACCCAGTGAAAAGCAGAAGTGTAGTGTTCACAATAAGGGAACGCTGTATCAACATCCGTGGCCACAGACTATTTAACATCTTACCAAAAGATAACAGAAACACTGCTGGAACAAGTGTAGAAGTCTTCAAGAGGAAACTGGACAAGTATCTTCGCCAGGTGCCAGATCAACCAGGTTGTGATGGATATGTGGGGCAGCGGGCCACCAACAGCACCAACCTGGTTGACCAGACAAACACCAGACGAGCCTGGCTATGGGAGAGAAAGACACACACAGACACAGACACACACACTATATATATATATATATATATATATATATATATGTCGTGCCGATTAGGTAAAACTTGCTATTTTGGCTTAAATAGCAACGCTCCTCTTGCCATATAAGACAAGCGAAAATTTGTGTATGCAATAATTTCGCCAAAATCATTCTGAACATAACGAAAAAAATATATTTCATTGTGTTTGTTTATTATTAAATTAATGTTAACGTATCTAAAATATATTTAGTTGGGTTGGCTAAATTAAATTGCGCTTGTTGTAATAAGTTAGGTAGGTTTCAAAGTTCTCTTGGTACAAAATTATAAATTCTTACATTAACGTAAATGAAAAAAATATATCTTTAAACGTATAAGAGAAAATTTTGAAAGGACTTAATTTTAGATGAGTTCTTGCTAATTGACCAGTTTTACTAATCGGCACGACATATATATATATATATATATATATATATATATATATATATATATATATATATATATATATATAATATATATATATATATATATATATATATATATAATATAATGCGTGCCGAATAAGTAAAACTTGCTATTTTGGCTTAAACAGCAACGCACCTCTTGCCGAATAGGACAAGCGAAAATTTGTGTATGCAATAATTTCGCAAAAATCATTCTGAATCTAACGAAAAATATATATTTAATTGTGTTTGTTTATTAAATTATTGTAAACTTATATAAAATATATTTAGTTGGATTGGTTAAATTAAATTGAGCTTGTTATAATATTGTTAGGTAAGTTTCCTAAGGTTCTTTTGGTACCCAATCATAAATTTTTATATTAACATAAATTATATATATATATATATATATATATATTTAAATAAGAGAAAAATTTTGAAAGGCCTTAATTTTAAATGAGTTCTTGCTAACTGACCAGTTTTACTTATTCGGCACGATATATAATATATATTATATAAAATGAACCACGATACACTAGAGCATAGTCTATCTGGGCCTCAGTCAGAATCGTGATAAAGCTCCACACAGGAGACTGAAGAAGAAAGTGACAGTGTACGGTATGGAATCAATTTTCCCCTAGACTGAGGCGTGACTGGAGACAGGCATGACACAGGGATTACCGCAGGGGACCTTTATTATTCACAATAACAAAAATGAACTATATGAGGGAATGATACCCGTAGGAATAATACATCGCCTAGGGCAGGGGTACTTTAACCTTCTTACCATTACAGAATCCCCAATGGATTGTCCAGCATGTCCCCATACCACATTCACCAAACTGTGGAAATCACCACCACCAATCCTGTTAGGTACCAGTATGACTTCAAAAGATGTCAACATCTTGGTTGTACTTACATATTGATAACTAGGAACACAACCGTTCATATTTTATTGAAAACTAACAACTTTTTTTTAAATTGTTCACAGGTCGACTCTCATACCCCCGGTTTAGGAACCCTGGTTAAGAACCCCTGACTTAGGGAATGGGAGGTTAATAGGGCTTTTAGCCAAAATGAAGGTAGCTCAAATTCTTTGGATCAAGAGCTCTTCGTTAGCATCAAGGCAACCCACCTTTCCCTTGAAGGGTGATTAACGACATACGTATGTGCACTGATAGAAAAACAAATTACAAAATGAAAGCATCAGGAACTTCAGGATTATTTGGACATGTTAATGTTCAAGCCATATAAAACGACTGATATAGTTAGTTGTATGTGGACAAATATACGGCTGTGATCCCAGGGAAAGACAATAACCACTGCGTCTATACCTTAGTACCACAGATAAAAGTTAAGTATTTGTCACTGGTTTAATTAGGATGAGTTCTGGCTAGATGAACACTTAGAAGTCAACAGAGCATAAGTATCAACAACAATCTAATATACTAGGATTTATATCAAGAAGGAATATTATTTACATTACTACACAACTCTTTCATGGCAAGGCCTCATTCAGGTTATGCAGCGCAGTTCTGGTCTCCAGGTTACACGATGATAAACGACTTGCAAAAATAATGAAGGGTGAGGAAATTATTCCCTGCGTCAGGAATGTCTCCTATGAAGATATATAGGAACACTGCGATATGACCGAGACGCACAAAATGGAAGACAGGCATAAATACATAAAACAAGGCTCTGAGAATACCTGCCTTTCTTAATAGTTCTTATAAAATCCTGGAATATTTCTATTCCAATTTAGGAGGCCTGGCCTGAGAGCGGGCCGCGGGGGTGATGACCCCCCTGAACCATTAAAAGATAACAGATATATACAGAATGTACTATAATGTATTCAAGTTAGATAAATTTTGATATGAAAAAGATAACAGAAACCCCTAACCTATTTTTCTCCCTCCCTTTCCACACTTTTTTCTTATTCTACCTAACCCTCCATCTCTTTTTCTCTCTTCACTCCTTCCTACTTTCCACAGTTTTTTCTTATTCTGCCTAACCCTACCTCTCTTTTTCTCTCTTCACTCCTTCCTACTTTCCATACTTTTTTTCCTATTCTATCTACCTACCTACCTCTTCTCTTTCCTCCCTGCTTTTTTTCTTATATGCACCTACCCCCATCTTTTCTCTCTTCACTTCCTCCTTCATTCCATTCTGCATTTTTCCCCTATTCTATCTACCTACCCTCTCTTGTCTCACTTTACTCCTCCCTCCAAAAAAGTAAATTAATGCCTTGAATGAAAAATATCACCACCAAAAATTTAATATAGGAACACAACTCAATAAACCAATAAAAAAGTGCAGATGGCACGAGCGGCAATTTGTCTAATAAACAATTAGCACACAAGTATATAAACAAGCGTACAAATGCATTAAATTCCCTCCACTGAAATAAACATTACGTAACGAAAATAAACTGCCTTGCTTGCTAACGTTAGCAGATAACGTCAACGCTAGCGAAGGACGTTAATAACAACGTTAGAGCACCGACGTTAGCAGGTGACGTCAACATTAGCGAGCCTATTCAATTAAAAAAAATGGCAAAAAATAATGGTAAAAACATTCAAATTCACAGGCTCATAGCCCAGTCTGTGCAGAGGTAAAATAACAGCCTAGTAGGGGAAAGTTAACAGCATATTTTACCCCTATGCCTTTTTAGTGGTAAAATTACTAAAAATCACAGCTTGATCAGTGGTACGATCACAGTGACGCCATTGCAGTAGCAAACCCACAAAAATCACAGCTTTTGCAGTGATAAAATAAAAAATCACAGAGCTCGCAGTCATAAAATCATAAAAAAAACAGCACTTTCGGTGGTAAAATCGCTAAGCTTCTTACAATGGTACATCGCAAAATTATCACGGCTTTTGCAGTGACAAGACGGCAAAAAGTCACAGGCTTTACATTGGTAAAATTACACGAAAAACTTTTCAATGATAAGATCATCATATAATCAGCATTTCAATTATAAAATAATAAAAAATCGCATTTACAATATAGGTTAAAAAAAAAGCCCCCGATACACTACGCTGAGAGAACGATATTTTAATTCAGCTGAAAACATGCATATTTAATATCCTGCTGGAATAACAACGTCACAAAGTCATGAAGCATCGTTACAACACGACAAACTACACCGTTGTAACACACCGTTATTATTATATTGTAATATATCACAACACACCAAAGTGCAACAGTTATAACATAAAACTAGATATATTTAGGTCGTTGTACGATCTCAGAAAGGTATCCTCCATAACTCCAGCCTCCCGTACCTCCATAACTCCAGCCTCCCGTACCTCCATAACTCCAGCCTCCCGTACCTCCATAACTCCAGCCTCCCGTACCTCCATAACTCCAGCCTCCCGTACTTAAATGTTTGTAGGAGGAACAGTTATTGTACAGTACCTTCAAGCCCTTAAGAAGTAGAGGAGCTGCAGCTCAATTCTTTCAAGAGACCAAGGAATCCTCCCAAGAGATCTAGGAGCTAGAGATTCAACCTGAGTGTCACTCTCTGCATAAAAACTCTTTACTGTTTTTAATAACCAACTACCTATGTAATGCATTTGCAACATCTGCCATCCTATTCACCATATGTCTTTTATAAATTCATAAATATGCCAAACAGTTCCTTGAACTTATCTAAATACTAATAACTTATATACTTCAACTTAAGCGCTTAAGTCTCCACATCCCATACCATTCCTAAATCGTCCTTGTTCCTCTGCATACTTTCTTCTGTTTTACCCCTAACTCTCTCGATAATTCTACCATCCAAAACCCGGTATATTCAACAGGCTTATGCCTCTATAATTCTCTCCTGTCCCCCTTACTCCTATATAAAGGAACTATACATGCTCTCTACCAATCTTTAGTTAACTTCCTTTAGCACATTGAGCCATTGAAACATATAAATTATTGGGAACGCCTTCAAGTCTTGGACATGTACTCATTGGAGCGGAGGAGAGATACATGATAATATATACCTGGAAAGTACTTGAGGGCCTGGTCCCAAATCTGCACACTGCCATAACATACTGGAGTGAGAGATATGGGAGGAAGTGTAAAATAAACCCAGTGAGGAGCAGGGGTGCGGTGGGGACAATACGGGAGCACTGTATTAACATCCGGGACCCAGACTATTCAACATCTTACAAGAAGATATCCGAAACACGGCTGGAACCAGTGTAGAAGCTTCAAGAGGAAACTGGACAGTATCTTCACCGGTCCAGATCAACCAGCTGTGATATATTGCGACAGCGGCCCCCAGCAGCAACAGCCTGGTTGACCAGGCAAGCACCAGACGATCCTGGCCCATGGCCGGGCTCAGAGAGTAGATAAACTCGAAACTCTTCAAAGGTATATCAAACGTAAGGTAAGTGCATATATTGAACAAATGCACCAACCACTCCAAAACTATATCCCTACCTTCTTTTAACATGTCAGTCTTAATCCCTTGTCTAAGCTGTTTTATCCTCTTTAATGTTATCCCACTACGCACTCACGCGCTTACTCCACATTCACCTCTGGATCTTTCTTACTCCTACAAGATATCATTCCTCCCTGCCCAAAGCATGAAATCACCGTATCCCCTTCATCAACAATATTTAACAACTCTTCAAATATTCACCTCATCTTTCCAGTATTTATTAATATTCTAAACAAATAAAAACTGAACATTCTTACTGGCCTATCGGGTCATCTGAAGGTTGAGTCCCACTCAAGGAAAACACTCAAATATGTCTTAGATACCCTTGGTGGCTTTATTTTATCTGACGTCCATTTATCACAAAGATTGGTTGCAAATGCTAGGTTAGTTTTGGTGCAAAACAAAAAGCCTGTACTTGGTTAGACTTGACACTAAACCTCCCACCACCGTCACATCATGTCACTGTTACTATCATTAATTCAGTCATGTAACTCACCTTTCCATCACTGTATATCACATCACACCATCGCAAATATCCGTATATTACTTGTCACTTTACATCACCGTCACGTCACATCTTAAAACAATGTCACAGCGCACTACCGTATATAACATCAAATCACGTCTTATATCACCGTCACATCACATCACTGTAAATCACGTCTTACACCACCGTCACATCACACCATTATAATAACATCACATCACGACTTACATCACACCACTGTAATAACATCACATCACGACTTACATCACCGTGACATCACACCACTATAATAACATCACATCACGACTTACATCACCGTCACATCACACCATTATAATAACATCACATCACGACTTACACCACCGTCACATCACACCATTATAATAACATCACATCACGACTTACATCACCGTCACATCACACCACTGTAATAACATCACATCACATCTTACATCACCATCCCTACCGTTAAATCGTTCGAGCAACACAAAACTAAATCTATTAGTGCATTCTTGGAGGCAGCTAATTGGCCAATCTGTAGACCGCCCTCCACTAATCAGCGACCGCCATCAAGAACCCCAGATGAAGAAGGAATTGACCGCAGCAACACACTAAATGAGGCTACATTCATCACTCAACAAATACTCGTTTCTATACAATTTTATTTCGTAAATGCTATACTGAAACGAGATCATTATTTTATTTTTTTAATTAATATTGGCTGAAGGAGTCGACACTCCGCTTGTAAATACTGAAATGTTATTAAATTAATGTGGAAGCGCTAATACCGTACGAGTTTTACATAATTTGGGGGATGAAAAGTGGAGGGGGGAGGTCATTTAAGCTTGATCTGAGGAAGGGAAGGATAATTTTAATTCCTTGAACCAAGAGTCCTTCACCAGCATTAAAGAAATCCTACTTGTATATATATATATATATATATATATATATATATATATATATATATATATTGCTTAAGAAGCCGAACTTGCCTTTTTAAACCAAACAATATCATAATCAAAAAGATTTAGATTTGTATATAAGTTTAATTATATTTAATACTTCTTAAAACCAATTATACATATTTTTTTTCATTATGCTCAGATTTTCCGCTGATTTATAGAAAAAAACTAATATTTATTCTGTTAATTCGGCAAAGTGCATCCTTGCCAAGTAGATTAGGCTGATACTGCACGTCTCATATATATATATATATATATATATATATATATATATATATATATATATATATATATATATATATATGTTACAGTAAATGTATGAAGTCTACTAAATACACGTAATCACCGTCAATTCCCCCAACTTATTTCACGTAATCCTAAAGAAAATCGATAATTATACGAAGTTCCTAGATCTGGGCCTCATGTTTAGCACATCCTTACTAGAAAGAAAATTTGATAAAGGTAAAAATGTGAAATTAAACATTTAACGACCTGTTAGTGTTTTAGGTGTTTTTGTTGACACAGCAGCAGCTGAAGCCAAACTAAAGACAAATTCTCTAATCTCAGAAGGACGAATATTATAAAATACACAAACACAGTAACTCTGAAGCCACTCAGAATTTGAATGATCAGGTTATCAGCATGAAGAGGTGAAGGCAGCACGGAGAGGTGAAGGCAGCACGGAGAGGTGAAGGCAGCACGGAGAGGTGAAGGCAGCACGGAGAGGTGAAGGCAGCATGGAGAAGTGAAGGCAGCACGGAGAGGTGAAGGCAGCATGGGAGGTGAAGGCAGCATGGAGAGGTGAAGGCAGCATGGAGAGGTGAAGGCAGCATGGAGGGAAGGCAGCACGGAGAGTGAAGGCAGCACGGGAGGTGAAGACGGCACGGAGAAGTGAAGGCAGCACGGAGAGTGAAGGCAGACGGAGGTGAAGGCACACGGAGAGTGAAGCCAGCACGAGAGGTGAAGGCACACGGAGAGGTGAAGCAGCATGAGAGGTGAAGCAATGGAGAGTGAAGACACGAGAGGTGAAGGCACAGAGAGGTGAAGAGCACGAGAGGTGAAGGCAATGGAGAGTGAGCAGCATGGAGAGGTGAACAGCAGAGAGGTGAAGGCAGCATGGAGAGGTGAAGGCAGCATGGAGAGGTGAAGGCAGCACGGAGAGGTGAAGGCAGCATGGAGAGGTGAAGCCAGCACGGAGAGGTGAAGGCAATTAGATGAGGCACTCAGGAATTATCGCATGAAAATCAGTATTTCTATTTTGTCAGTCTCCTACATAAAAAAAAGGGACATTGGGACCAACACAGGCCAAAATAAAGCCAAACTTCTCTCTGAGTAACATTTACCTGGCTTAAGGTTGAAAAAAACAAGTATGTATGTAGGTAAGTGAATAAGATTTATTAAATGAACATGCAGATTTAACCGAGGATAACCCAGTAAAGTCAAACACTGTGATTCATTCATGATCAAAAGAAACATCCTCCAGGTATTTCACGGAAATCTATATAACTAAATTGGCGAATTAAAACTTAAAAATCAAGGCAAAACTTCCATTGAGGAAAACACATCAGCACTAAAAGTTTAAAGCCGACCCGAAGAAGTATTCTCCACACAGCGCCGGTGTGATGGATTCGATTCAAACATGGGGAGGATAAGTCCAGTTCCTTGGATCAAGAGCCCCTCACCAGCATCAAAGCAATGTACTTGTGTAAAATAATACTATACCATTTCGAGATTAAAAGTGGCAGAATGACATCTACACACTCCATTAACAATACCAGTTATGACACAAGTAAAATTTGGGAATGTCTACACAGAACAACCATGTGGACAAAAACAAAACAACTATGAATCTTGTCTTACTGTGCAGAAACGTTGAAATTTTTAAGCCAATCGAGTATGGCATTCTCGAGTTATAAACGAAAATTTAGAAATGAAAAATGTTGCTAAGAAATGTTTTAAAAATAGTTAAGTCTATCCTAGCCGAACTTAAAGGTCCGTAAGACGCGATTTTTCAGTTTTCTGTTCACATTTATATTCTATTTCAAATTCTCTACAATACTATAAGAACAAATCTATTTGTATTTTTTAAGAAAATCCAATTTGAACAAAATGGTTTTAAAAAGTTGGCCCCAAAATCAATACATAAAGATATACCCTAGTTTAGGGTTTGAAGCCGATCTGAGGAAACAATTTAATAAAATTGGCAAACTGAAATTTACTTCTCTCAAAGTGAACACAACACTTTCTTTTAATAAAGCCCAACAACGGTGAAGGTTTGAAGCCGATCAGAAAAAGCATTATCCAGTAATTGGTCTGATACCAGCATAATTTCATCTCTACACCTTACTGAATATATCATCAATATTTTGAAACCGATCAGAAGCAGTATTCTTTCAGTTATTGAAAAAAAAAATTAATTTCACTATTTATTCAATAAAATTGGCAAACCAGGACTTATGCCACCCATTCATAAACCTTGAGTTCAGGAACCCACACCAGTCATGAATATTTGAAGCCAATGAGACGAATCATTCTCTAGTTATGGCACACATTCCAAATTTTGTTTAACCATTTTACTACGTCAGTAAATTTCCTTCACGCCAACAAAACTCAATGGGTATTATCCTGGCCTTCAGATTCATTAGCTATATATTGAAACTGTTCGAAAGGGTTAAACCGGAATTTATTTAACATGACTTATTAGGAATAAAATTTTCACACCATTTTACACACAAAATGGTCAAATCTGCACCACATTTAAATTTCAAGTTTCACTCTCAGTCATTGTCGAACAGGGAAGCACCTTCTTTTGAGGGTTTGATGCTACGTCACTGAGGATTTTGGAAGTTATGCCAGCCATTCCTGGATGCTGCGAATGTGTTCAACTTAGGTCATAGGGCACTTGCACATGCCAAATGTTTCAGTACCTGGCCTTAGTGACCCTGCAAAAATGTTGAAATGTTGAAGTCAAGAAGATGACACCTGCTCCAGTTCTGAGCAAAAATGAAAAACGAAAAAGTTGGAGGAAGAAAAAAATATATATATAAAAACAGGGAACCTCTTAAGGTCCCCATTCAGGAGACCTAAAAACAACCAGGGTGACATCACACATCCCTAAGACTTTTCACTGGAAAATAAGCTCCCCCTCTTTCCTATATACCCTAACCTGAGCCTCACTATCCACATAAAAACTCTTTACTGCTTTTAATGACCTACCACCTATTCCATACATTTGTAACATCTACTACATTGCTCCCCTATCCACCCTATCATATGCCTTTCGTAAATCCATAAATGTAATAAAAAGTTTCTCATCTTTAAGTATTGTTTACTTGTAAGCTTTAACGTAAACACTTGGTTTACACATCCTATACCCTTCTTAAACCTTCTTGTTCCTCTGCAGTTCCACTCTCTGTCTTAACCTTAATTCTTTCAATATCAACTCTGCATACACTTTACACAGCATACTCCCCTGTTCCCTTATACAAAGAATCTATTCATGCCCTATGCCAATACCTGGTACCTCACCCCTTCCATGCATAAATTTAACAAATGTATCAACCACTCCAAAACTATACTATATTTCTATACTAACATTATCTTCGTGCCATCTATTCCAGTTGTTTTATCCCCTTTCATTCTGCCCCACTGCCTTACGTACTTCCCACATTTACATCTGACTCTTCCTCACTCCTACAAGATGTTATACATCCTTGCTAATGCATGAAATCACTACTTCCTTTTCTTCAACATTTAGCAACTTAAAATATTCCCTCCATCTTCCCAGTGCATCTACCTCCCCATCTAACAAATTCCCTCTTTCATTTTTAATTATTAAATCCATTTGTTCCTTAGGATTTCTCAAATAATTGATCTCCAAAACTTTTTCTTAATTTCAGCAAAATTTTGTTGATATAACCTCATCCATTTTCATTGCAGTCACCATTCATTTAAACTCTCTTTTGCTTTCCGTATACTCTGCCCTCCGTGTATCACTTCTACATTTCAAAAACCTCTCATATACTAACCTTTTTACCTCATAATTCCACCAATCGCTCTTCCTTCTGACGCCCACCCTCCTATACACACAAACTTTTGTTGCAACACTTAACAATACATTCCTAAATCTACCTTGTACCTCTTCGACTCCCTCATCTTTACATGTACTCTCTCTCATAATAATTGCTTATATTTTACCTTTACTACCTTCTTTAATTTAACAGCTTTCACTTCCCTCTCACCCACTGATGACATTCTTCTTGTATCCCATCTATCTTTTACTCTCACTGCAGCTACCACTAAATAATGATCAGATGTGTGTCACGCCTCTAAAATCTTCCTCATCCTGAAGTCTACTCATCAATCTTTTATCTACTAATACATAGTCAAACAAACTGTTGTCATTACGCCCCATGTCGTATCACGTATACTTGCACAGTATATCTTTTTTCTTAAAATACGTATTACATATTATCAAACCTCTTTCTATACACAGTTCAATCAGAGGCCACCCATTATCATTTAACCCTGGAACTCCAAACTTACCAACTATACCCTCTATAACAGTTTCTACCATTTTCGCATTTACGTTCCCCATAAAATTTTCTCACTTGGTTCATAACTCCCTCAACACTCGCGTAGTATCTCCCAAAATCTCTCCCTGTTGACTGATTACCTAGGCTAATCAGGTACGATTATGTTTATTTTTGTTGCTGCTGCTGTAATTGTTATTAACATCAGTCTGGCGTCAGGTTGGGTTGCGATGGCAGAACCCTCGAAGCAGGTCACAGGTATATTTTCAAATTTGTGATGATTCTCCTAATAAGAGTATCATCACTAGTAACTAATAACCTAAGCAATCGTAATAATCACTGATCTTGCCGTTACTTCAATTTAACGTTCAAATTCAAATATTTATTTCATTGCAAGTTTACATAGATTTTTTAATTACAATCATAAACTGAAGTGCAAGGAGAGCCACTGACATGCCATGGCACTAAGGGCAGCTTAATCTAATGGCTTATAGACTATGTACATAATATTAGAGAAATTGATTGGGTTTGTTTTATTTAAATATTAGATCGTTTTTCAACAAAAGTTACACACCACAGTTTAAAACTTGCAATGAAAGGAATTCACTATTACAAAACAGTCCCTAAATCAAGACAATGAAGCAGCACGAACTTAACTAGGAGTCAGAAACAAGAGTGAAACCTGTCCTAAGAACTGTTTTGCCTCTATACAAGAACCGAAGTCTTTTGCCTCCAACAATGAGATAACTGTGTCATTGCCTTCAATAATGAGCGAACTGAGATGTTTACCTCCACTGTGAGGTAACACCTTATATTTTTGTCTCCAAATGAAGAAGTAACTGAAGTATTTGCCCCAAGTAATGAGGGAATTTATTATTATTATTATACTCATGGAGAAACGCTAAACTCGTTGGAGGTCATACAGCTCCTGGGGAAATAGAAGGCATTCAGGCTCGATTCAAAGAACTGAAACACAGGCCCAATTACTTAATTCAAGAGCCCTCTCATCAGTGTCAAGGAACCTGCCTTGAAATGAGTAATGAGAGAAGAACTGAGGTTTTAACCGCCAGTAATGAGTATTGGAACCACTCACCTCCCCCCCTCCCCGTCTCCTTGCAGTGTAAGGAGGAGAAGAGGTATGAAAATATTAGTACATAGTATTTTACTGTTATATAGATGGATGTGTGACTGTTACACTGGAATGAAACATAAACCGTGTACTATATACACTTCTCGGTGGGTTCCAGCTTTCTCTTCACACTAAAGAGTTTTTTGAAGCCTAACCTCTATCCTCAGAGAAGAGAATAACGTACTTCAGGGAAAATTCAAAATGCTCCCCAAAGCTGATTGAATGTTTTCTTCTCCTATCACCCCTATATTCTATGTGAACTTTATTTATACACAAATTACATTAACAAAGACACAATGGGAAGGAGAACAACATTAAAGACATCTCAGGGCCTACACCTCAAATACTTCATCCAGCTCCACGGTGGTGGGCCGTGTGCCCAGAATCCTGCGGGCGTTTTCCCTCTGAATCGTAACACTGTGTCTGAAAGAGAAAGCTGGCCGCTCTTGGGTCATTAGTTATATATGTTATTCCATTTACTGGAGTTTTAGTATATTATAATTGTTTATTTTGCGTTGACAAACTAGCCTAACCAAAGTATGTAAGAAAACAATTTAGGCTTCAGCAAGCTGGGCTGCAGTACAGGTGCCAAAAATGTAAAGCACTCCCATGCTTGCCTCTTTTACTGTCATTTACATATAATCGTACGTTTCATACATAAATACTTATCTGTATAAATACAAGTATCAGAGTGACCAACAAGGCTTTATTCAGAGACGGAGAGAGTAAACTGTCTTGTCTCACGGGCGCTTATTTAAGGTCAACACCAACTGAAAAACAAACCTTCATTATCACTAGTTTACTGGTTCCTTTGTTCGTGCTAGTGCTCTCTCTCTCCCTCCTCTCCCACTCCCTTCATCTCTCCCTCCCGCTCTCTCTCCCACTCCCTTCATCTCTCCCTCCCGCTCTCTCTCCCACTCCCTCCCTCTCTCTCCCTCACTCTCTGAGGGTCGTAAGCCACATGAATTAATATAGAATTCGGACACGAACCAATTTTACGTGTTTTAATAAAAATGAGAATGTTGAAAATACAGGATGGGCCATTTTTGTATGACATATTTATGTAATAATAAAAGGGAACAAAGAAAATCATGTTAGTATTAAAGTGGAACACACACTGAGAGTTGTGTCATGTTATAACACCTCTGATTAATTTATTTTTACTTTATATTGAATGTAGAACCTAAAACTACCCAGTACAATATTCATTAGTGGCCTTGATGTGTCATTTACCATGCAACAATGTACTGGGGAGTTTGTAAGGATAATGACACAGTAATGAAGAATGTACTGGGGAGTTTGTAAGGATAATGACACAGTAATGAACAATGTACTGTGGAGTTTGTAAGGATAATGACACAGTAATGAACAATGTACTGGGGAGTTTGAAAGGATAATGACACAGTAATGAACAATGTACTGGGGAGTTTGAAAGGATAATGACACAGTAATGAACAATGTACTGGGGAGTTTGAAAGGATAATGACACAGTAGTAATGAACAATGTACTGGGGAGTTGTGATATAAATAGTTTAGAAAACTGACAAGTTGAAGAATGTGACACTTGTGCAACATTTGGGAATCTTTAATGCGGAAACTTTTCGCCAGTCATTGGCTTCTTCAGTCCAATACAGAGGACTGAGGGACTGATTACCTCAAACTCATTTTCCACCGTTCTTCTCTGTACTGGACTGAAGAAACCACTGGCTTGCGAAACGTCTCCACGATGATACCCAAATGTTGCACAAGTGTCTCATTTTTCTACTGGGTAGTTACAAGGATAATGACACAATGAGAGCAGTAATGAACAGTGTGTGAATTCAGGAAGTAGACCTGTTACACTGAGATATAATTTCCACTGACTGTACCTCATTTTATTATAAACGAATGATTTTTCTTTATTTTATTACTGTGTAAATAAATGTAACATAAATGACACTACACTGGCGGGAGAGATACATGATTATATACCCTTGGAAAATCCTAGAGGGATTAGTCCCAAACTTGCACACGAAAATCACTTTCTACGAAAGCAAAAGACTCGGCAGACGATGCAACTTCCCCCCCACAATGAAAAGCAGGAGTGCCACTAGCACGTTAAGAGAACACAATAAGTGTCAGGGGCCCAAGACTGTTCAACTGCCTCCCAGCATACATAAGGGGGATTACCAATAGACCCCTGGCTGTCTTCAAGCAGGCACTGGACAGGCACCTAAAGTCGGTACCTGACCAGCCGGGCTGTGGTTCGTACGTTGGTTTGCGTACGGCCAGCAGTAACAGCCTGGTTGATCATGCCCCGATCCACCCTGAGGCCTGGTCACAGACCGGGCCTCGGGGGCGTTGACCCCCGGAACTCTGTATACTCCAGGTAAACTCTAGGGTATAACCCAGTCTTAAGAACACAAGAATTATAGGCACATGAAAAATACTGCGAGGCACTTGGTACACGTCTTAGAACTCCAAGACAATATCGGGGAATTACACTGGCAAAATTTTGACCCCATAAGATCATACGGCACTTGAGGAATAGGAGGAAGGTACCTCCATTTCCATGTATTAAGAGTTCTTCAGTCTCAAGGCACTGCCGTTGAGATGTTATATTAGTAAAGAAGCGTTAATTCAACACACTAACAAGGACGGCAAAGAAAATGCACTCACCAGTTTAACAAGTTACCAAGTCAAGATCCCCAGGAATGCACTCCACAGCACTGCTTCACCTACACCTTCACAGAACTAACCCACTCCACAGCACTGTCACCTACACCACTGAACTTCTACTATATCTATCCACAACACTAGCTTCCCCAAGGCATTGCTGGGTCTCACTGAGATTCTGGGAGGCAAAACACAATTATTTTCCCAAATTTCATCCAAAAGTGGATTACATAACTTTCTACGTTAATTGTGTAGAGCGATCGAGGTATGATCCTCCGGATAATTGAACCACCACCCTCCCTGCCGAGAGCCGCTATTGAGACCATCCGAGTACGTCACGTGACCAAATATCTCGTAATGCCCCTGACTTATATCTGACGTAGCTACGCCTCTCCTGTAAGCCAGGCTCCCCCACACTCACTCCGGAGGTGTCTCACCACACTAGTGGTGCCTATGTGTACTGTTAGCCGTCATAAACATGCCAAAGCCTCCATCTCTCCACTCAACATTGTAATAATAACACTAAGTCCAGCAGCAGGACAGTGGTTGCTTCTAGCCGCGCCCCTGCCATAGGGCCAACAACACCACTCAACGTACCGTCTTATAACAAAATCTCTGTCAGGTGACTTTCCCTGATGAATAATCCAACCTGAGAAGTACACAGGTACCAACTATTCCCACACATACAGTAATTATTATTAGTTTTCAACATATATATAAGAACCTTTCATTATTAATTAAATACTTAATGTAATAAAATTATTTAGAAAAGCTAATAAGGCTAATTACATAAACAGGTTCAGTGTTTTTAAAATAATCCAGGGATGAGTAATAAGGAAGTCGGCTCGTTACCCGCAAACTCACTCTTCACTGATCGCGCCTAGACTTGTTACAAAATGTTCCCACGAGCGCGCGCACACACTAAACTACAGCAATAAACTACAGACCTGTGTCGCTGACTTGTATAATATGTAAAGTTATGGAAAACATTATCAGAAGTGGTGGAAGAGCACTCTGAAAGGAATGGGCTCAAACATGACAACCAGCATGGCTTCAGGGACAGGAAAATATTGTATCACAAACCTACTGAAGTTCTACAACAAGGTAACAGAAGCCAGACAGACGGATGGGCAGACTGCATATTCTTGGACTGTAAGAAGGCTTTCGATACGGTACCACACAAGAGACTGGTTGATAGAGTAGGCAGGAATAGCAGGGAGAGTAGCTAGGGATACAGGCGGCGGCGGTGGCTCGCATGGGTCTGTAGTTTTCGTGAATTATTGAAAGACATCTTTGTGCTAGTGGCATTAAACTGTGCCAGTGAACATATAAAGTAAATCTCTCCAGTGCTCGGAACTAATAATAAATAACAATACCCTCTGAGTCAGAAAGACAGAAAGGGTTGCCATACTCCAGGAGAATTTTATTTTACTGAACAGTGCCGTGTGAAAATAAATACATAGTATTTAATATTGTGAGAGGAAGGAGTCTCTTTGAAAACAATGTAAAACATAGTGGTATAGTGCATAACATGATACCACAGTGCATAACATAAGGATACCACAGTGCATAACATGATACCACAGTGCATAAGGATACCACAGTGCATAAGGATACCACAGTGCATAAGGATACCACAGTGCATAAGGATACCACAGTGCATAACATGATACCACAGTGCATAACATAAGGATACCACAGTGCATAACATAAGGATACCACAGTGCATAACATGATACCACAGTGCATAAGGATACCACAGTGCATAAGGATACCACAGTGCATAAGGATACCACAGTGCATAACATAAGGATACCACAGTGCATAACAAAGGATACCACAGTGCATAACATAAGGATACCACAGTGCATAAAAGGATACCACAGTGCATAACATAAGGATACCACAGTGCATAACATAAGGATACCACAGTGCATAACATAAGGATACCACAGTGCATAACATAAGGATACCACAGTGCATAACATGATACCACAGCGCATAAGGATACCACAGTGCGTAAGGATACCACAGTGCATAACATAAGGATACCACAGTGCATAACAAAGATACCACAGTGCATAAGGATACCACAGTGCGTAAGGATACCACAGTGCATAACATAAGGATACCACAGTGCATAAGGATACCACAATACATAACAAGGATACCACAGTGCATAACATAAGAATACCACAGTGCATAACATAAGGATACCACAGTGCATAATAAGGATACCACAGTGCATAACATAGATACCATAGTGCATAAGGATACCATAGTGCATAAGATACCATAGTGCATAAGGATACCATAGTGCATAAGGATACCATAGTGCATAAGGATACCATAGTGCATAAGGATACCATAGTGCATAAGGATACCATAGTGCATAACATAAGGATACCATAGTGCATAACATAAGGATACCATAGTGCATAACATAAGGATACCATAGTGCATAACATAAGGATACCATAGTGCATAACATAAGGATACCATAGTACATAACATAAGGATACCATAGTGCATAACATAAGGATACCATAGTACATAACATAAGGATACCATAGTGCATAACATAAGGATACCATAGTGCATAAGGATACCATAGTGCATAAGATACCATAGTGCATAATATATCATAGTGCATAAGGATACCATAGTGCATAACATAAGGATACCATAGTATCCCTTAGGCCTAACCTAGCCAGAAACCCCCAGTTGTAAACAGTTGCCAGCAGGTACCAATATACTACCATGCAAGCCAGTTACCCTACCATAGTGTAAAGTCATAGTCTTATGACTGAGAAAATTTGGTTAATTCAAGAATTTCTGTTATTATCATAACACCACAGGACTTTGAAAAAGCAATAAATGACATGCCCATGCACTCTGCCCCAGGCCTAGACTCATGGAACTCAGTGTTCATCAAGAACTGCAAGAAACCCCTTTCACTTGACTTAAATATTCTATGGAGAGGGAGCATGGACACGGGGAACAATTCCAGAGTCACTTAAAAACATCAGACATAGCCCCACTCCACAAACGTGGCAGTAAAGCAATTGCGAAGAATTACAGACCGATAGAACTAACATCCCACATCATAAATTTTTTGAAAGGTTCTAAGAGGCAAGATCGCCACCCATCTAGATACCCACCACTTGCACAACCCAGGGCAGCATGGGTTTAGAGCAGGTCGGTGCAGCTTCTCACAACTACCCCTCAAGGAAGGTTCCTTGATAACATATTCACAGTAGACTCGGCAGGCGGTGCAACATCCTCCCAATGAAAAGCATGGGCGCCACGAGTACGCTAAGAGACAACACAGTAAGTGTCAGGGGCCCAAGACTGTTCAACTGCCTCCCAGCATACATAAGGGGTATTACTAATAGACCCCTGGCTGTCTTCAAGGAGCTGGACAGGCACCTAAAGTCAGTACCTGACCAGCCGGGCTGTGGTTCATACATCGATTTACGAATGGGGGCAGCAGTAACAGCCTGGTTGATCAGGCCCTGATCCACCGCGAGGCCTAGTCACGGACCGGGCTACGGGACGGTGACTCCCAAGCCCCCTTCCAGGTATACGTGACGAGGTGTCAGAGTGGGTACATGTGTCGAGGGGGGTTCCACAAGGGTCAGTCCTAGGTCCAGTGCTGTTTCTAGTTATATGTGAATGACATGACAGAAGGGATAGATTCAGAGGTGTCCCTGTTTGCAGACAATGTGAAGCTAATGAGAAGAATAAAAGTAGACTAGGATCAGATAAGCCTATAAGGAAATCTGGACAGGCTGCAAGCTTGGTCCAACAAATGGCTCCTGGAGTTTAACCTCACCAAGTGCAAAGACATGAAGTTTGGGGAAGGACAAAGAAGACGGCAGGAGTACAGCCTAGGAGGTCAAAGGCTGCAAAACTCACTCAAGGAAAAGGATTTTGGGTGAGCATCATACCGAGCACATCTGAGGGACTTCTGAGGCACAGGGGCGCCTGGCGAACCTAAGAATAGCTTTCGACTTCAAAGTAAGGAGTCATTCAAGACACTATACACTGTGTACGTCAGGCCCATATTGGAGTATGCAGCACCAGTACAAAACCCACACCTGATCAAACACGTCAAGAAATTAGAGAAAGTGCAAAGGTTTGCAACATGACTAGTCCCGGAGCTAAGAGGTATGTCCTACGATTACCGAATTTGTAGTCCTGAGTTTTTGACGAGGAATGTACATGACATTCACCAAACCTTCACTGATTTACATTTTCCTTCCTTTTTCATCAAAGATTGCAAGAAAAGAGCTCTTCAGATCATTAATTCTCCACGGTCAACATCACTCCAAACAAAGTTATAGTTCTTCCCAACAGCAGGTTGCATCAACATTTCTAAAGTATTTGCACAAGCTAACACTAGAGTCGCCATTGCTTCCAGTACTTCATTAATGATCTAACCAGGACTAAATCAAGCACCATGAACCAGTCAACAGGGTCACACTTACCCGTGGAGGCTGCGACAGAATTAGTAGGAGAAACAGCAAGAAACTCGAAACACGCATCAATGAACACATTAATGCATGCAGAAACGATAACCTGAACAACGCCTGCGTACAACACCGAAATTCCAACAATCATCTCATGAAATTCAAAGATGCCCGACTATAATCAAGAAACTAATTTCGAAGACGCAAATGCCTTGAATCAGCACTTATCTCTGTTTCTAACACAATTAAACAAAACAAGGAGCTCACCATCTCTGAAGTCTTAGCAAGAACCTCCTGAAAACAGTTAACCATACCATCACATAGCTCTCCTGAATTCAACACAAGCACATCGTAGATGTGGAACACTCTACAGGCCTTCATATTTCAACCTCAGAAAAATATTTGTCTAACCTATTGTTATACTACCCAAGATTTGTTTATCACCTTACTCATGTGCATATTGATTGTTCTACCTATTGTATTACTACTACTATATACTACTACTTATCATACTACTCGACCACACAGTATTTCACCTCACTTTGAGAGTATATAATAGCCCACTGTGTCCATGTAACGCTTGTAACGCTTGAGAAAGCTCCTGGAGAGCGAAACGTTGCCACAATAAAATGTCACATTAGTTGCATTTGTGTCCTTTACTTAACATAGGAGAGAAGGCCTAGAGGTGATATGATAAGGTACAAAATACCGAGAGGAATGATAGGGTGGACAGAGACAGATTGTTTGAGAGATGGGAAACAGGAACACGAGGGCAGAGCTGAAAGTTGCAAACACAGATAAGTCACGGGGATGCTAGAAAGTATTTCTTCAGTCTTAGAATAGTAAGAAACGACCTAGAAAATGAAATGGTAGAGAAAGGATCCATACATGACCTTAAGAGGTACGATAAGGCTCTCGAAGCCAGAAGAGTGAACCTATTAACGACCAGTGAAGAGGCTGGGCTAGGAGCTAAAACTCGACATCTGCAACCACATAGAGGTGAGCAAACACACACACACACGGGGGACACACACACACGAGGACCAGGCAGAACTACAAAGGGATCTGGACAGGCTGCAAGCCTGGTCCAGCAACTGGCTCCTGGAGTTCAACCCCACCAAGTGCAAAGTCATGAAGATTAGGGAAGGGCAAAGAAGACCGCAGACGGAGTACAGCCTAGGGGGCCAGAGACTGCAAACCTCAATCAAGGAGAAAGATCTTGGGGTAGTATAACACCAGGAACATCTCCTGAGGCGCACATCAACCAAATAACTGCTGCAGCATATGGGCGCCTAGCAAACCTAAGAACAGCATTCCGACATCTTAATAAAGAATCGTTCAGGACCCTGTACACTGTGTACGTTAGGCCCATATTGGAGTATGCAGCACCAGTTTGTAACCCACACCTAGCCAAGCATGTGAAGAAGCTCGAGAAGTGCAAAGGTTTGCAACAAGACTAGTCCCGGAGCTAAGGGTATGTCCTACGAGGAGGTTAAGGAAATCGACCTGACGACACTGGAGGACAGGAGAGATAGGGGAGACATGATAACAACATATAAGATACTGAGAGGAATTGACAAAGTGGACAGAGACAGAATGTTCAGAGATGGGAACAGGAACAAGAGGGCAGAGTGGAAGTTGAAACACAGATAAGTCACGAGATGTTAGAAGTATTTCTTCAGTCTACAGAAGTGTAAGAAAGTAGAAAATGAAGATGGTGAGAGGACTCATACATGCCTTTAAGAGGTAGATAAAGCTCATGGCCAGGAGAGTGAACCATTACGCCAGTGAAGAGGCGGGCCAGGACTATACTCGACATCTGCAACCACATGAGAAGGTGAGCAAACACACACACACACAGGACACTGTACACCGTGTACGTCAGGCCCATACTAGAATATGCAGCACCAGTCTGGAACCCACACCTAGTCAAGCACGTAAGAAACTGAGAAAGTGCAAGGTTTGCACAAGGCTAGTTCCACACTCAGGGTCTGTCCTATGAAGAAAGGTTGAGGGAAATAGGACTAACAACACTGGAGGAAAGAAGGGTCAGAGGAGACATGATAACGACATACAAAATACTGCGGGAATCGACAAGGTAGACAGTGACAGGATGTTCCGAGAGGGAACACAGAAACAAGGGGACACAACTGGAAGCTGAAGACTCAGATGAGTCAAAGGGATGTTAGGAAGCATTTCTTCAGCCATGAGTAGTCAGGAAGTGGAATAGTCTAGAGAAAGATATAGTGGAGGCAGGAACCATACATAATTTTAAGACAAGGTATGATAAACCTCATGGAGCAGGAGAGCAGAGACCCAGTAGCGGACAGCGAAGAGGCGTGGCCAGGAGCTGAGTCTCGACCCTGCAACCACAATTAGGTGAGTACAGGACTTCAAAGAGACCTGGACATGCTGGACACCTGGTCCACCAACTGGCTTCTCGAATTTAACCCCGCCAAATGCAAAGTCATGAAGATCGGGGAAGGGCAAAGAAGACCGCAGACAGAGTATAGGCTAGGTGGACAGTTATAGAGCAAGGCTTTAAGTGGGATAAATCAGATTCAGGAAGGATAGGAAAGCTTTGGGTTTAATATTGTCGATGTGAACAAACTCCGATGACAGTTATAGGGCTAAAACGTTGTGTAGTTTTAAATGGTAGATAAATATGAGTGGGTGCGGTGTGGAGTTGGTCTGACTGCTGTGATTAGGTCAAGCGTGCTAATTCCTAGGTGAATGTAACACCTGGTCGGCATTGGCTGCCGGGAGACTGGACCCCCGCATGGCCAGTGGCCTGCTGCAGTGTTCCTTCTTTCTATGTTCTATGTACATCAACAAGATAACTGCTGTAGCAAACGGGCGACTGGCAAACCTGAGAATAGCGTTCCGATACCTTAGTAAGGAATTGTTCAAGACACTGTACACTGTGTACGTCAGGCCCATACTAGAGTATGCAACACCAGTTGGGAACCCATACCTGGTCAAGCACGTCAAGAAATTAGAGAAAGTGCAAAGGTTTGCGACAAGGTTAGTTCCAGAGCTAAGGGGAATGTCCTACGAAGAAAGGTTAAGGGAAATCGGCCTGACAACACTAGAGGACAGGAGGGTTAGGGGAGACATGATTACGACATACAAAATACTGCGTGGAATAGACAAGGTGGATAGAGACAGGATGTTCCAGAGAGGGAACACAGAAACAAGGGGTCACAGTTGGAAGTTGAAGACTCAGATGAGTCAAAGGGATGTTAGGAAGTATTTCTTCAGTCATAGAGTAGTCAGGAAGTGGAATAGTCTAGCAAGTGATGTAGTGGAGGCAGGAACCATACATAGCTTTAAGACGAGGTATGATAAAGCCCATGGAGCAGGAAGAGTAGCGATCAGTGAAGAGGCGGGGCCAGGAGCTGAGTCTCGACCCCTGCAACCACAATTAGGTGAATACAATTAGGCGAGTACACAAACACACACACATGCAAACATATTGTTGTTTATTTGTGGTTAAACATACGTTTTTAAAGACTAACTTAAAATAAAGAAAATAGCATTTATGTGTTTACAGGAAATGTTAAGAAACTGACGCTGGGACCCTCGAAAGAAAATTAACAGAAAAATGGCTGTAGGAAGCGTGGCCTAGGAGTTGCACCTTTAAGTGCGCTTAAGATAAATATGAGAGAATATCATTAGTAAATCAGAGCGGCACAATGAAAGCTCGATTAATATAAAGTTATGTTCAGTTTTTCGCGTCATGTTGGCTCATCTAAGTTGCTTCCAGGTCAGTTCAAGGTGGTGTGAGGCTATTCCAAATTACCATTAGGCTATGTCGCGCTATCTAAGGAAGTTCCAACCCAGCAGTCACTCCCTCAGATGTACTTACTGCCCACCTCACTCGCATCCAGTCGGGAAATATTGGCGAGCTGTTGTAAAGCCTTTTCTAGAGTGTGCCGCGTAAATCCTCGGGGGGAAATAACTGGTTAATCCATTCGCTGCAGAAAACTATCATACTTCATTAATCCCCCTAATACACAATCAAACCCTCTCACAAAAAGGGTTTATATAAATCCTCTTCCAGGGTAAGTTATGTAAATCATCTCCCAGGATAAGGTATGCAAATCCTCTCCCTGGATGAGCTGTGTAAAACCAGTCCCACGATGAACATGCAAATCCTCCCCAGGAGAATTGTAAATCCTCTCCCAGGATAGACTCTGTAAATCCCATACCGGGAAGATTTTCTTAGATCCTCTCCTGGGATAAGGCAGGCCTCGGACCGCGTTCTGTTTACTAAAGGCAAGACTCAAATGCATTCTCTGTACTCAAAATGCGGCAAGAGGAAGACTTGTATCTTCTAATATGAATGGTTTTTTTTTCAATTTTACCATGATAATAAATAATATAAACAATAATAGGCTAAGTAGAGCACAAAGTTCTGACTTCGATGTAGATAAGTAATGTAAACACCATCCTGTAAAGGCTTGGCCAGGAGTATAATATGTTAAGTAAAAGGACACAAATAACAAAAAAGGCACAATACCGTGACTGGAACAATACACACACAACCCGCACATATAAAAGAAGGAGCTTACGACGACGTTTCGGCCCGACTTGGACCATTTACAAAGTCACACTAACACACAGAGACAGAGGAAGGGTATTTATAGGCAGGCAGACAGGGGAGGGTACAAGAGAGTGGGGAAATGTAGGAGTAGTGGTAGTAGTGGTAGTAGTAAAGGTAGTAGTAAAGGTAGTAGAGTAGACAGTCATATGGGAAGGAGCACTGCTATGAGGCTAGCGGCCCGCAAGGGGGTACGAGAGGGAAGAAAAGCGAAAAATGAAGGAAAATACAAGGCAAAAGAAAGAACAGAAAGAAAGGAAAACCCAAGGAGAAAAAAAAGAAGGGGAAGATAAGACAGGGAAGGAATCAGGTTAAGTCACGGGTGTTCTGAAGTTTAGAGCATTTAACAATGTAATGAGAGAGGAAAGCATCAACAGAGACAAAGCCAGGGCTAAGATTCATACAGGGAAAGTTGTGTATAAGGGGGGATTCAACCAGGCGGCGACTATGAAAGTTAGACGTAGGGTAGACAGTTTTAGCAGAAGACCAATCAATGGGATGACTGTGATCTCTGACATGACAGAAAAGAGCATTATTAGTGTCGGCAAGCCTAACACTATTTTTGTGCTCCCTGAGTCTGTCAGAAAGAGATCGGCCAGTTTCTCCGAAGTACTGAAGAGGACAGGAGGAGCAAGAAATAGAGTAGACACCAGGAGAATCTGTGGAGGTAGGGAGGTATGAACTAGATTAGTGCGAAGAGTGTTAGTTTGGCGAAAGGTAAGTTTGATGTCTAAGGAACGGAGAGAGTTGCTGAGATTAGAGAGACCAGAGATGTAGGGAAGGCAGAGGACTGGAGAGTTCTCAGGAGTAGAGGGTTTAGGAGAAGAAAGTCCGTTTAGCACGAGAGAAAGCAGAGTCTATGAAATGGGAAGGGTAGCCCAGGCGGGAAAAAGAATTATGAAGAGTGGAAATTTCTGCTTCAAGAAACTGAGGATCACAGATGCGGAGAGCACGGAGAAAGAGGGAGATAAGAACACTCTTCTTGACAGAGGAGGCATGATAAGAGAAGTAATGAATGTACATGCCACTGTGCATAGGCTTGCGGTACACGGAGAAGGCAAAACCTGTAACTGAACGGTGGACATGAACATCAAGGAAAGGAAGCAAAGAATTAGATTCCCAATCAGCTTTAAACTTAATGGAAGGGCAAGATTATTAAGAGCATCAAGAAAAGGTTGGAAGAGACTTAAGTCATGAGGCCAAAGAGCAAAGATGTCATCTACATAGCGGAGCCAGAGTGAAGGACGTACATCAATAGTGGGAAGAAGAACAGTCTCGAAGTATTCCATATAAAGATTAGCAAGAACAGGAGATAGAGGAGAGCCCATAGCGACACCAAAGGTTTGAGAATAATATTTACCTTGAAAGGAAAAGGAGTTAGAGTCCACGCAAAGTCGGATAAGATCAAGAAAGACATCAGTAGGTATAGGGAGATGAAGTAACCCTTCATTGGCCTTCTCTCCGAGAAAATTAAATGCTCTAAACTTCAGAACACCCGTGACTTAACCTGATTCCTTCCCTGTCTTATCTTCCCCCTTCTCTTTTTCTCCTTGGGTTTTCCTTTCTTTCTGTTCTTTCTTTTGCCTTGTATTTTCCTTCATTTTTCGCTTTTCTTCCCTCTCGTACCCCCTTGCGGCCGCTAGCCTCATAGCAGTGCTCCTTCCCATATGACTGTCTACTCTACTACCTTTACTACTACCTTTACTACTACCACTACTATCACTACTCCTACATTTCCCCACTCTCTTGTACCCTCCCCTGTCTGCCTGCCTATAAATACCCTTCCTCTGTCTCTGTGTGTTAGTGTGACTTTGTAAATGGTCCAAGTCGGGCCGAAACGTCGTCGTAAGCTCCTCTCTTTTATATGTGCGGGTTGTGTGTGTGGAAAAGGACACAAATGCAACTAATGTGACATTTTATTGTGGCAACGTTTCGCTCTCCAGGCTTGACAAAGCTCATGGAGAGCGAAACGTTGCCACAATAAAATGTCACATTAGTTGCATTTGTCCTTTTACTTAACATATTGTCGGTAATTCTACCAATATTATTACAGGAGTATAATAAATAGCCTGTGAGGCTTGTAAAGACTGCTGTACTGCTGACTGTGGTGACGAAAAAGCTAAGCTGCATAACAACGTTATCCCAATAAAAGCTTGTTCTACATTTTGTCTTTTCTTCTCCCTGTAAAAGCCTTATCATAACCGACAATAGCATAACGCTACCTGCTAAGGAAGGGGAAGGTGGTGAGGTCAAGCTTCACAGAATGCCAACATGTAAGCGAATTAACAAAGGATTCGCATATTTTAATTTTTCTGGCAAGCTAACAAATAATATTCATGGGGAATATTCAGTCACATTTGACGTGCGTACCGTAGTGTTATACTGACAATGATTATGAAGGATGCTTCTGCTGCTGCTTGTAAACATGTGTTTGTCACACAGCAGATAACTTCGATCTCTTGTAAATTTCATTCAGAAGACAGCCTCGAAACGTAAATTAATGTCTGAAAAGAAATTTATGTCGACGGCCGAACGAATAACATTTATATAGAAGGGACACAAAAAAAAATTTTAATTTATTTTTTACTTAGCTAACTGAGTCTAGGTATAAGTGATGACGGAACAAGAAAGTGTAAATCCTGAGAGGGTACGTTCACCCCTTAGCTTGAAAATATCAGCTTCATTCATTTTCACCCGGCTGAAAATATCACGTTCATTCACTCAGGCGCACATAAAATACCGCTTACGTTCGCAGCCTAATACTGGAAATATGGCGACCGTCCATCTTGTGAAAGCTGCAGGTGCGGGGAGGTGGGACATGCTTATTCCAACCATATCCTAAAATTGGAAATGGCTGACATGCGCTGTACGTTTCCTGTTTTTAGATATTCCTGAGAAATGGATAGATACCTTTAAGGAAGGGGGAAAGGACTTTGGTATTTTTCAATAGTGGGTCACATTATTATTAGAAAGTAAATACTCGCCTTTACCTTTGATATACCTTTGGACTAAGCTTGTCTGGTGCTGGCCTATTCAGCCATG
Source organism: Cherax destructor (assembly GCA_009830355.1). Taxonomy (NCBI): domain Eukaryota; kingdom Metazoa; phylum Arthropoda; class Malacostraca; order Decapoda; family Parastacidae; genus Cherax; species Cherax destructor. The sequence continues at coordinate 176,958 of WNWK01001445.1, read as the reverse complement.
GTGTTGCTGCTAATGGCCCCACTGTCACACATACCCATAATAGCCTGGTTGACCCGGCACTTGGCGAAGGTATCTGTCGAGTTTTCGCTCAAAGACCTCTACATTTGTTCCAGCAATTTCTGATATCTTCTGATAAGATGTTGAAAAGTCTGGGACCACGGATGTTAATGCAATGTTCTCTTATCGTGCCCACAGTGTTCATACCTTTCACTGAGTTTGTTTTACATTTTTTCCTATCTCCCTCACTATGGTACATTATTAGTGTACAAATTTGGGAATAGGCCCTCAAGCCCTTTCTAGTCACAGTTAATTACGAAAAAATACTAAAAAATCCCAGACGGACCACACACTACTGTTTCTATAATTCACTCGTGTAACAGTTTCCCTTCATTACTATAACGTACACCATGCTGTTGTCTTATCTAGTCTTCCGAATCCCACTATGTTTCCTTAACTGTCTTTTGTGTCCCAGCTCTTTCCTTGAATTGTCAAGCGTATTAAACAAAGTTCTTCCGTACATTACCGTAGTGTGGGGAGTTCTTAACTTATTTTGGAGTAACAGTCCTCATTGAATATCTGAGAAAAGCTATGGAACCCCTCCCCCAAAAAATCACACACATACTCGACCCCTGCAACCACAATTAGGTGAGTACACACACACACACGAAGTTCGTGCCAGGGGGCAATAAAAACAATGAGAAGACCTGAGTAAGCCCATGGTTTACTGGGAGGTGTGGAGAGGTCAAAGCCAAGTGTGCTAGAGCATGGAAAAAGTATAGAAGGCAAAGGACTCGGGAGAACAAGTTGAGTCAGAGCGAGAAATGAATATGCATGGATAAGGAGAGAGGCCCAGTGGCAACAGGAGAATGGAATAGCATCAAAAGCCAAATTTGACCCAAAGTTGTTACACAGCCACATCAGGAAAAAAAACAGTCAAGGACCAGGTAATCAGGCTGAGGAAGGAAGAAGGGGAGCTCACAGGGAGCAACAAATAAGTGTGTATACCCGGAGAGAGTTCCGGGGGTCAACGCCCCCGTGGCCAGTCTGTGACAAGGCCTCATGGTGGATGAGGGCCTGATCAACCAGGCTGTTACTGTTGGATGTAGCAGACCGACGTACAAACCACAGCCCGGCTGGTTAGGTACTGACTTTAGGTGCCTGTCCAGTGCCTGCTTGAAGACAGCCAGGGGTCTATTGGTAATCCCCCTTATGTATGCTGGGAGGCAGTTGAACAGTCTTGGGCCCCATGACACTTATTGTGTTGTCTCTTATCATGCTAGTGGCACTCCTGCTTTTCATTGAGGGGATGTTGCATCGTCTGCCGAGTCTGTTGCTTTCATAGGGAGTGATTTTCGTGTGGAAGTTTGGTACTAATCCCTCTACGATTTTCCAAGTGTATATAATCATGTATCTCACCCGCCTGCGTTCTCGGGAGTACAGGTTGAGGAACTTCAAGTGTTCCCAGAAATTGAGGTGTTTTATCGTAGTTATGTGTGCCGTGAAGGTTCTCTGTACATTTTCTAGGTCAGCAATTTCACCTGCCTTGAAAGGTGCTGTTAGTGTGCAGCAATATTCCAGCCTAGATAGAACAAGCAACCTGAAGAGTGTCATCATGGGCTTGGCATCCTGGTTTTGAAGGTTCTCATTATCCATCCTGTCATTTTTCTAGCAGATACGATTGATACAATGTTATGGTCTTTGAAGGTGAGATCTTCTGACATGATCACTCTCAGGTCTTTGATATTAGTTTTCGCTCTATTGTGTGGTTGGAATTTGTTTTATACTCCGATGTAGTTTTAATTTCCTCACGTTTTCCATATCACTCCGATGTAGTTTTAATTTCCTCACGTTTTCCATATCGGAGTAATTGAAATTTCTCATCATCGAACTTCACATTGTTTTCTGCGGCCCATTTAAAGATTTGGTTGATGTCCAACTGGAGTCTTGCAGTGTCTTCAATGGAGGACACTGTCATGAAAATTTGGGTGTCATCTGCAAAGGAAGACATGGCGCTGTGGTTTATATCCCTGTCTATGTCCAATATGAGGATGAGGAACAAGATGGGAGCGAGTACTGTGCCTTGTGGAACAGAGCTTTTCACCGTAGTCACCTCAGACTTTACTCTGTTGACTACTACTCTTTGTGTTCTATTTGTTAGGAAATTATAGATCCATCTACAAAGAAGCTCAGCTCAAGATTTAGTGACATATTCACAGTAGAGACAGAGACTTCCAAGCAAACTGAAGTAGTAGGGTGCACCAGCAAGTGCTAGACTCACTGCACCAAATCAAAGTGAGGAAACTGCTAAGTGAACTAGATACCTCGAAGGCGGTGGGCCCAGATAACATCTCTCCTTGGGTCCTGAGAAAGGGAGCAGCTGCACTGTGTGCCACTAACAAAAATCTTCAATAAATCTATCAAAATGCCAACTGCCTGAGGTGTGAAAGACAGCAAACATAGTCCCAATTTGTAAGAAAGGAGACACAGAGGCAGCACTAAATTAAAGACCAATGTTGCTGACATGTATAGTATGCAAAGTTATGGAGATTATTAGAAGAGTGGTGGTATACCTTGAAAGGAACAGCTCATATGATACCACCACGGTATCAGGGAAGGTAGATGATTTCTTCATTTTAACCCGGAGTTAGCCACCAGATAACCAAAGCATGCGTATCGAGACTGTCTGTCTTATTCATTGGGTCTAATCTTGTCCCAGGATGGCCACCGTCGCTAACACAGACTATTTGCTGCTAGTGAACATGACACAGGTGAAACCGTCGAAATGTTTCACCGAACGAACGGGCCCTCCGGTGTGAAGGCAGCCACAGACCACGCTAACCTACTGAGTTCATGCAAGGCACGAAGACTGACAGAGGGAATGGGTGGACTGCATCTTCTTGGACTGTAAGTAGGCTTACGACACAGTACCACTCAAGAGACTGGTTGAAAAGCTAGAGCAGCAGACAGGAATAGCAAGGAAAGTACTGCAATAGATCAGGGAATGCCTGACAGGACGAAAACGTGTGTTGGTACGTGACGAGGTGTCAGAGTGGATGCACGTGTCGAGTGGGGTTCCACAAGGGTCAGTACTAGGTCCAGTGTTGTTTCTTGTATATGTGAATGACATGGCAGAAGGGATAGATTCAGAGGTATCCTTGTTTGCAGACGACATGAAACTAATGAGGAGAATATAAGCAGTAGAGGATCAGGTAAGTCTACAAAAGGATCTGGACAGGCTGCAGGCCTGGTCTGACAAATGGCTTCTGGAATTTAACCTCACCAAGTGCAAACTCATGAAGCTCGGGGAAGGACAAAGAAGACCACAGAAAGAGTACAGCCTAAGGGGTCAAAGGCTGGAAAACTCACTCAAGGAAAAGGATCTCAGGGTAAGCATCATATCAAACACATCTCCTGAGGCATACATCAACCAAATAACCAGTGCAGCATATGGGCACCTGGCAAACCTAAGAATAGTGTTTCGACATCTAAGTAAGGAGTCATTCATGAAGGTGTACACTGTGTACGACAGGCCTATATTGGAGTATGCAGCACCAGTATGGAACCCACACCTGGTTAAACACATCAAGAAAATGGAAAAAGTGCAAAAGTTTGCAACAAGACTAGTCCCTGAGCTAAGGGGTTAAGAGGTTAAGGGAACTCAACCTGACAACACTAGATACAGGAGGAATAGGAATAATGACGTATAAAATACTGATAGGAAGTGACTAGGTGGACACGACCAGAATGTTTCAGAGATGGGACACAGGAACAAGGGGGCACAACTGAAAGTTAAAAACTCAGATAAGCAATAGGAATGTTAGGAAATATTTCTTCAGCCTTTGAGTTGTCAGGATGTAGGACTATCTTTAAGAAGAGTTACAATAAGGCTCTTGCAGCAGGAGGAAAGTAGACCCAGTAGTGACTAGCGAAGATGCGGGGAAAAGAGCTAAGACTCGACCCTTGCAACCACAAATGGGTGAGTGTACGTACACACACACAAAATAATGTCCTCAGGCTATAAAGGTATGAAATTTTGCACCTTGTTTCGAAATACAAATCAAAGTTAAAACAATCTTAAAGTCTGAAGGGGGGGCTTCGAGAAAGCTGAGGGAATTTTGGAGGGCTGAAGCGTCCCCTTTAGGGGTGGCACCAAGCATCCCCTTGGAGCCACCCCTGAAGGGTATCTTACCTAATACTATGTGGAATATGGAAAAATTGATTCCTACCTACAAAATAGGAGACAAGTCCCTATCTTAGACTTACACCCAAACAGTTACTGCTAGTAGTGGAAAGATTAGTTCATACACATACACGTACAAATACAAATAGATTATATTTTTTTTTTTAACACATAGGCCGATTCCCACCAAGGCAGGGTAGCCCGAAAAAGAAAAACTTTCATCATCATTCACTCCATCACTGTGTTGCCAGAGGTGTGCTTACACTACAGTTATAAAACTGCAACATTAACACCCCTCCTTCAGAGTGCAGACACTGTACTTCCCATCTCCAGGACTCAAGTCCGGCATGCTGGTTTCCCTGAATCCCTTCTTAAAAGTTACTTTGCTTCCACTCCAACAGCACGTCAAGTATTAAAAACCATTTGTCTCCATTCACTCCTATCAAATACGCTCACGCATGTTTGCTGGAAGTCCAAGCCCCTCGCACACAAAACTTCCTTTACCCCCTCCCTCCAACCTTTTCTAGGCCGACCCCTACCCCACCTTCCCTCCACTACAGATTTATACACTCTCGAAGTCATTCTACTTTGTTCCAGCCTCTCTACATGTCCAAACCACCTTAACAACCCCTCCTCAGCCCTCTGGATAATAGTTTTGGTAATCCCGCACCTCCTCCTAATTTTCACACTACGAATTCGCTGCATTATATTCACACCACACATTGATCTCAGACATGACATCTCCATTGCCTCCAGCCTTCTCCTTCTTGCAACATTCACACCCATGCTTCACACCCATATAAGAGTGTTGGTATAACTATACTCTCATACATTTTCCTCTTTGCTTCCACGGACAAAGTTCTTGTCTCCACAGACTCCTAAGTGCACCACTTACCCTTTTACCCTCATCAATTCCATGATTCACCTCATCCTTCATAGACCCATCTGCTGACATATCAACTTCTAAATATCTGAATACATTCACCTCCATACTCTCTCCCTCCAATCTGATATCCAATTTTTCATCACCTAATCTTTTTGTTATCCTCATCACCTTACTCTTTCCTATATTCACTTTCAATTTCCTTTTACATACCCTACCATACTTATCCACCAACCTCTGCAACTTCTCTTCAGAATCTCCCAAAAGCACAGTGTCATCAGCAAAAAGCAACTGTGACAACTCCCACTTTTAACCCCACACCTCTTGCCAACACCTGCGCATTCACTTCTCTTACAACCCCATCTATAAATATATTGAACAACCATGGTGACATCACACATCACTCAACAGACTTATTCCCCTATAATTTTTGCACTCTCTTTTGTCCCCTTTGCCTTTATACAAAGGAACTATGCACACTCTCTGCCAATCCCTAGGTACCTTACCCTCTTCCATACATTTATTAAATAATAGCACCAACCACTCCAAAACTATATCTCCACCTGCTTCTAACATTTCTATCTTTATTATTATTATTATTATTATTATTATTATTATTGTTATTATCATAAATTTAGGGAACTGAAGCTCGCTCGCTCGTTATTATTATTATTATTATTATTATAATGTGTGGTTTACATATTGTAAAACAATAATTATAAAGATGGCCACTAGCATGCCTAGGCATTTCGGGCAGACTAATAATAATTCTTACTCTATATTACAAATTACAAATGATTAAATAGATTTACAATAGCAAGGTAGTTCAGAATATTTAAGAATACAGTGGACCCTCGGTTTTCGTTGAAAATTCTTTTCAGAATGCTGTTCGAGTGCCATTAGCAAACGAATTTGTTCCCATAAGAACAAATGTAAATTAGATTAGTCATTTAAGACCCCCAAAAATACACTTACAAAAGCTCTTACAAAAATACACTTACATAATTGTTTGAGTTTCGAGGCTGAATTCACTGAGGCTGAACGCCCTGATGTGCTGCTCCTAAACAGTACATGTGTGCGGGACACCCAGCGAATCAGACACTGGGGTTACACTACATGTCAGTCAGGTGCTGATCCCTATAATGGTACTGCCATTATGGTGAACAGTACTATTCGACATGACTTCCTAAACATCCCCTTCACCTGTTCCCACAGCCTGGCAGTAAAACTCTACACTCTCCATGGCCCCATTATTCTCTACACCACTTATGCTTGACCAAACTCCAATATTAACATCACAGATTTAGACCTCCTCTTCAACCATTCCAACATTCCTGTATATCTTCTCGCAGACCTAAACACAAAACATACAGACTTCCATGACACATACACAAACATTCATGGGAATCAACTGAAACACTTAATCACACAAAAACACCTCATTCACCTTGGCCACATTTCAACACGTTATTCAGCCCTTTAGGTCAGGGAAAACCAGATATTATCATCACAAACAGAGCCAGCCTCTACCTTCATCACCACATTTCACCAGGCCCACTCTCTGGCTCGGACCACATACCTATCACTTTCCACATCTCTGCAAACCCTATTCTCATTCCTTCTAGACATATACCTTCCTTCTCCAGGGCAAACTGGGATGCCTTCAAACAACACCTAAACAACACCAACCTTTCACATAACTTTGACAACAAACCTACATCAGACATTGACACACAAATACATCTTATACAAAACTCTATAACTCAAGCTGCTGAAAACTCCATTCCCAAGAAACAGTACACTACCAGATACTCCTTTCGTCCTTCTACAAGGACAAAACGCCTCCTCATACACTACAGGCACCGCTTTGCCACCAACCACCACAGATACCCACAGGTCAGTAGAGACCTCACCTTCCTTAGAAACATCATCATCCGCAGCTTGGATGATGATCATGCCAAACACTGGCAATCACTCGTCCAGGCTGCTGACAAATACCGCATTCGGGACCCCAGGGAATTCTGGGCTTTCGTCCGGAAGGTTACTGGAGTTCCGAAAACAGCACACTTCCGACACATAACAACATAAACATTACAGACCCCACACAAGCAGCACATGTCTTCAAACACATATGGGAAGACATTTTTCACTCTCACCCTCCTGACCCAGCTGCAATACAACATTCACAAGCCGTAGAACACTGGGTCTCCACACACAGACACATCACCTGCCCTGACCACATCATACAGCTCTCCTCTCTCTCCTCCACTCATATTGTAAACACTCCTTTCTCCCAACCTGGGGTCAAATCACTAATCCTGAAGCTTCCTCCAAAAGCACCAGGAGCCTCTGGTCTCTCTCATCACATTCTCCGTCACCTCCCGACTCTGTTATCTCTGCTCTTACTAACCTCTACAATGCCTGCCTTGCATCTGGCTATTTTCCTCCCCTTTTCAAATCTCCTATTGTCACTCTCATTCCCAAACCGAACAAGGACTCAACTGACCCTAAGAACTACAGACCAATTAGCCTTCTTGAAACCCTAGGTAAGACGTTTGAAAGACTCATTAATAAAAGACTAAGGACTCACCTAGAGACAAACCACCTCCTGACAGACTGCCAATTCGGCTTCCGCCAACACCGATCTACACAAGCAGCTCTTAATATCATTTTAAACTATATTCAAATTAATAAGGCCCAAGGACGTACAACAGCCCTGGTTGCTAAAGACGTGGAAAAAGCTTTTGACACTGTCTGGCACTCAGGGCTCAAGTACAAGCTATGTAACCTTTTTGACCTTCCCCAGAATGTCAAAAAATTACTATGCAACTTCCTTGATGGCCGTACAATGTGAATTAAGTTCAAAAACTGTCTCTGATTCTTTTACCCTTCTCGCTGGAGTTCCCCAGGGCTCAGTGCTCTCTCCTACCTTATACATCCTTTACACTAACGACATTCCTGACCCAGCACACTGCACCACACTCACACTGGCATATGCAGATGACATTACACAACTCATAGCACACGAACAATGTAGATATCTATCACTCAGAACACAACGAGAGGTAGACAGGATTAGTGCATGGGAGATCCTCTGGCGCATTAAAACTAATGCCAACAAATCTAAGATTACATACTTCTTTCAAAGAGGAAATCGCCAACCAATGCCTGTCTACCTCAGAACTACCACTACACGAACACCCATTCCACGTACATGCAACACTACAGTCCTAGGAGTTACTTTGGACTTCAGACTGAGAATACACACCCACATAAACACTAAAAGAGCTATGGCCAGTACTGCCCTTGGTAGACTGTTCAAGCTCAGAGACTCACACCCAAACACCAAACTTCACCTGTACAAGGAACTCATAAGACCACTTATCACATACACACCTCTTGGCCTCTCTCTTGCTGCCAAAACAAACGTCTTGAAACTGCAACGAATACAGAACCATGCATTGCGATGGGTGCTGGGAACGAAGTGGGATGACTTCGCCACCAGCGAGTCCCTCCACAACAGGACCAGCACCACGGCTTTGAATGTGTTCTGGAAAGAACTCAGTGACAGACAAATAGACCGACTTGAAACCTACCAAGGCACTTGGACAACCTTTCTAGACGATGTCATCAGACAGCCAGACAACAATCTAAACCTTTTTCAATCTATTAATAATCCTGCTCCCCTTCCCCTCTACACCTAAAACTATGCACTTTATCTAACTCCTAACTTCTACCCTGCCCTCTGCAGGGGTGGACCTTAAAAGACGTCCTTTCTACCCACAAAATCGATTGCATTATGAGAAGCAGTACAAATAGCAAACCAGCCATGGTGTTTGGCTGCCGCCCTCAGAAAAAAATGTCCGTGCCTCCCGAGCCAAGACCAGTACAGACACGCGAAAAGTCAACCTTGCAGATCTCCACCACTCAGGAACCAATCCACCCATCATGCTAACAAATGCTATGTGGCTGGGTTTAGCCCTGGCTGTTTCTCTTCATCTTATTAAAACTCCTCTCACCTACTACATATTCTTCATCTATCAAAACTCCTTTTCCACCCTTTATGGGTCTTACCTGAGAGTATTCATTCATTCATTCATTCAAGTAATGAGAATGGTTTTGTCTTGGCATGATACACAGTTTCTATTAAAGCTCCTATAATGGAGTATCTCAGGCAAACTTATGACTAGCTTGAGAGTTATTAGGCAATAGCTATATTTGGAATTTTATGTTTACAGTTATTTGGGTCAGTGTAGGTGTAAATGAGGAGGATGTGTGTTTGTGTGCATGAATAGGTGGTTTTCATGTAGTTAGTTGATGGTGGGGTGTGTTAGGGAGATAATATGTTTTTTGACGGTAGTATTGAAAATGATGGTTGAGTCTACAATTCTAGAGATTTTAGGCCCTTTAATGTACATTGAACATTTGTATAGATTTAGCTGGACATGGGGAATGTCATAGAGATTTTTGAGTCTGGTATTGTGCCTATGGGTCCTGTCACAACTATCAAGAAAGCATTTTAGTTCAGGGTTAATATTGGAATTTATGGTTCTGTAAATGTAGGTTGCACAGTAGTAAGTGTGGATGCTCTGAACAGTGAGTAAGTTTAGGTTTTTGAAGAGTGGGGGGGGTGTTGCCTGGGATTGGATTGAATGATAATTCTTACTGCGCCTTTTTGTTGGGTTATTATTGGTTTTAGGTGGGTTGCTGCTGTTGATCCCCAAGCACAAATGGCATAGGTGAGGTAGGGATAGATGAGTGAACAGTATAGTTTGAGTAAGGCTGATTGCGGTACATAGTAACATATCTTAGAGAGGATCCCAACCGTTTTGGATACTTTTTTTGCTATGTGTTGGATATGGGTGCTGAAATTCAGGTTGCTGTCAAGGTGTAGCCCCAGGAATTTGCCCTCATTATGTTTAGCAATAAGAGTGTTGTCAATCATTATGTTCAGTTGTGCAACACCTGTCCTGTTACCAAACATAATATATAGAAGGTTTTGTCAGTATTAAGTGTAAGTTTATTGGCAGTCATCCAAGTTTATATTTTTAGTAGCTCTTCATTAACAATGGTGTTGAGTGAGGCAAGATTTGGGTGGGAGATGACATAAGTCGTGTCGTCAGCAAAGGGAATTGGTTTCAGGTGTTGTGATATGTTGGGAAGATCATTGACGTAAGTATAAGAGGAAGAGCAGGGGACCAAGGACACTTCCCTGTGGCACTCCAGCATCAAGTGGTCGTGTAGATGAGGTTGTGTCCTTAATGGTGATGTGTTGATACCTGTTAGTAAGGTAGGATTTGAAATACATGAGTGCATTGCCTCTTATTCCATAATGATCAAGTTTTTCCAGTGCAGTGCTTTGCTTTACAGTGCAGTGTAAAGCAGGTCCAGCATTTTTACAATTGCATCATTTGTGCTCTTGTTTTTTCTAAAGCCAAATTGGCAGGGGTTGAATATGCTTTGTGCTGTAATAAACGAATATAATCTCTTGTGCACGAGTTTCTCGAAGATTTTGGATAGCAACAGTAAGTTTGAGATTGGCCTGTAGTTATTTACATCTGTGGGGTCACTACCTTTGTGTATTAGTGTAACCCTTGTTGTCTTGAGTGGTGTCGGGAAAGTGCTAGTTTCTAGTGATTTGTTAAAAAGTATAGTGAAATAGCAGGCAAAAGAACATGAGCTGCTTGCTTGTAAAATAATAGTGGGACTTGAAACAGATTCCCTGATTTATTTTTAAGTGACGTGATAATTGTGGTGACTTCAGTGGGTTCGGTAGGTGCAAGATAGAAGGAGGTTGGGAAATTTCCATTTAAGTAATCACTTGCTCGGGCGTTGGTACCTGGGATTTTACTGGCGAAATTTGATCCTATGGTTGAGAAGTCATTTAACTTGTTAACTGTATCAATAGGCTGCAGCTGTGTTTCATTCGGTTTAGTTAGGACAATATCCCTAGTTTTTTTCAGTTTGTGGGTGCCCAGAATCTGAGTGTTTTCCAGGTCTTTTTTATATCTCCTCTTGTTTTGGTGAATCTAAATTAATAATAATAATACTAATTCTCCATGGGGAAGTGGAACAGAATTCTTCCTCCGTAAGCCATGCGTATCGTAAGAGGCGACTAAAATGCCGGGAGCAAGGGGCTAGTAACCCCTTCTCCTGTATATATTACTAAATGTAAAAGGAGAAACTTTCGTTTTTCCTTTTGGGCCACCCCGCTTCGGTGGGAAACGGCCGAAGTGTTGAAAGAAGAAAGAAAGAATAATACTAATAACGAGTGAGCTTCAGAACACCGCCACTAATTGGCGCAGCGAATGCCACAACATCAGCTGAGCTGTGCATGTGTTTACGTAGCCGTGGAGGCATTTCTCGAATTATTATTGCCAAATTTCTTTTTTCTAACCATGGGTCCTAAGAAAGTACTAAGTGCAAAGGACAGTGCTGAGAAGAAAAAGAGGATGATGTCTATGGAATTAAAGCATGAAATCATAGATAAACAAGCGAGGTGTGCAGGTTGTTTGCGAGGCAGTACGAGCGTAGTAGCAAGTAGCCTATCTTCCACCCTCCACCTCCAACCTCCACCTCTGCCAGCGTATGTACACTTTATAAAACCAGTTTATTTCTTTACATTCTCTATTATGTTTTATTAATGTTTTTATACAATTATGGCCAAGTTTCGGCCATAATTCATCCAGAAGGCTGTTCGAGTGCCGTTACCGAACGAATTTGTTCCCATAAGGAATAATGTAAATTAGATTAGTCCGTTTCAGACCCCCAAAAATACACTTACAAAAGCACTTACAATAATACACTTACATAATTGTTCGAATTGGCAGCTGTTCGAAACTCGGGGTACCACTGTACATTGCTTCAGTGTTTTCCTTATGAAACTAGTGATATAGCGCAGTTAGCCTCACAAACACTCCATTTTCTCTTATAATAAGAGCATGGGAAGATATAGTCAGAGCAGGAGCGGGAATGGCCAATGCCACCACTAGTCACATAATGACATATTTAATTCATTCTAGAGTAGTACATATATATCATGTTTCTATGTTATTTATATTGTTTATTATGTCATATTAGATGAACTGTGATAGATAAATAAGCCGTAGAGTTGATATTAGCGTCATATTGAAGTATTTTGTCCTACCTCCCGAGAGCAGGAATTCCGCTGGAACAGATTAATGGCATTTCAATTAATTTAAATGAGGAAAATTGATTTGATATACTACAAGAAAATTAAGTTACGAGCTAGGTCACGGAAGGGATTAAACTCGTAAGTCGAGGTTCCACTGTATATGGTGTTTCACATGTTTGTGGTTGAGAGAACTGCTTAGCATATTAACACATTTTTTAGTTCATTTATGATATTATAGAATGCGAATAAGACAATATAGTTTTTCATGTTTGTGGTAATGAGAATACGCATGCAGCAGGTCTTTTGATAATGTCGTTTCGTTCCATGTCATTTCGTTATAACATTGATGGGAAAAAATCAAAAGAATAAAAATTATTGTAAAATAAAAATTCAGAAAGTATATGATGATCATAAAAATGCACAAAAATAAAATGTGGTATGAAAGCGCTCAGCGAGTCTGCCATATATGTTATTGTTTGTTTTTGAACTGCCTAGTGGTAGGAGGTGCTCCTTACAGAGAGAAAAAGTGTGACAATAGAAACAAAATAAGAAGTTTTAAAGAGGTCTGCTTATATCAATTAGCCTATGATAAAATTGGTTTTCTTATACATTGTTTCACTTAAAAGTCACAGTTTCCAAGAACCTATCAGCAACATTAAGTGAGGACTTCCTGTGTATAGTTTTCAAGTTTGTAGTTGAGAGAATTGTTTAGAGTATTAACACATTTATCTTATTTAGTTGTTGTTAGGATATACGTATTAGGGAAAGGAGTGTTTTTTCTTTACAGTACAGTGGACCCTCGGTTAACGAAATTAATCCGTTCCAGGAGCTATTACTTAATCTGAATCTTTCGTTATCTGAAACCTTATTTCCCATAAGAAATAATGTAAATACAATTAATTCGTTCCACAAAAAATTAATAACTAAAAAAAAAAAAAACAATAACATTTACTTACCTTTATTGAAGAGTTGCAATCATCTGGAAGGTAGAGTTGCTGACAGGGGCAGGGTGTTAATGGTTGGAAGGAAATCCCTCCAAAAGGACTTCAGGTAACAAGTCCCTCTCTGGGGTTACTTCCTTCTTTTTCTTTTAATGCATGCCTGCTACACTCCCTGCATGCCTGCTACACTCCCTGCATGCCTGCTACACCCTGCATGCCTGCTACACTCCCTGCATGCCTGCTACACTCCTGCATGCCTGCTACACTCCCTGCATGCCTGCTACACCCCTGCATGCCTGCTACACTCCCTGCATGCCTGCTACACTCCCTGCATGCCTGCTACACCTCCTGCATGCCTGCTACACCCCTGCATGCCTGCTACACTCCCTGCATGCGTGCTACACTCCCTGCATGCCTGCTACACTCCCTGCATGCCTGCTACACTCCCTGCATGAATGCTACACTCCTGCATGAATGCTACACTCCCTGCATGCCTGCTACACTCCCTGCATGCCTGCTACACTCCTGCATGAATGCTACACTCCCTGCATGAATGCTACACTCCTGCATGAATGCTCACACTCTGCATGAATGCTACACTCTCTGCATGAATGCTACACTCCCTGCATGCCTGCTACCACTGGGGTGCCACTAGGAAGCTTCTTTGGACCCATGGTGACTTATTTCACAGTGACAATCACTAAACCACCAAAAAGACACCAAATATATTGTGAATCTTTGAAAGAGCGCGCTAGGTAATGTTCTCTCAATGGTAAACAACGCTCACTGGCGTCCTGCGCTTGCGCGGAGCAGGCGGACACGTCTAATACCTTTCGGTAACCAGGAATTTTCGCTAACCGATTCGGAAAAAAGCTTACGTTTTCCGAAACTTTCGTTAACGGGACCTTTCGTTAACCGAGGGTCCACTGTATTATTATAATAAAAAAAGAAGCATTAAACCTACAAGGGTCATACGGCGCAATTTTTTTTTACAGTAGCTTTGAAGATGCTAAAAGATAGAGAGGCTCTTTAGAATTCTGGCAGTTAGTTCCAGATTTTGGGTCTTTTTAAGCCAGACACAAGGAGTCATAGAGATGTTTGTCTAGAATTACGTCTATGGGTTCTGTTGCAACTATCTAGGAAGTGCTTCAGGTCAGGATTAATATTAGAATTTATTGTTCTGTATATGTAGAATGCACAATATAGTAAGTAGGTTTAGGTCTTTGAAGAGTGGTTGAGTGTGTTGTCTGGCAGTAAACAGAGATCATTCATACTGTGGCCTTTTGTTGAGTTATTATTGATTTGGTGATTTGCAGTTGTGTATCCCCAGGAACCTAATGCCCTCCCTTCATGCATAAAGGGAATTACCAACAAATATGTCTTCAACAGGGATCTTGATAAGTTCCTCAAATCACTTCCTGATCAACAGAGCTGTGGTGTATATGTTGAACTGCATGCAAAAGCACCAACAGCCTAGTCAATCCAGTCAGCAACCAGGAGGTCTGGTCTGGGACTGGGCTCAGCAAGCAATGACTCCCTGAAGCATCAGAAGATAATTCAACTGTTGTGTGGTGTCTACACCTAAGAATACCTGAAGAATACTTCCTGGACTCAATGCCTCGGCAGCCCAGTGCCAGACCAGGCATCCTGGTGAATCAAGGCCAGAATGTTTCAGAGATGGGACACAGGAACAAGGAGACACACCTGGAAGTTTAAAACTCAGATGAGCCATAGGGATGTTAGGAAGTATTTATTCAGTCAGAGAATTGTCAGGAAGTTGAACAATCTGGAGAATGATGTAATAGAACCAGAGTCATACATAACTTTAAGATGAGGTATGATAAAGCTCTTGGAGCAGGGAGAGAGTGGACCTAGTAGCAACCAGCGAAGCGGCAGGGCCAAGAGCTGTGACTCGCCCATGCAACCACAAATAGGCAAGTACAGATGCATGCACACACACACACACACACACACACACACACACACACACACATATATGAGTACAGTGGTCCCTCGGTTTTCGCCGAAAATTCGTTCCAGAATGCTTCTCAAGTGCCATTACCGAACGAATTTACTTCCTTAAGAAATAATGTCACGTAGGTTAGTCTATTTCAGACCCCCAAAAATACACTTGCAACAGCACTTACGAAAATACACTTACATAAATGTTCGAGTTTGGAGATGCACGAAAACCGAGGGACCACTGTGCATACATACATATATACAACCTGACTTGGCCCCTCACTACACTCCTTATATATATGCTCATCCATGTTTCTCTGTGACTTGAAAAAAAAACCTCTGCATGGGTGAAACAATATCAAGAAAGATTGATTATACGTACTACATTTCTGTCTCTATGCATTGTGTTGGTATTTTATACCATTTCTCTCCAAGGACCTTTCTAGTACAGTGGTCCCTCGGTTTTCGCCGAAAATTTGTTCCAGAATGCTCCTCAAGTGCCATTACCGAACGAATTTACTTCCTTAAGAAATGATGTCACGTAGGTTAGTCTATTTCAGTCAACAGCACTTACGAAAATACACTTACATAAATGTTCGAGTTTGGAGATGCACGAAAACCGAGGGACCACTGTATATGCATACTGCAGTGCTCCTCTAGTATATGCCTGTTGCAGTGCTCCTCTAGTATATGCCTGTTGCAGTGCTCCTCGAGTATATGCCTGTTGCAGTGTTCCTCGAGTATATGCCTGTTGCAGTGCTCCTCTAGTATATGCCTGTTGCAGTGCTCCTCTAGTATATGCCTGTTGCAGTGCTCCTCTAGCATATGCCTGTTGCATTGCTCCTCTAGTACAGTGGACCCTCGGTTAACGAATACCCCGGAAATCGTGCAATTATGTAAGTATAATTTTGTAAGTTCTTGTGGAAGTGTATTTTTGGGGGTCTGAAATAGACTAACCTACGTGAAATTTTTCCTTAAGGGAGTAAATTCGTTCGGTAATGGCACTTGAGCAGACTTCAGGAGTGAAGTTTTTATGAAACTCGGGGGTCCACTGTATATGCCTATTGCAGTGCTCCTCTAGTATATGCCTGTTGCAGTGCTCCTCTTGCATATGCCTGTTGCATTGCTCCTCTAGTATATGCCTATTGCAGTGCTCCTCTAGTATATGCCTGTTGCATTGCTCTTCTAGTATATGCCTGTTGCATTGCTCCTCTAGTATATGCCTATTGCAGTGCTCCTCTAGTATATGCCTGTTGCAGTGCTCCTCTTGCATATGCCTGTTGCATTGCTCCTCTAGCATATGCCTGTTGCAGTTCTCCTCTAGTATATGCCTGTTGCAGTTCTCCTCTAGTATATGTCTACTGCAGTGCTCATTTTATGTGCTTATACGAGTACAGTTTAAATTATATTAATTAAATATATTATTTAATGTTGATGGCATATAACTGTAATCAATTAAGCGTTTATGTCTTTAATTAATTATTTTATGTACACCTGTAATAATTCATAACTTTCCACTGCTAATTATTGGGTTAATTAGCAGCCGCCTCAACTCACACATGGAGAGATCAGGGTTCGATCCCCAAATGAGTGGAAACAGGCATTTTTCTTTATACCCATTGCTCCAATTCCCCTAGTAGACAGTAGGTACCTGCGTGTTGACCAGGCAAGCACCAGACGAGCCTGGCCCATGGCCGGGCTCCAAGAGTAAACTCTCAAAACTCTTTAAAGGTACATAAAAGGTAAAGATGTTAGCAGACTGATGTAAGGGTGCATCCTGGGGAAGAGGACTAAAGGACCCCATTGGTAATAAAGTAGACAGTCTAACAACAGTGGCTTTATTGGGTTATCCTGGGATACTAACCCTCCAGTTAATAATCCAAACAAAAATCTCCTACCCAGAGAAGAGCGTTGTGCTGGGATGTCTTGAGTTAAATTCTACATAATTTACTATAAGAGCCATCGTAAAAAGTTTCAAATTAGTTACGAGGACTAACTAAGATCTTACCTGCTTACTAACGCCTCGTAAGTTAATTACATGAGAGTCCGGTGTTGCGGTAAGCGGCTCCACTGTATCACATTACCACTACGAGGATATTACTTCACGTCATGCATTTAATAAGATCAAATATAAAAAAACTGCTAAAACAAGATCAAAACAACTTACCTGTCTAATAGAAATGCTTCTCGGAAGGTGTAGTAATATTTGACAGTGGTCTACAGTGGGCGGTGGTCGTGGGAAAAAAAAAAAAAAGTGCACACTTCTCACTAAATGTTTTGCGATGTAATGTTAAGTTTTCGCACAAAAATTTAGCTGGTAATGAAAAGTATATACTTACAATCGTCCCAGAACACTTTACATAAACTGTCTTGTTTTAGTTTGTCCCGGTCACTCATGAAACATTACTGGAGGCTCGAACAGGTGTCCACACAGCAGTGCTGGTGTTTGTCAACAAATGTTATGCGCATGACCAACAGCTGATCCTGACACATGAATGGTGACTTGCGCTCCTATATAACCTTCATCTTCCACGCTGTTTCTAATATTCCAATGGTTATAATTATAAACATAATTTTTAAAGAGGTTGTCGGGTAAGCCAGTGGAAGGCCTCGGTCAGATGACCAAAAGCTTCAGCGGTGGGTCATCATATGATAAGACCCACGTCAGGAAACATTTGTCCTGTTTCCCGACATCTATTATTATTATTATCATAGGGAAGAGCTAAACCTGTAGTAATTATACACCGCCTGTGGGGGTGGGGGGGTGGAAGGTATTAAGGCTTAATTCGGGGAACTGAAGCACATATCGGTTTAGCGCTTCTTTTGATTATAATAATAATAATGAAGCACATATCCAATTCCCTAGATCAAGAGCCCCTCACCAGCATCAAGGAACCTCCCTTCGGGGATGTTTCCTGACAAACCTTACCTAACCTAACCCTCCATGCTCAATATATCTCACATCCTTCTTACTAGTGAAAGGCTCTTGACTATCCCTTCCCATGGCACAAACCTGATTATTTAAAATTCCTGAGGCACTGCTTTAACTTTTAAGGTTTAAAATAGTTTAGTTACTCAGCTGTTTTAACTGTTAAGTTTAAATAATGAAATATTACAAGGACCCCAATGGAAATAAGTCATTTTGTCTGACTTTTTTGGATTATCCTAGGTAATTTATACTATATATAATAGTAGTTGTACTTACGTGTTCCTCTGCCTAAATAAACTTAAATAATCAAACTTACGGGATCACATAGGAAACAAGTCATATTGTTTAACTTCACTGGGTTATCCTGAGTTACAGTCAACCTAATTTACTATATAAAACCATTATAAAAGTTCGAAATTATATATAAGGCCTAAATAAAAATTACCTACATAAATAAGATTCATATTAAGGACTGTCATGATTAGTTTGTTCGAAATGCATTTGCAAAATTTTGGTTTTCTTCTGAGCCTTATATTAAATCAGATTATTTTTTTTTCAACATTTCGGCCGTCTCCCACCGAGGCAGGGTGACCCAAAAAGAAAATCCCAAAAAAGAAAATACTTTCATCATCATTCAACACTTTCACCTCACTCATACATAATCACTGTCTTTGCAGAGGCGCTCAGATACGACAGCTGAGAATAAGTCCCTCCCAGCTGTCACTATCCCAGACCCCTCCTTTAAACTGCAGGCATTGTACTTCCCATTTCCAGGACTCAAGTCCAACTAAATCAATTAACTGGTTTCCCTGAATCCCTTCACAAAATATTACCCTGCTCACATTCCAACAGCTAGTCAGGTCCCAAAACTATTCGTCTCCATTCACTCCTATCTAACACGCCCACACATACTTGCTGGAAGTCCATGCCCCTCGCCCACAAAACCTCCTTTACCTCCTCCCTCCAACCTTTTCGAGGACGACCCCTACCCCGCCGTCCTTCCCCTACAGATTTATACGCTCTCTAAGTCATTCTACTTTGATCCATTCTCTCTAAATGACTAAACTACCTCAACAACCCCTCTTCAGCCCTCTGACAAATACTTTTAGTAACTCCACACCTCCTCCTAATTTCACACTCCGAATTTTCTGCATAATATTTACACCACACATGCCCTTAGACAAGACATCTCCACTGCCTCCAGCTGCCTCCTCGCTGCAGCATTTGCAACCCATGCTTCACACCCATATAGGAGTGTTGGTACCACTATACTTTCGTACATTCCCTTCTTTGCTTCCATGGATAACGTTTTTTGTGTCCACAGATACCTCAATGCACCACTCACCTTTTTTCCTTCATCAATTCTATGGTTAACCTCATCCTTCATAAATCCATCCGTTGACATGTCAACTCCCAAAATATCTGAAAACATTTACTTCTTCCATAATCCCTCTCCCCAATGTGATATCCAATTTTTCTTTATTTAAATCATTTGATACCATCATCACCTTACTCTTATCTATGTTCACTTTCAAATTTCTACCTTTACACACCCTCCCAAACTCGTCCACTAACCTTTGGAACTTTTCTTTAGAATCTCCCATAAGCACAGTATCATCAGCAAAAAGTAACTGTGTCAACTCCCATTTTGCATTTAATTCCCCATAATTTAATCCCACCCCTCTCCTTAACACCCTAGCATTTACTTCTTTTACAACCCCATCTATAAATATATTAAACAACCATGGTGACATTACACATCCCTGTCTAATACCTACTTTTACTGGGAAGTAATCTCCCTCTCTCCTACACACCCTAACCTGAGCCTCACTATCCTCATAAAAGCTCTTTACAGCATTCAGTAACTTACTACCTATTCCATACACTTGCAACATTGCTCCCCTATCCACTCTATCATATGCCTTTTCTAAATCCATAAATGCAATGAAAACTTCCCTTCCTTTATCTAAATACTGTTAACATATATGCTTCAATGTAAACACTTGATCTACACATCCCCTACCCACTCTAAAGCCTCCTTGCTCATCTGCAATCCTACTCTCTACCTTACCTCTAATTCTTTCAATAATAACCCTACCGTACACTTTACCTGGTATACTCAGTAAACTTATTCCCCTATAATTCTTACAATCTCTTTTGTATTAATATCAATTCCAAAATAAAATCAGTTCAAATGTATAACTTCCTTAACAAATTTGTATGGCTCATAAGAAATAATATTTTTTAATGTACTAGTTTTAATTCACCGTTGCACAGTTAGCTGTGTATGTGAAAGGTGGGTGCATGTGCAGTGAACCCAGGGTTTAAATAATAACGAATTAGTAGACAGTAATGATAGGTATGATAACAAAATGTTGTGACAAAAAAAAAGAGAGGGTGTTGTAAATTATGAAGTTTAAGTTCTCAAGGCTGTGGCTCTAGTTCTCAAAGATGAGGTTCTAGTGCTCAGGGTTGAGGTGCTAGTTCTCAAGGATGAGGTTCTAGTTCTCAAGGATTAGGTTCTAATTCTCAAGGATGAGTTCTAATTCTCGAGGATGAGGTTCTAGGTCTCAAAGATGAGGTTCTAGTACTCAAGGATGGGTTCTAGTTCTCAAAGATGAGGTTCTAGTTCTCAAGGATGAGGTTATAGTTCTCAAAGATGAGGTTCTAATTCACATGGATGAGTTCTAGTTCACAAGAACAAGGTTCTAGGTATTAGGGAGGAAAATTATTAATTAAAATTTCATTTGGATAAGAAGCACTGTAAGTGTAATAAGGAATATGAAATGGTTGACAGTAAGAAAGGGAAACAGAATGGATGAAACTAATGGAAAGTGGCTTCAATAAGTGGGAGAAGAATGAAATTGAAGAAGGTTGAAGCAGGGCTGAATAACTGGAATCATTTGCTGTTTTTCAGGACGAATGTACAAATGACAAGGACGTGTGCTTCATGTGAAAAAAGGACATACTTACTGTTGGAAACTCTCAGATTAGTTATATGGATCGAGCAGGTGTAAAAGATGTGGGTAACATGTTAGATAACATCATGACAGATAATGGAAACAACCCCATTATCTAGTTTAGTGCTAGAGACAATGATGTTGGGAAATGCAGGAGAGAAGAGATGCTGGCTAAGTACAAGGCAGATGTTGAACTAATTAGGTCAGAGGGAGTGAGGTCATATATAGCATTTTTGCCTAGGAGTGGGCAGCAAATGAATGTCTAAGGTAATTGATGTAAACTGCTGGCTAGACAGGTACTGCAGGAACTTAAAATTCCATTCATTTGCAACGGAGATAATTTCTATGGCAAACAAGGAAATGGCAAGAGATGGGGTGCAACTTTGTGAGGCTGGAATGGTATATTATAATTATTATAATCAAAAGAAGCGCTAAACCACAGGGGTCATATAGCCTGGAATGGTATAGCGTTAGCCAATCTGGTCGGATGAGCCATTGTTAAATTGCAAAAGACTTCAAACTGATAAAAGATAGTGATGCAGGTATGTGTAGGAAACAAAGGGGTAGCAGTATCTGGGACAAAGAATGCAAAAAATGCCATGATGTTAGAAAAACGTTCAGAGAACTAGATAGCTCATAAAATAATTGATGGTAAAAGCAAGGGAATCAGTCCACAAGGAGACACAAGGGAGAAGAGCAAGTTAAAAATTTCATTAGCATCTGCTATACAAGTAGCTAGAACACAAGAAATAAAATGGGCTAAGACCAATTGCATGTGAAGGAAACATACATATTTAAGTACTGTGACATGGTTATCTGAAAAACAGGGTCATGCCTGCTGAATGCCACATACAAGAGTATAAATTATTCTACTTGGGCAACATTTGGGAATCTTTATTCTGGAAACGTTTTGCCACCCAGTGGCTTCAGTCCAATACAGAGAACAGTGGAAGATGAGGAGCTTGAGGTAATCAGTCCCTCAGCCTTGAGTTTAATTCCAAACATACACAGCTAAATTACTATTTAGAAACACGAGAGATTTGGAAAACTTTGCAGGTTACCTGCAATGAAAAATTGAGCGGGGAGTACACTGAGAGAGAACTCACTAAGTATGAAGGTCACCAAAAAATTTCAACACTGAATCAATGAGTTCAGTCCAGTCTCCTCTGTACTGGACTGAAGAAACCACTTGGTGGCAAATGTTTCCAGAATAAAGATTCCTAAATGTTGCCCAAGTGTCTCATTTATCAACTTGTTTGTTTTCTAAATCATTTGTATAAATTATTCCAAACTAGCAGATACAACAGGAGAGTGAAGTTCCTATGTATTACAGGAAAATTTAAACTGCTGTTTCAGAAATAACATAAAAGGGAAAGGAAGAGACACGGTATCTGTCTGGAGTTTGTCGATGGCTATGTAAAGCTAATTTCCCTCGTGTATGATGGGAGGCTGTTGAACAATCTTGGGTCTTGAACACCTGTTGTGTTAGCTCTTATTACAGTATTATTATTATAATAAAAATATGAAGCGCTAAACCTACAAGGTTAGCTCTTAGTGTACTCATGGCACTCCTGCTTTTCATTTGGGATATGTTCCACCACCTGCCTAGTCTTATGCATTCACAGAGTAATTTGTGTGTGCAGATTTGGAACAAGTCCCTCTAGGATTTTCAAGGAGTAGATTATGATGCATATTTCTCATTTACATTCCAGAGGATATAGGCCATAGGACTTCAAAAGTTTCCAATAATTTGGGCTTGACTGTTGTTGTACAGCAGTATTCCAGCCTAGAACAAGTGACTTAAATTATCATAATCAAAACTAAGTGCTAAACCCACAAGGGTCTTACAGCACTGTGATTTAAAAAAGATCATTGGCATGGCATCCCTTGTTTTGACTGTTCTCATTATCTATCTATCATTTTCCTCACGATGTGATAGTGACACTGCTGTGATCCTTGAAGGTGAGATCCTCTGACATTAACACTCCCAAGTCCTTCACATTAGTTTTTTGCTCTATTGTGTGGTTAGAATTTGCTGTATACTCCATTCTAGCTATTTCCTTTAGTTTCCATAACATTATAGTAACTGAAATTTGTCTTCACCAAACATCATATTGTTTTCCGCAGCTCATTGGAAAACTTGGTGTACATCCACTTGGATGCCACTTTCATGCAAATTCTAGTACATATCCTCTGCAAAAAAAAAAGATGTGCTGTGGTTTGCATCTCTATATCAGATATGAATTTGAGGAGCAAGGTGGGGGAAGAATTATTATAATAAAAAAATTAAGCGCTAATTATTATTATAATCAAAAGAAGCGCTAAACCACAAGGGTCATACAGCGCAGAGTGAAGCGCTAAACCTACAAGGGGTGGGGGGAAGAGTACTGTATCTTGTGGAAGAGCTTTTCACTGTGGCAGCCTCTGATTTAACTGTTTACCATTACTCTCTGTGTTCTCTTAGAAAGTTAAAGATCCATTTGCCTACTTTTCAGTTATTCCATTAGCAATCATTTTATGTGCTATTACACCATGATCACACTTGTCTGTGTACACATCTGCATCCTGCTTTTCCTTTAGTGCATCCAAGACCATGTCATAGTGGCCTAGTAGTTGTGATTATAATAAAAACTAAGCATTAAACTCACCAGTGTCATACAACGCTGCAGGGTAGGGTATGTGTGGTAGTATGCTTGATCTGAAACTAGCAAGAGTGGAAAGTATAACAGAGGTAGAGTTTGTAAGGGTAGTGAGAAGTGCTAAGTGAAGTATATAATCAAAGATTGTGTAATAAATCGGTTACTATCAAAAAGTCAAAGAGGGAGTCTGTGTCAAAAGGCTGAGCCATTAGCTAGGAGGGAAGATAAAGTGAGGGTGTTAGAGCAGTGACGATGGAGGTAAATTCTGCGTGCTCCCAGATGTTCTGAGTGGCAGGAGCAACCTATTCTAAACCCATGTTGCCTTGGGTTGTGCAAATGCTGGGAATCAAGTGGTTGACAATAATGCTTCTTAGAACTCTTTCAAAGATTTTTAATGTGGGACATTAGAGCTATTGATTTAATTCTTTGCTATTGCTTTGCTGCCACCTTTATGGAGTGGGGCTATACTCGTTATTTTTAGCAACTGGGTCCCTCTCCATAGCATACTTAAGGTATGCAGTAGGGGGTTTCTTGCAATTCTTGATAAACAGTTCTACAAACCTAGGCCTGGGGCAGAGTGCATGGGCATGTTGTTAATGGCTTTTTCAAAGTCCAATGAAGTTAGGGTAATGTCAGAAATTTGGCATATATTGACAAGGTTTAGAGGCTTGTTCATGAAAAACTAAATTGGACTGTTGATCTTTGGTCTGATTAATGGCTCACAAAACACAGTCATACTGTGTTTCGTAAGCCATTAACCTCTCATTTCTTAGCTATATATATTGGTCCCCCAGATAGCTGGACTTGAGTCCTGGAAGTACAATGCCTGCACTTTAAAGGAGGGGTTTGGGATATTGGCTGTTTGGAGTGACATCTAAACTGTCATATCTGAGCGCCTCTGCAAAGACAGTGATTATGTATGAATGATAGTGAAAGTGTTGAATGATGACCAAAGGTTTTTTTTTCTTTCTTTTTGGGTCATCCTGCCTTGGTGGGAAACAGCTGATGTGTTAAAAAAAATATATATTCTATTCAGAGGGAAATGCTAAACACATAGAAGTTATGCAATGACATGGGGAAGGCCAAAAAAGCAACTGGGAAAATCAATCAAAAGAGGAGATAGACCCAGTAAAAAAAATTCCTCTAGGATCAAGCACGCCACTCCTCCACCGAGCATCACACGATTAACGTGAAAAATGTGACCTAAATATGATTAGTAGCCTAAGGAAATTTGATGCTATTTCCAGAACTTAAATCCTCGGTATAAAAATCGTCAAGAGATACAGCATTGGATATTGTCTAGAGTCTTAGGAATAAAAACATTTAAAATCTGTTAACCCAGTTGAAACTCAATCAAAGACTGCAGTATTCTACTGGTTAACCCCCAGTGAATAGCATAAATACAAATTAAGGTTTTGGAATAGTCTTTAAACAGAATGATAGGCCGAGAATCTTTCAAGTTTCCCTTCAAGTGTGTACGTCGGAAAGACTGCTATTTTCTTCAAACCTGTTCCTCTGATAAGAACTTCAAAGAATTATCTGCCCAAAATTAAGGAATAATGAGAAATTGAACTAGTTCCTTTTCTAGATCTAAAAATATACTTTTACAAAAGCATTTAAAAATTAAACTCTTTAAAAGGAACTGTTTTGGGGACAGAAATTCAAGTTTCATGTACCACTCGAGTCACAAACTTACAAATAGCACTGATAGTGAAAAGTCTATTATGAGAAGTGTTTTAGCTCAGGCTACGAGGTTTTAAAAAAGGAAGGACAATTGCAGTTTTCTCATTGGGGAGGTACAACCCCTTCAGACTAAATAAATCTGAGAAGGTGCAAAGGGAAGACTAGTACTATAGGGTGTAAATGTTTAAAGTCTAAAAACTATATAAACAAAATGTTATCAGAACAGGACTACTATCTATTCATTAGCTATTTCCACTGAAGATTTATTGCAATCACCAATTTATTTCATTACTAGTTACAGTATAAGAGTAATCTGAAAGACTTTTTTTTAGCCTGATTACACAATTTAATTTCTTCAACCTATGAAAAATGAAGTTCATAATTTATGTAATCTGTGCAAGACTAAGATCTGAATGCTGTGTTGGATAATCAACTTGCCAATTTTTTTTTTTTCAACTAGTCGGCCGTCTCCCACCGAGGCAGGGTGACCCAAAAAGAAAGAAAATCCCCGAAAAGAAAATACTTTCATCATTATTCAACACTTTCACCTCACTCATACATAATCACTGTCTTTGCAGAGGCGCTCAGATACGACAGCTGAGAATAAGTCCCTCCCAACTATCACTATCCCAGACCCCTCCTTTAACCCTTTGGGGGTCGACAGTCCTTCTCAGGAAAGTGTTCCTGGGGTCGAAAATTTTTTGGAAAAAAAAAAAAAAAATTTCTTATGAAATGATAGAGAATCTTTTTCCGATCATAACGCCACCAAAATTATGAAATTTGATCGAAAACTAACGAAATTATCCTTTCGCGAAGTTATCGGTATCTATGACACTGATGCATCGGCGATTTCACCCACTTCGAGCCCTATTTTCGACAAATTCCAATGTGTCAGTCTCCTAAAATTATAGCTATTTCGCTAGAACTCCATTTCTTCTATCGAATGAGTAGAAGAAACTGCCTATTTACCAATTTCATCTATGTACCCAAAATAGTGGTCAGAAAATGGCAATTGTCCAATTTCACACAAATTTCAAAATAGGGTCCAGAGTAAACAAGGCAGACATTCCTGGCACTAAAATAACATGTTCTCTGTTCATTAGCCACGTCTCCAGGCCCCTCTTACATTACTTTTGCTTTCCATTTTGAATTTTTATTCTCACAAAAATAGAAGATTTACTGTTATGTATACAACTGCATCATTGTAAAAATGGTATAAATAATATCAGAGCACTTATGCATGAATATAAGACTCGCCAGTTGATGTGTATTGGACGCATGGTGTGATTTGTTTACTCTTGAACATCGTCAAAAATCGAACATTTTCGCTACTTTGAGCTCAATTTCAAGGTACTTGTCATTGTCATACCAATCAAAATCATCTCTATTTCAGTAATATATCTTCCATTCTATCAAATGAGACCAAGAAAACGAGAATACATCAATAAATACCATACGAAAATCGACTGCAAAATCACTGTTTTAATAAAAAAAAACGGTCAGTTTTTTTCTCTCATTATGCAGTGTGTACTGCAGGATTTTTTTTATACTGCGCACACTGACCACACAGACCCATTCTTTCATATGTATGCCTACCAGACGTTTTCTGCTTAAATTGAGGCCGCTAGAACTTGGGCGTACTAGTACGGCACCAACCCCTGCTTGTAAAACGTACTAGTACGGCACCGATACCAAAAGGGTTAAAGTGCAAATATATATTCATTTAATATGAGTTAAGGGTGTTAATAAAAGAAATTTATAATTTTCATATACTTAAGGACAAAAACAAGTCATATAAAAACATTTCTTTCCTTGCTATACTATGATCACATTTCTTTTAAAATGAAAAAAAAAAAATAAATATATCCTTTATTAAAATTTATAAAAATTTCTCCATAATTAAGACCTATAATAGCAATTTCCCTGCATGTAAAAATAATGTATCTCTGCTATTAAAAATTATTTGTGAACAGTGACAATTTATTACTGTATAACTATTTTCACAACACTTATTTGATAGTTCTGGAACACTTTAATGGCCATTAAATCAGAATGTTTCAACTGAGATACTCATGATACAAAGATGATAACCAAAAGAAATAATTGCAAAAGAACTTTCACAAGAATCATAAACCATGTCCCTGAATTTTAAATGGGTTATCACTGATTTTGAACATTCATAAGCTAGTGTTATTAGGTGTTCATAATAACTCATTTGTACATGTTAGCTTCAGCTAACCTAACATACTCTCAAGGTCAGCCCCCATCTGACTTAAATCCCCTTCATCATCACCACTTTCCCCATCATCACTCTCATCACTTGGTAAACCACAACTCTGTCTGAACTGAACACTGGAAAGTTCATCCTCATTGTCCATTTCCTCTTCCTCTGCATTTGTACTCTTGTCTTGATCAGTTCGTTTATGCTTTTTTCTATCAGGACCTTCCCCATCATCATCATCATCATTTTCTCCATTAGATGATGATGATTCATCTTCTGAGACGTCCCCTTCCTCATCTGAATCTGAATCGTCTTCGACACATGAAAATAAAAAAATAAAAATTAAGTTATGTAAATATAAATTATACTAGCAATAACTCTTGTAAAAGGATGGTCTTGTAATTTTATAAAAAACAAAGGGAAAATAAAGCATGTACAGATTGGCCCCACTTTTACAGCAAGTTAGGTTCTGGGCTACTGTTGTAAAGCAAAAATAGCTGTACAGTGAAAAGACTTTTTCACTTTCAAATGTATATATGTACTAAAAGCCTGATAACATGTTTACACTATCAAATATTAAGTGAGCAATAGAGCTAGGCCTAAAAAATGTATATACAGTACACACATTACTTATCTTAAAATATTTTAGTCCTTAGCTTATAGAGTAGTGAATACAGTGGAACATCAGTTTTCGTCTTTAATTAATTCCAGAAAGTCTGACGAAAACTGAAGCAATATTTCCCATAAGAAATACATGTAATGCAAATCCAATTAATCCGTTCCAGACACCCAAAAGTATTAACAAAAAATACATTTTATAGAGAATAACTACAGTTTTACATACAGAAAACAATGAGAAATAAATATAAAGGACTAATGAAATGGATAAATGAACATTTAACATAACTTTTACCTTTATTGAAGACTCTTGTTAGTGTATGGAAGATGGCGAGGAGGGAAGAGGGAGGAGAGGTTATTGTTTGGAAGGGAAATCCCCTTCCATAATGACTTCAGGTATCAAGTCTCTATCTGGAGTTACTTCCCTTCTTTGTCTTTTACTGGCACTAGGACCAGCTTGAGAGTCACTGGACCCGTGTCGCACAAAAAATCTGTCCAGAGATGTCTGTTTCTGGCGTTTCTTTAAGATTTGCCTAAAATGGGACAAGGCATTGTCATTGAACATGTTGCAGACACGGCTTGCAACAGCTCTGTTAGGGTGATATTTCTCCACAAAACTTTGCAACTCACTCCACTTTGCACACATGTCCTTAATCACTGAAGGCGGCACATTTTCCCCTCTCTCTTCCTCCTCCTCCTCTGAAGCAATTCTATTGTGTTTCTCACCTTCTTTATCAAAGGGCTGGCACTCGGAACTTTCTTTGGCCCCATGGCGGTTTATTTAGCAGTCGCACTCAATAAACAAGCACAAAAAATAATGGATTATTACAAAATGTTTCAAATGAATGCACAGGGTAATGTTCACTCGACGAGAAACAAAGCCAAACTGACTTAGAATGCGTGCGTAGGATGCTTTGTGTGGGCGCGGGCAGGTGGACACATTCGGTACAGCGGACGAAAACTGGGACAAAATTTTGACGAAAAGTCGTCGAAAACTGAATTCGACGAAAACCAGGGCAAATGAAAACTGAGGTCCACTGTATAGTGATTGTAGGAAGTCTGAATAAATGAAGAATGGGTACAACTGAAAACCGTTGTATTAGTGAAAAGCTGTAATGTGAGGCACTCTAAAATGGGGCCCACCTGTATCAGCATTTTCCAATAAGGCAATACATATAGATATAAAAAAAATATCTCAGATTGGCCAGATTAAGATAGCCATGGTGGATGCTATCTCGTGTAGCAGAAAAACTAAATTACTGTACTATATTTTAAGGATTACTAAAAAAATCTGCATTTTTAAATTTTCTAATTATAAGTTACATGAATTTAAAGTACTACAGGTTGAGTATCCCTTATCCAAAATCCAAAACTTTTTTTGAGCACTAACAAGTAAGCACTAAGAAGGAAGGGGTACAGGGACAACCCCGTACCTCTTCCTTCTACCCCAGATTTATACACCCTCTAGACCTTCCTATCTTGCTCCATTGTGTCTAAATGCTCAAGCCACCTCAACAACCCTTACTCACATATTTGAATTATACCTTGGTAACCATACTCCATCTTATAATTTCTACACTTCCATGCATAATATTCACACAGCACATTGCCTTCAGCCTCCTCCTTGTGCAATGTTCAAAGCACATGCCTCACAACCATATAAATGTGCTAGTATGCACCATTATACAGTGGTACCTTGACTTACGAGTGCCCCAACTTATGAGTTTTCTGAGTTACGAGCCATCGCTTAGTTGATTTTTTGCTTTGAGTTGCAAGCCAAAATCTGAGTTACGAGCGAGCTTCAGATACGCCGCCACTAGTTGGCGGCGTATCTGAAGTCAAATCCAACTCTTTACCTAGACAAATGTCAGGTACTTCGTCCCATCCCATGTGCTCTTCCAAGACATAACTGAAATGATAATACTCCCACACTAATCCCAGATTGTAATGAAGCACCTCATACCTTGTTTGGTTCTCGTATAAATCTGGGGAAGAGGTAACCTCCATTTCAACACTCAAAGAGTTTTTCCAGAAACATTAAGGAAGGCCTCCGTGATATTTACCTGCTTCACAGAGGTTCCTTCAGTGGGTGGAGTACTGACAGTGGTGGGTGGAGTAGTGATGGTGGTGGATGGAGTAGTGATGGTGGTGGATGGAGTAGTGATGGTGGTGGATGGAGTAGTGATGGTGGTGGATGGAGTAGTGATGGTGGTGGGTGAAGTGATGGTGGTGGGTGGAGTAGTGAAGGTGATGGTGGAGTAGTGAAGAGTGTAGCAAGTAAGTTAACCCTTTGAGGGTCGGTCACGTACATGTACGTCATAACAGCAAGGGTCAGTCACGTACTTATACGCATAAATTCTAGCGCCTTCAAATCAAGCGGGAGAAAGCTGATAGGCCTACATGTGAGAGAATGGGTCTGTGCGGTCAGTGTGCGCAGTATAAAAAAAAATTGTGAAGCCAGTGGTGCATTGTGGGAACACCATTTCAGTACGCCTTGTTCACCATGCCTCGCGGTAAGAAACACTTCACTCCTTGGCGAACTGGGACTCTTTTGTTCCCAAGTGACAGTTCAAACACAGATGGAAGTGTCAGTGAAGAAGAATTTCAGGGTTTTGAGGCGTTTGTGACTGAAAATAATGAACATAATAGCAGTAATAGTGATGAAAACCCAGACGACCCTCAACCTTCCACCTCTGGTGCTGGGCTGTCTTGTTCACGTCCAGTTGTACCAGAACGAAAGAGGAAACTCATATTTCCCCATGTCCAGGATCAGATGTGAGCAGTGCTGATGATAGTGAATATGATCTCCAAGCTCTTGAAAACAGTTCCAGTAGCGACAGTGAAGTGGAATATTCTCCAGTGAAGCGTCAGTATGTACGACACAACATGTGCTCTGGTAGTGTGCCATATGCTATTCCAAGGGTAAGGAGTACATCCCGTGGCCGTACAACAGGAACAGATAGTTAGTGAAAATGAAGGTGATAGTTACAATGGGGATGAATAAAGTGCAGGCATCATCAGATGGTGGTGCCATGCACCATGAGGCACCAGCAGCGGTCCATGCTGGTACTCACGCCGCAGACTCAGCTGAGCTACAACAAAGCCCACCCTCACCCACCCACCACACCTACCTCCACAACCACAACCACCTGTCAATATCCAGTATCCACCAGTAGACCGCACTTGGGATTGGCAGGAAGCTGCCAATTTTGTTCCCAATCCACATCACTTTGATAAAAGTCAAAGTGGAATACAGCCATCTTGTACACTTGGGAACAATGCCACTGAACTGGAATGTTTCGAGTTATTCCTTGACGAACCCCTGATGGAAATTATTGTCATGGAAAGCAACACATACTACGAGTACACCATGGCAAACACAATTCTTTCACCAAGATCTTACCAGAAGATATCCGAAACACGGCTGGAACAAGTGTAGAAGCCTTCAAGAAGAAACTGGACAAGTATCTTCACCAGGTGCCAGATCAACCAGGGAGCGGGCCTCCAGCAGCAACAGCCTGGTTGACCAGGCAAGCACCAGACGAGCCTGGCCCATGGCCCGCCTCAGAGAGTAGAGAAACTCTCAAGACTCTTCAAAGGTATATCAAAGGTAAATGTACGCCTACACTAGTGGAAAGAGACAACTGTGGCTGAGATGTATCTTTTCTTTGCCACAATAATGCTTAAGCCACATGTGTATAAGCACAGTGTCAAATCATACTGGTCGACAGAGCGCCTGATTGCAACCCCAGCTTTCAGTGATATAATACCAGTGAATCGATTTGTGCTACTATTACGTATCCTACACTTCTCAGACAAAACCAGGCCTGACAGAAAAGACAGGTTATATAAGATTAGGAATGTGTTTATGTATCTGAAACAGAAATTCAATATGTATTTTTATCCCTTCAGGAAGATTGTTATTGATGAGTCTTTGGTTTTGTTCAAAGATAGACTGTCGTTAAAGCAGTATATACCAAGCAAGAGGAAACGCTTTGGTATAAAGTTGTTTGTACTTTGTGATTGCTACAGTGGTCTTGTATTGGATATTATTGTGTACACTGGAAGTAATACATTGCAAGATACCAAGAAGTTATTGGGTATCTCTGGTGATGTGGTTAAAACAATGTTTATAATATGTATAAGATGAGGACCAGAAACAAACCACCATATGGTGAATTTTGTTTGTCTCTCATTAGACAAATATTATTCGAGTACCAAGTAACAACACCTGCAACAGAACACAGCCTGCAAACTGATCAACAACTACCCTCTTGTCTGAAGCCTGGTGATCACTACCTAACACAACTGCCTGCTACTAATTTGAAGAAAACTGGTCAGAAGAGTTGTTTTGTCTGTGCACATACAAAAAATGCCCACAAAAATGCAGACACTTGTTTTATGTGTGACGAGTGTAAAACGCCACTGTGCATGAAACCATGTTTCAAAGAGTTCCACAAGCTGCAGAACTTCTAGGAACATGTCCAGTGACTCCATAAGTGTAAATATAATATAGAACAATAGTAATAAAAACATTTTCTATTGTTAGTTTGTGTAAAAATGTTTTGTAAACAATATACAGTGAGCCCCCGGTTCTCGTGGCAATCCGTCACAGAGGGCCCGTCGACCACCGGTTTGGTCGAACTCCGATTCTATTTTCCCATAAGAAATAATGGAAATAAAATTAATCCGTCCCAGCCATCCAAAAGTATTAAAATAAAATATTTTAGGACTTTTTGACATTAAAATAAACACAATTTTATAAAAAAATAAAAAAATAAATAGTACAATAACATGTCACTTACATTTATTGAAGGAGTTGTTGATGTGGAGGGACGGGAGGAGGGAAGAAGGTGGTACCTGCTAGTGTTTGGAAGGGAATCCCCTTCCATTAACACTCAGGTACCAAGTTCTTTCTGGGGTTACTGGCCTTT
>WNWK01001445.1:104297-143773 GCA_009830355.1 Cherax destructor | reverse complement strand
CTCATAACCCAGCAAAGGCTGCAGTCAGGATAACAAATTCCCACTTAGACAGCAACTCCCCCTATATTCAAACCTTAAAACCTCACCAAAAAAAATATTATACCTATTCATGTGCCTTCTACATACATAAAACTCTACATGCTAATATAAACCCCTGCGCTCAGAATTCTCCTCAACAACTTTAATAGGTCCCACGAACATGACACAAGACACAGATCACATTTGACATACCCGAGTCCATACTAACCAATGTAAAAATTCTATGCACATAAAGGCCCCAGAATCTGGAATTCATTACCAGTAAATATCAAGTTAACCTTGTCGGAAAATCAATTCAAGACTCTTCTCAAAAATCACCTACTCACCCTATACTAAATACTCATACTGTAACAAACTTTCAAACCCAATATTATTTTACTTAAGAAGTTCTCAATTTGATATGTTCATCCTCCTTAACACTTGTTGCAATTTCATATCATCATATTGTCATTTAAAATCTTATAGTATCATCATTTTCTTAATTTGAAATAAAATATATATCTAGAAGAAACTCTAAAAACTATTTCTAGTATTGTTATTATACTAGTATAGCATCAACATACTGTAATTTGAAATAAATTATACAACTAGATTAAACTCAACCAATTTCTCTTGTATTGTCTTTTAATAGTATGTATAACCATATAATAATTTAAATAATACAGAACTAGAATAAACTCAATCAATTTCTTTAGCATTAAGTACTTAGTGAATAAGTCTCTAGAATAAACTGCCCCTAATGCCATGGCATGCCAGTGGCTCTCCTTGCATTACAGTTTTATAATTGTTTTATAATTGTAACTACCAATAACATTGTACACTTGTAACATGCATTGAAATAAAAATTATTATTATTATTATTATTATTATTATTATTATAATATGAGTAGGGGGTAACATAATAGTAACATATTATTAAAAATTGAGATTATCGTATAGGAAAGTAACAATGAGCATTTTTCAAAGTAGTTTATAGTATGATCATTTAGTTTTGGGTGAGTAGGTGGTTTTTGAGTTGAGTCTTAAATTGATTTTCAGACAAGATTATCTTAATATTTACTGGTAATGAATTCCAGATTCTGGGGCCTTTATGTGCATAGAATTTTTACATAGGTTGATATGAACACGGGTATATCAAAAGTGATCTGTGTCTTGTGTTGTGGTCATGGGTCCTATTAAAGTTGGTGAGAGAGTTTTGAGCAGAGGGTTTATATTAGAGTGTAAAGTTTTATATATGTAGTAGGCACAAGAGTAAGTATGAATGTTCTTTACGGTGAGTAGGTTGAGACTTTTGAATATTGGTGGAGTATGCTGTCTAGAGTGGGAATTTGTTATCATTCTGACTGCGGCCTTTGTTGTGTTATGAGTGGTCTAAGGTGATTTAACGTTGTTGATCCCCATGCACAGATTCCATAGGTGAGACACGGGTAGATAAGTGAATGATATAGTGCAAGGAGAGCTGATTGAGGTACATAATAGCGTATCTTTGATAATATGCCTACTGTCTTGAGATTTTCTTGGAAATTTGTTGTATATGTGTTTGGAATTTAAGGCTACTGTCAAGGTGGATTCCTAGGAATTTTCCCTCTGTGAGTCTTGTGATGGGTGTACCATTGAGTGTTATGTTAAGTGGAACATTTGTGGCTTTGCTTCCAAACTGTATGAAGTAGGTCTTGTCAGTATTGAGAGTAAGCTTGTTAGTCGTCATCCATGTTGATATTTTCTGTAATTCGGCATTAACAGTGTTGGCCAGTATAACTAGATTTGGGTGAGAGAAGACATATGTTGTGTCATCTGCAAATAAAATGGGTTTGAGTAGTTGTGATGCATTCGGTAGGTCATTTATGTAAATGAGGAATAGGAGTGGCCCCAGGACACTTCCTTGAGGGACTCCAACTGTAATTTGTTGTGTGGAAGAGTTCGCTCCATTTGTGTACATGTATTGGCTTCTGTTGGTGAGGTATGACTTTAGGTAGTTGAGTGGGTGCCCCCTTATACCATAGTGTGCTAATTTTGTGAGCAGTAAATCATGGTCGACTCGTGTATATAACCCATTTGCCACATATTGTAAATGTGGCTGCCACCCTTTCGGTGTATTCTCTATACTTCAAATCTTTAGGACTATTTTGGTTAAAATTTCCCTTTTATAAATGTTACTTAAGACTAACAGTAGTCTTTAACCACTTGTCTATCCCTATCTAACATGATCTTGCAAGCAGCTTTGGGGTCAAGGTTGCCAGCACTTTCCCTCCCCCCTTCTCCTGTCCCAAAATTTCCTTGGATGATCCCCTTTCCCTTGCTACCTTTCCTTCCCTCAAATTTATACATCTTCCTATTTGTCCTATTATGTTCCATCCCCTTGAGGTCCAAACCACCTCAGCCCTCTTGAATAAGTTTGGTAACCCCCTCCCACCTAATTTCCAGCCTCTGAGTACTGTCTAATATTCCCAGTACACATTGCCCTCAACATCCACTGCCTCCAGCCTCCTTACTGTATTTTACACCCATATTTTAAGTGTTCGTATAGATCTAATAGTTTTTAACCCTTTGGGGGTCGGTGCCGTGCTAGTACGTTTTACGAGCAGGGGTTGGTGCCGTACTAGTACGCCCAAATTCTAGCGGCCTCAATTTAAGCAGAAAACGTCTGGTAGGCATACATATGAAAGAATGGGTCTGTGTGGTCAGTGTGCGCAGTATAAAAAAAATCCTGCAGTACACACTGCATAATGAGAGAAAAAAACTCTGACCGTTTTTTCGATTAAAACACGACTTTGCAGTCGATTTTCGTATGGTATATATTGATGTATTCTCGTTTTCCTGGTCTCATTTGATAGAATGGAAGATATATTACAGAAATCAAGATGATTGTGATTGGTATGACAATGACAAATACCTTGAAATTGAGCTCAAAGTAGCGAAGATGTTCGATTTTTGACGATGTTCAAGAGTAAACAAATCACACCATGCCTCAATACACATCAACTGGCGAGTCTTATATTCATGCACAAGTGCTCTGATATTATTTATACCATTTTTACAATGATGCAGTTGTATACATAACAGTAAATCTTCTATTTTTGTGAGAATAAAAATTCAAAATGAAAAGAAAAGTAATGGAACAGGGGCCTGGAGACGTGACTAATGAACAGAGAACATGTTATTTTAGTGCCAGGAATGTCTGCCTTGTTTATTCTGGACCCTATTTTGAAATTGGCATCGTTTGAAATTTGTGTGAAATTGGAAAATTGTCATTTTCTGACCACTATTTTGGGTAGATGAAATTGGTAAATAGGCAGTTTCTTGTACTCAATCGATAGAAGAAATGGAGTTCTATCGAAATAGCTATAGTTTTAGGAGACTGAAACATTGGAATTTGTCGAAAATAGGGCTCAAAGTGGGCAAAATCGCTGATGCGTAAGTGTCATGGCTACCGATAACTTCGCGAAAGCATAATTCCGTTAGTTTTCGATCAAATTTCATAATTTTGGTGGCGTTATGATCGGAAAAAGATTCTCTATCATTTCATAAGAAAAAATTAATTTTTTTATTTCCAAAAATTTTTCGACCCCAGGAACACTTTCCTGAGAAGGCCTGTCGACCCCCAAAGGGTTAAAGGGGGTGTACCAACAAGCTAGTGGAAGACCTTGGTCAAATGGCTAAGTGTCAATGGAGAATAATCATGTGATGAAGACCCACATTAGGAAAGTCCTGTTTCTTGAGTAACCTTGTGCAACTGTGCTGGCACGTTCCTCTTTAACTTAATGGCTAGTTCTTCATAGATACCTCTATTACTCACTCACTTTTCTTTCCTTTTGTTTTGCCAAATTTTTCATAAACCAATCTGCTGACAAGTTCACTTCCAGATTTCTTGACCCATTCACTGTCCTACTCCGACCAATCTGATATCCAATCTCTCGTTGCCTAGATTCTCATAACCTTGTCTTTTCCTGTTTAATTTCCTTTTACAAATTCACTTAAATTTCTCTTATTTGCACCTTTTCACTCTTCCAAAAGAAGTCATTGGCAAAAGCAGATAACTGTCACTCTGCATTGCATGTTATTCTTCAATCCCCCCTCCCCAGTGTTGACAGTGTTGACATTTACCCAATCTGTTAAACCATGGTGACATCACATCACTGTTTAAGGCCTACCTTTTACTGAAAAAAAATTCCTAGACTATATTCTAACCTGACCCCTACTATCCACATACTTTTTACTTTTAGTAACCTACTACCCATTTCATACTTATAACCTCACACATTGCTTTGATATTCCCATATCATGTACTGTTTCTGAATTCATAAATGGAAAATTCCTCGTAAGTATTGTTTACTTGTATGCCTTTGATGTATTTTTTTTTTTATTAACACATAGGCCATTTCTCACCAAGGCAGGGTGGCCTGACAAAGAAAATCTTGAATCATTATTCACTCCATCACTGTCTTGCCAGTGGCATGCTTACACTACAGCTACAAAACTACAACATTAACACCCCTCATTCAGAGTGCTGGCAATGTGTTGAAGAAATTGACAGTTTAATTGCCAATAATTTTTCTTGTACGAACTGTTCTCTGGTAATACCTACATACCCCTCCCCCCAACTACTCTGTATTAAGTTATTAATGAAAAGTTGTTGAAATTTAAACCCATTTCCCTGAGGGAACTTATCAGCAGTGCATCAGATGCCCTGGACAAAATTCGTCTATTTTTCTTGACTGAAAAAGAAGAGCTTGATACGAACTCTGAGTTTGTAATAAGAATAAAAGCTGACAAAGTAAGTACCCTGATTACTAAGTTGTAACCATGTATAAACGTAAGTAAATTTACTTGCATGATTCATTACCTTTGTACCTTGTTCAGCTATCAAAACTTTGGGGCCCAGTCCCTGAACCCATAATGTACCTCCGTAATCTTTTGACTACCGCCCACAGGATGGGTATGGGGTGCATAATAAAGATATTAAACTAACTGTGCATAAGCTTCCAGTAAAAGGGGATGGAACAGCTTGTCACAGAGCAGTGGGCATGAACATCAGGAAAAGAATGCAAAGAATTTGATTCCTACTTAGCTTTGAACCTGATTGAAGGAACAAGATTAATCCTTTGAGGGTCGAGAGGCCCTCTCCCAAACTTGTTCTCAGGGTCGAAAAATTTTCCCAAAAAAAAAAAAAAATTATTTTTTCTTATGAAATGATAGAGAATCTTTTTCCGATCATAACGCCACCAAAATTATGAAATTTGATGGAAAACTTAACGGAATTATGCTCTCGCGAAGTTAACGGTATCGATGACATTTACGGATCGGTGATTTCGCCCACTTTGAGCCCTATTTTTGGCAAATTCCAATATTTCAGTCTACTAAAATTACAGTGGACCCCTGCTATTCGAACGGCTCGGCAATAGAACATATCGTCATTAGAACAAGAAAATCGATATCTCCATGCAAACAAAATATCACGATTCAAACAAGTGCGTCCATCACCTGTCCGCCCAGGGACTTGGAGAGCCAGTCCCCTGTTGTTTATACTTGAGAGAACAGTACCCTGCATGCTCATCCAGACATTTCACACTTAATTATAATTGTTTGGAGTTTGTTCATTAAGTGTGAGGCAGTGGTGATTGAGGCAGTGGTGGTAGAGGCAGTGGTGAGTAAACAAGATTAAATGAGGGTTCGGGAGTTTTGTAAACAAACCAGTTGTTGTTGCTGTTACCAGCCTGACACGTATGATTTCTGTTCAGTCCGTGAAGCTGACTGGAAGTGATCTAATGCAGTTAGCATTACAAACTCCGTTTTCTCTTATACTAACACGTCTGAAGGAGGAAAGAATGGGAAGATGTTTTCATAGCTGTAGCGAGAATGCTCGCCACCACCGTCCTCCCCAGCCACCACATTCGTAATGACATACATTTATTCATTCTAGAGTGTAAATAAGGTTTTTATGTTATTTATATTGTTTATTATGTCATATTAGATGAATTGTGATAGATAAATAAGCTGT
The DNA here is from genome assembly GCA_009830355.1 of Cherax destructor. Lineage (NCBI taxonomy): Eukaryota > Metazoa > Arthropoda > Malacostraca > Decapoda > Parastacidae > Cherax > Cherax destructor. The sequence continues at coordinate 137,736 of WNWK01001445.1, read as the reverse complement.
CGAGTTGATAATAGCTTCATAATGAAGTACTATTTTCTCATGCCTCCTGACAGCAGGAACGGATTAATTGTATTTCCATTATTTCTTATGGGAAAAATTAAGTCGCCATTCAAACATTTCGCGTTGAGAACTAGCTTCTGGAACGGATTAAGTTCGAATAGCGGGGGTCCACTGTATAGCTATTTCGCTAGAATTCCATTTGTTCTATCGATTGAATATAAGAAACCGCCAATTTACCGATTTCAACTACCCAATAAGGTGGTCAGAACTTGGCAATTTGGCCAATTTCACACACATTTCAAAAGATGCTAATTTCAAAATGGGGTCCAGAATAAACAAGACAGACATTCCTGGCACTAAAATAACATTTTATCTGTTCATTAGTCACGTCTCCAGGCTCCTCTAACATTATTTTTGTTTTTCATTTTGAATTTTTATTCTCACAAAAAATAGAAGATTTACTGTTATATATACTACTGCATCATTGTAAAAACGGTATAAATAATATCAGCACACTTGTGAAAGAATATTAGATTCACCAGTTGACATGTATTGGATGTGTGGCATGATTTGTTTACTCTTGAACTTCCTCAAAAATCAAACATTTTCGCTACTTTGAGCTCAATTTCAAGGTACTTGTCATGGTGAAACCAATCAAAATCATCACTATTTCTGTAATATATTTTCCATTCTATCAAATGAGACCAAGAAAACGAGAATACAACCATAAATACCATATGAAAATACACTCGAAAGTTGCTGTTTTAAACCAAAAACACGATCGGATTTTTTTTTTCCTCATTGTGCATTGTGTGCTTCAGGATTTTTTTTATACTGCGCACACTGACCACGCAGACCCATTCTTTCATATGTAGGCCTACCAGCTTTCTTCCACCAGATTTGAAGGCACTAGAATTTAGGCGTACAAGTACATGACCGACCCTGGCTGCAATGACATACTAGTACGGGACCGACCCTCAAAGGGTAAGAGCATCAAGAAAAGGTTGGAAGAGACTAGTCATGTGGCCAAAAAACAAAGATATCATCTACGTGATGAAGCCAAAGAGAAAAACGTATCCTAATACAGTAGTAAGAAGTAGATCAGTTTCGACATAACACATAAAAAGATTAGTAAAGTCAGGAGATAGAGGAGAACCCATAGCAATACCAAAGGTTTGAGAATAAAATTTACATTGAAAGGAAACAGGTAAAATCTACACGAAAGCGAATAAGATCAAGAAAGGCATCAGCGGGGATAAGATGAAGTAGACCTTCAATGGCCTTCACTCAGAAAACAGATCATCAAGAGGTACAATAGTTAAGAGAGAATGTCAAGACTTAGCATCTTACAAGTTGGAAGTGGCTGAACAAGTTCGATGAAGTGTGACGGAAGTGAGCAGGAGGAAAGGATCCAAGAATAGTTTTGACTATCCAGGAGGCAAGATGGTAGGAGACAGACCCTCCAGATGATATATGATGGGGTGAAGAGGAATACTAGGTATGTGGGTTTAAGGAAGATATAGAAATAAGGTAGAGGACAGATAGCACAACAACATTCAACAAGATCAAAGTCAGGAAAGAGAGCAAGAGGGTTGGAAATAAGGGAAATTTAGGTGTGACTCACAAAACAAGGATTCAGTATTTTGGAGGTGATCCTCGCAATTGAGGACAACCACCAAATTGCCTTCGTCAGAACGTAGGATAACAATATTAACAGGTCTTAAAGAGATAAGGGCAAGGTGACAGTGACGAGGAAGGTGGCTATCAGGGACAGGAATGAGAACACTACGAATGTCAGGGATACTGAGAGAGTAAGAGTGGCAAAAGGAATTAAAGGAACAGGTCAGATCAATACCAACATGAGGAGAGGGTGAAGTGGCAAAGGAAAGAAAAACCAAGAAGTTCTAGTTGATGTTGGGAAAGTGTGATAGAAGAAAGATTAGTAGTCACTGAGAGAGAATTTAGACCAGTGGTTATTTGAGATAAGACAGTATAGTTTGTAATGTACTTATTACAACCTCAGGTTCAATGGCCTGTTAACCTGAGTGTAAAAGGGAGCTTGGAGCAAAGAAACACAGTAGAAAATGCTTTGAATTTGTATTTCCTTTACCAAGCAATATGATTATATCAGACTTTTGTCTTTTCCTTCACCAATTATAAGGTAGGGGTTTGTACAAGTATGTACACTATGTACAGAGAGAGTAATAATAATAATACAAGCCACGGTCGTCAAGGCAAAACAGCAGCCAAAAGACAGACAACCTTCCACAACCAGCTCAATGCAGGAATTCCAATGACAAACTGTGAGTGGTATCCACATCACCTTTCGCATTGTCAAACTCGCATTATAATTGGCTGAACCGAGTCGTTGATTTGATGATGGGGCCCCATCGCCAAACCCTTAACGATGGTTCGCTGGTTGGAGGGGAGCCTATGTGGGTGTGTTTAACATGCATGCAACACTTTGCATGCAACACCCCCACCCCAAGAGGGCTCAGGACTAGGCTTCCACCTCAAATGGGTAGAGTGCCGCCATGGCACATATAATAATAGGACCGCCTTTTCCCTCAACCATCCCGCTCATTAGATAAAGCTAAACTTTTCTCGAGACATAAAGTCCGGCTTTAAACTTAAGAGTGAGACAGCAGACAGTAGGGCTAGCGAAGGTCCAAGGTGCCTGCGGTCGGCAACAGGGCACCTCCCCGCTAAAAAAAAAAACCCACTAGGGGAAAAAAAAAAGGCTGGTTCCACCCAAAGTCCCTAAGAACCTAACTAAGGGCAATGACTTCTGGACAACACATCTGCTAGCGTGTTATTTTTGCCAGCGATGTGTATAATTTTTACATTGTAAGGTTGCAACCTAATACTCCAACACATGAGTCTTGTATTGTTGTTTTTCATGTGTTGGATATACACCAGAGGGTTGTGGTCGCTGTAGATGGTGACCACCTGTGAGGACTGGCCCACATAGACATGAAAATGCTCTAATGGCAGTAGGAGAGCCATGGCTTCCTTCTCTATAGTGGAGTAGGCCCTCTGGTGTAGTTGGTATTTGGCCGAAAAATATGCTACAGGCTGCAACCCATCATCCCCAGATTGCAGAAGCACTGCCCCCACCCCAGACTCACAAGCATCACTCTGCAAAGAAAAAGGTTTTGAAAAGTTTGGAGACAACAGAATGGGTGCAGTACAAAGTAATCTCTTTGCTTTCGTAAAAGCATCTTGACATTCTGGGGTCCAATTAAAGGGAACTTTGTGACTGGTAAGTGAGGTTAGAGGTGCAATAATATCTGCAAAATTTTTACAGAATCTTCTATAAAACCCTACCATCCCTAGAAAACGTTGAAGGGATTTCCTGTCAGGGGGTCTGGATAATTTTTAATGGCCAGAATTTTTGCAAATTTAAGGGCCACTTTGCCACTACCTACTGCATGGCCCAAAAAATTAATAGTAGATTGGCCGAAGGATGACTTTGATAAATTAACAGTTAAATGAAAACTCTGGAAGGTCTCAAAGAGAGCCTTAAGCCTAGACACATGTTGGTCCCAAGTGTCCGACACAACAACTATATCATCTAGGTAAGCGGCCGTGCCTTCAAGTCCTTTAATAGCCTGATGGATAAGTCTCTGGAATGATGCAGGAGAGTTTTTCATTCCAAAGAGGGTCACTGTATACTGATAATGACCTCCTGGAATTACGAAGGCAGAGATTTCCTTCGCCTTATCTGTTAAAGGTACAGTGGTACCTCGACTTACGATATTAATCCGTCAGAGAGGGCATATCTTAAGGCGAAACAATCGTTACTCGAATCAATTTTCCCCATAAGAAATAATGGAAATAAATTTAATCCGTCCAAGACTTCCAAAAGTAGTTAAATAAAATATTTTTTAGAACTTTTTGACATTAAATAATAAAGAATTTAATAAAGAATTTAATAAAGAATACCTAAATACACATGTAAATATTGAACAATAACATGTCACTTACATTTATTGAAGAGTTGTTGATGTGTGGAGGACGGGAGGAGGGGAGAAGGTGGAGTAGTATGCTAGTGTTTGGAAGGGGAATCCCCTTCCATTAACACTGCAGGTACCAAGTTCTTTTCTGGGGTTACTGGCCTTTTCTTTGAATGCTACACTCCTGCATGAATGCTACACTCCCTGCATGAATGCTACACTCCCTGCATGAATGCTACACTCCCTGCATGAATGCTACACTCCTGCATGAATGCTACACTCCCTGCATGAATGCTACACTCCCTGCATGCCTGCTACACTCCTGCATCATGCTACACTCCCTGCATCCTTGCTACACTCCCTGCATCCTCTGATGCACACTCCCTGCATCCCTGCTACACTCCCTGCATCCTGCTACACTCCCTGCATCCTTGCTACACTCCCTGCATCCTTGCTACCTCCCTGCATCCTTGCTACACTCCCTGCATCCTGCTACACTCCCTGCATCCCTGCTACACTCCCTGCATCCTGCTACACTCCCTGCATCCTTGCTACACTCCCTGCATCCTGCTACACTCCCTGCATCCTTGCTACACTCCCTGCATCCCTGCTACACTCCCTGCATCCTTGCTACACTCCCTGCATCCTTGCTACACTCCCTGCATCCCTGCTACACTCCCTGCATTCTTGCTACACTCCCTGCATCCCTGCTACACTCCCTGCATGCCTGCTACACTCCCTGCATCCCTGCTACACTCTCTGCATCTGCTTGCTACACTCCCTGCATGCCTGCTACACTCCCTGCATGCCTGCTACACTCCCTGCATAAATGCTACACTCCCTGCATAAATGCTTCACTCCCTGCACATTCTTTACCTACAGGCTTAGCACTAGGATCTTTCCTTGGACCCATGGTAGCTTATTTAGCAGTTGCAAGCACTAAAAACAGTGGAATAATGACAATATACTGGTATGAATGCGTGGTGGTGCGTGGTAGTGTCTCGCTCATTTGTAAACAATAACACACTGAGTGCCTGGGCGCTCAGCTAGCACGGCCACACGCGTACGCTGCTGGGACGACAGCCGACTCGCCAACTCCGAGTGGCCGCCTAATACCGAGTCAAAAATATTGTAAAAAAAACTTGTCGAACACCGATTTGGCCGAGCTCCGACGCCGTCGAACACCGGGGGTTCACTGTAATGACAACAATGTTTTTGTGGTTATTGTGTAGCATACGAGTGAATATAAACAAAATATGCCTTATATTGCTCTCACAGGCCATTAAAGTTACTTGAAAAAATAAAATACTAAAAAAGAAAAAAGAAAAAAGAAATAAACCATTACCGCATGACCGGCAGTCAGCGGTTCATTTTCTGTCAACTTCACGCCTCCATATCTCGGTAAGTATTGATCGCAAATTTTTTTTGTTTGGCCTATAACACTCGTAGAAACATTCTCTATAATTACATAAGAAAAATTAATTTTTTTTTTAATATTTTTCGACCCTGAGAACAAGTTTAGGATCGGGGATCTCGACCCTCAAAGGGTTAAGCGATTAAGCAAGAGAGTTTATGCCGAAAGAAATTGGGGTGGTTTTTTGGGGCTGGAACGGATTAATGGCATTTCAATTACAGTGGACCCTCGCCATTCGAATTTAATCCGTTCCAGGAGCTTGTTCTTAACGTGAAATGTTCGAAAGGCGATTTAATTTTTCCCATAAGAAATAATGGAAATACAATTAATCCGTTCCAGAAATCCAAAAATATATAAAAATAATATATTTTAATAAAATTAAGCTTCTACATAGACAAAAACATTAAATACTACAGTGCTGTACTACTAAAAGTATTAGTAAATAAATGCAAGTCTTTTACTTACCATTATTGAAGATTGTTGATGGCATATGGAAGAGAGGAGGAGGAGTGAGGGAGGGAGGGAGGGGTTAGTGTTTGGAAGGAAATCCTTCTAGTAGGACTTCAGGTACCAAAGCCCTATCTGGGGTTACTTCTTTCTTTGTCTTTTAATCCTACTAGGACCAGCTTGGGAGTCACTGGACACTAACAAAATAACTGTCCACAGTCCTCTGTTTCTGGCGCCTTTTCAACATGTTCCTGAAGAAGGACATTGTTTGGTCACTGAACATGCTGCTGTTATGGCTTGTTTGAGCTTGTTCAGGTGGTATTTTTCAACAAAACTTTGCAATCTATTCCACATTGTACACATCTCTAATCTCTGAAGAAGGCACTTCTTCAGCCCTCTTCCTCCTCCTTCTCCCGTGAATCAATAGCCTCAAATCTGGTCTGATGCTCTTCCATTTCCAGCTCTTGAGTTGTTAGCTCTACCCTGTGGCCCTGCACTAACTCTTCCACATCATCGCCACTCACCTCCAACCCCATGGACTTGCCCAATTCCACAATACAGTCCACAACAGGCACAGGGTCGGCAGGGTCAGGGTCAGCCTCAAACCCTTCAAAATCCCCTGAAACTCATTTATGAATTTTTCAGCTGCATGTTTGTCTGAACTGGCAGCCTCACCATGCCTTACCACATTATGTATGCCACTACGATTTTTAAATCTCTCAAACCAGCCTTTGCTGGCTTTAAATTCACTACCATTACAATCAGCACTGGTTGCAGGCATTTTCTTTAAAAGATCGGCATGCAAGTTCCTTGCCTTTTCACAAATAATTGACTCAGACACACTATCACCCACTAACTCTTTATCCTTGATCCACACCAGCAACAACTTCTCAATCTCTTCGATTATTTGTGGTCTGTTTTGGCTCGCACAGTAACACCTTTTGCAACATCAGCTTGCTTAATTTCTTCCTTCTTAAGCAGGATAGAAGCGATAGTTGACCTGTTTTTGCCATATATCCTGGCAAGATCACACAATCGCACACCACTCTCGTATTTTTGTATTATTTCCTTCTTCATTTCTACGGTGTTTCACTTTTATCAGCCCAGGGGTACCACTAGGAACTTTCTTGGGACCCATGGTAGCTTATTTCACAGTCGCACGTAATGAACAAACTCCAAAAAATTATAATTAAGTGTGAAATGTCTGTGGAAGCGTGCAGGGTATTGTTCTCTCGAGTGTAAACAACGCGGGACTGGCTCTCCACGCCTGCGCTGTGAGACACCCAAGCGCCTGGGCTGACAGGTCACGAACGTATTCGTTCGACTCGCGATAATTTGTTCGCATGACGATTTCAAATTTTTTGTACTAATGACGATTTGTTCGACTGCCGAGCCGTTCGAATAGCGGGGGTCCACTGTAATTTCAATTAGGAAAATTTTAATTTACAGTGGTCCCTCGGTTTTCGTGCATCTCCAAACTCGAACATTTATGTAAGTGTATTTTCGTAAGTGCTGTTGCAAGTGTATTTTTGGGGGTCTGAAATAGACTAACCTACGTGACATTATTTCTTAAGGAAGTATAAATTCGTTCGGTAATGGCACTTGAGCAGCATTCTGGAACGAATTTTCGGCGAAAACCGAGGGACCACTGTATAAGCAAATTGAGTTACGAGCTTGGTCACGGAATGAATTAAACTCGTAAGTCAAAGTACCACTGTACTCTAGTATGTTTCCATATGTGCCTCCATAAATAAACTTCTTTCTTTCCACAGATGTTTCAACATACCTTCCTCCCCTCATCTATTTTATGGTTCACCTAGTTCTTTCATAGACTCATATGCTGACATGTCTACTCTCAAATATCTAAATGCATTCACTTCCTCCATACACCCTCCAATCTGATATCCAATGTTTCACTGTCTATACTTATTTATTACTATATAGTAGATCTCTGAGTTTCGTGAGTCCCGCATTTCGTGAATTTCGCCTTTTGGCAACTTTTTTCATCAAAATATAGCCTCGAGTTTTGTGATTTCCCTCTCAATTCGTCAATCGTATGGAACGCGTCCGAGCGGCCTTCCAGTGTCCGCGCACGCACAAAGGCTCCCACACACCATTCAGTCAGTGTGGCATCATTTCTCGGCGCGTGACCATCACCCCCTGCGTTCATACGAAACATTTTGTAATACTGTAATCGATTGTTTTTTGTGCTTGCAACTGCTAAATAAGCTACCATGGGCTCAAAAAAGCTCCTAGTGTCAGACCTTTGGTAAAGAAGGTGAGAAACACGATAGAATTCAAGAAAGAACTCGTAGCAAAGTACCAAAGTGGAGGAGGAAGAGAGAGGGGAGAATGTGCCTTCTTCAGTGATTCTATGATATGTACGATACTAAAGCAGCAGAAGTCGATAAAGGCTATAGCGCCAGTCAGCGATAAAGTGTAGCATTAACAGTGTAGCAAGTAAGTTAAGTGATTAAGCGATAGAAAAGACGACACGAAACTCCTTCAATGTTGTTTGAGGTACAGTGGACCCTCGGTTAACGAATACCCCGAAATCGTGCAATTATGTAAGTATAATTTTGTAAGTTCTGTGAAGTGTATTTTTGGGGTCTGAAATAGACTAACCTACGTGAAATTTTTCCTTAAGGGAGTAATTGCTCGAATGGCACTTGAGCAGACTTCAGGAGTGAAGTTTTTACGAAACTCGGGGTCCACTGTATATAGGGCCACTGGCAACAATGCCGCCCTCTGCCAGCATCTCCTCCAAAGTGTAAATATTTCTTATTTATAAAGTGTAAATATTTCTTATTTATAATTTAGTGTAAATATTTCTAATTTATAAATTAAAGGGTAAATATTTCTTATTTATAAATTACGTACATTGTTTGTGTGAATAGTGGCGGTGGCCTCTGCTGCTGCCTACACCACCACTAATATGTACGGCTTATGCTCTCGGTGACCCTTATAAACCCAACACCACAACCACCACCACTACTCGTGACATACGTAATGACATATTTTATTCATTCTAGAGTATATATCATGTTTCTATGTTATTAATATTGTTTATTATGTCATTTTAGATGAACTGTGATAGATAAATAAGCCATGGAGTTGACGTTAGCTCGTATGTAAATCTATATTTAATCAATAAAAAATGTATTTTTTGTTAATACTTTTGGGTGTCTGGAACAGATTAATTGGATTTACATTATTTCTTATGGGGAAAATGGTTTCGCAATTCGTGAATTTCACCTTTCGGCAGACTCTATGGAATGGATTAATCACGAAACTCAGGGGTCCACTGTACTCTTATCACACTGTTCTTTCCTGTCTTTATATTTATTTTTTTCTTTTACATACCTTAACAAATTCCTCCACTAACCTCTCTAGAATCTCTCAAAAGGACCATGTCATCAGCAAAGAGCTATATGATAACTACTCCATTGTATAAGATTAATTACTTCTTCCCAACACACTAGCATTCACTTCTTTTACAAACAACTCTATAAATGTTAAACCATGGTGACATCACACATCCCTGTTATGTCCCACTTTTATTAGGGAATAGTCCTCATTTTTCCTACCTACCCTGTATTATTATTATTACAGGGAATTGCTAAACCTGTAGGGGTCATACAGCACTTGGAAAATGGGAGGTAATGAGATTTATCCAAGGAAAGGTTACCTTACAATGATACAACGATCTTCACAACTTATCCCTCATCTTTGTTCAATAAAGAAAGGTAGAGTAGAAATACTATACATTATTGCTTACCATCATCTTCATCACTAAGAATTTTTTCCACCTCATCAGTCATGTTATTCTTTTCATCAGGACTGAAGAACATGAGAGGATTTACATCTTGCAAAAGGGAACCGCTCGCTGTTCTTGTTCTTCCACTTGGACCTGGGTCTGTTTGCTCTGCAAAGACAATTTGAACATAAAACATGCAGAAAAGTCTGGATGCCAAAGCTGTACATCTGAATGGCAATGCCTAATAGGTAAACATTGCAGTCATTTACACATTTTCTAGGAAAAGACCAACTTTCATACAAGTTTAAATTATTTAATTTTATTTCACAGTAATCCATAAGAATCTGGACAACAGATAATTTTATATAATTTTAACTTATAAAAGACAGAAATTAAAAGTGAACACAGAAAAGAGCAAGGCAATGAGGAGTAGCAAAAGATCTAAACAATGATAGATTGAATATCAGATTGGAGGGATTGGGTGGATTATTTAGAAAGTTGAGAGTGGACATGTCAGCAGATTTTTTTTTTTTTTTTCAACAAGTCGGCCGTCTCCCACCGAGGCAGGGTGACCCAAAAAGAAAGAAAATCCCCAAAAAGAAAATACTTTCATCATCATTCAACACTTTCACCACACTCATACATAATCACTGTCTTTGCAGAGGAGCTCAGATACGACAGCTGAGAAAAGTCCCTCCCAGCTGTCACTATCTCAGACCCCTCCTTTAAAGTGCAGGTATTGTACTTCCCATTTCCAAGACTCAAGTCCAACTAAATCAATTAACTGGTTTCCCTGAATCCCTTCACAAAATGTTACCCTGCTCACACTCCAACAGATCGTCATGTCCCAAAACCATTCATCTCCATTCACTCCTATCTAACACGCTCACACATGCTTGCTGGAAGTCCAAGCCCTCGCCCACAAAACCTCCTTTACCCCTTCCCTCCAACCTTTTCTAGGACGATCCCTACCCCACCTTCCTTCCCCTACAGATTTATACGCTTCCAAGTCATTCTACTTGATCCATTCTCTCTAAATGACCAAACCACCTCAACAACCCTCTTCAGCCCTCTGACAAATACTTTAGTAACTCCACACCTTCTCCTAATTTCCACATTCGAATTTTCTGCATAATATTTACACCACACATTGCCCTTAGACAGGGACATCTCCACTGCCTCCAGCCTCCTCCTCGCTGCAGCATTTGCAACCCATGCTTCACACCCATATAAGAGTGTTGGTACCACTATACTTTCGTACATTCCCTTCTTTGCCTCCATGGATAACGTTTTTGTCTCCACAGATACCTCAATGCACCACTCACCTTTTTCCTTCATCAATTCTATGGTTAACCTCATCCTTCATAAACCCATCCGCTGACACGTCAACTCCCAAATATCTGAAAACATTTACTTCTTCCATAATCCCTCTCTCCAATGTGATATCCAATTTTTCTTTATTTAAATCGTTTGATACCCTCATCACCTTACTCTTATCTATGTTCACTTTCAACTTTCTACCTTTACACACTCTCCCAAACTCGTCCACTAACCTTTGCAACTTTTCTTTAGAATCTCCCATAAGCACAGTATCATCAGCAAAAAGTAACTGTGTCAACTCCCATTTTGCATTTAATTCTCCATAATTTAATCCCACCCCTCTCCCCAACACCCTAGCATTTACTTCTTTACAACCCCATCTATAAATATATTAAACAACCATGGTGACATTACACATCCCTGTCTAAGACCTACTTTTACGGGAAGTAATCTCCTCTCTCCTACACACCCTAACCTGAGCCTCACTATCCTCATAAAACTCTTTACAGCCTTCAGTAACTTACTACCTATTCCATACACTTGCAACATTTGCCACATTGCTCCCCTATCCACTCTATCATATGCCTTTTCTAAATCCATAAATGCAATAAAAACTTCTCTACCTTTATCTAAATACTGTTCACATATATGCTTCACTGTAAACACTTGATCTACACATCCCCTACCCACTCTAAAGCCTCCTTGCTCATCTGCAATCCTACTCTCTGTCTTACCTCTAATTCTTTCAATAATAACCCTGCCATACACTTTACCTGGTATATTCAGTAAACTTATTCCCTATAATTTTTACACTCTCTTTTATCCCCCTTCCCTTTATATAAAGGAACTATACATGCTCTCTGCCAATCCCTAGGTACCTTCCCTCTTTCATACATTTATTAAACAAAAATACCAACCACTCCAGCACTATATCCCCCTGCTTTTAACATTTCTGTCATGATTCCGTCAATTCCAGCTGCTTTACCCCTTTCATTCTACGTACTGCCTCACGCACCTCCCCACACTCACATCCTGCTCTTCTTCACTCCTAAACGATGTTGTACCTCCCTGGCATGTACATGAAATTACCGCCTCCCTTTTTTCATCGACATTTAAAAGTTCCTCAAAATATTCCCGCCATCTACCCAATACCTCCAGCTCCCCATCTACTAATTCACCTACTCTGTTTTTAACTGACAAATCCATTCGTTCCCTAGGCTTTCTTACCTTGTTTATCTCACTCCAAAATTTTTCTTGTTTTCAGCAAAATTTCTATGAAATGTCTATGAAAGTTGAGGTAAATCATAGAGAAGACAAGGGAAAGAAGGTGGGTGGCATGTTAAAGTATCTGAGGAAAGAAAGGTTAAAAAAAAAAAAAAGGGGATGTACCAGAGTACAGAGGTGCTATAACGTTTATAAAAGTGCAAGGCATGCAATAAATGCTGAGCAAAAAAGAGGCTAGGGTCAGTGTTCATGATTTATTCGTTCCAGAATGCTGTTCAAGTGCCGTTACCAAACGAATTTGTTCCCATAAGGAATAATGTAAATTAGACTAGTCCTTTTAGACCCCCAAATATACACTTACAAAAGCACTTACAAAAATACACTTACATAATTGTTTGAGTTTGGAGCATCACGAACACCAGGGGTCCACTGTATCATGTTTGAGAGTAATGTGTGTGGGGTGAATATCATGTAGAGGATTTGGAGCATAGAAATTAAACAATATGAGGGACCAAGGGTTAATTCCAAGCTGAGGAGGGGTTATTGAGGCAGTTTGGGCATGCAGAGGACAAACAGATAGGATGATGAAGATGGTGTATGAATCCGAGGTGGAAGGTAAAAGAGGAAGGGGTTGTCCTAGGAACTGTTGGAGGTGGGTGGAGGGGTACAAGAGGCTTTAGGGGCTTAATTAAGCATCCAGCAGGCTTGTGTGTGTTAGACAGGAATGATTTGAGACAAGTGGAATGGATTCAGGAAAACCAGTGAGCCGGATTTGCGTCCTGGAGGTGGAAAGGCTATTGCCTGTACTCTGAAGGAGGGGAAGGTGATGTTACAGTCAAAGCAGTAATCCGACTGTGATGTCAGCACATTTCTGGAAAAATGGCAATTGGTAAGTTGGTACATGTACTCGATTATGGTCCAAACTACCTTATGTGTTATTTTAAAGCTTGTAAGTTAATTGGTCTAAAAGGACAGTCTTTTACATCATTCTATGGGGATAAATTTGTAATGGCACTTGAACAGCATTCTGGGAAAGAAATATGAAGTCAGTACCACTGTATGTGTTTCTTGATCACCCTGCCTGAGAAGATGGCTGTCAAGGTAAAAAAAATATCTAGAATTCAGCTACATTGACAATAAGTTTATGTTAACTCCAAAAAAGTAGAATGAGCCAATAACAACAAAGTATGATTCCTCAAATCTTTAAATGCAGATCTAAACTAAACTTTCGAGAGATGACAAAAATATTTGGATACTAGCAGAGAAAGCATCAAAGCAGACAACATTTGCCAACCATAATCTCTGGATTTGATAATTTATTAATAATGCAGCCGATTCCTTTTTTGAATTGCACATTTATAATTAAGAAAGCATTATATTGTGCCACAAGTTCCATTTTCTCTTTAATGTCATCACTTGAGTTTTCAGTACATCACCAATGCTTAGGAGATAAATTACTGTACATTTTCATGCCACAGTTATTGATGGGTATTTCCAAAAATAATAAAAAATGGGAAAATAAAGACTGAAATACACTAAAATTGGCGAGGAGAGCTAGCTGGCTGGTCACTGAGTTTAGGGCTGATGGACAATGGAACCATTAACAAATGAACCAGTCAGTGGAACATACCTTTGATATTCCTTTGAAGGATTTTGAGTGTTCCTACTCCTGCAGCCCAGCCCTGGGCCAGGGATGTCCAGTGCCTGCCTGATTACTGGTGCCCCGTGGCCTGGTGGCAAAAGCTCTCGCATCACACAGTGAGGGTCCAGGTTCGATTCCCGGCAAAGGTTGGTAACATTGGGTGTGTTTCTTTACACCGGTTGTCCATGTTCATCCATCAGTTAATAATGGGTACCTGGGTGTTAGTTGATTGGTGTGGGTCGCATCCTGGGATAAAAGTGACCTAATTTGCCCAAAATGCTCTGCATAACAAGCAGCTTTCTATATAATAGCAAGTCACTGATGTCAACTAGTCCTTTATACCTTATACATGTACTTGTAGAAATAAAGATATTATTATTATCAACCAGCTTGCTGGCACACACATCTACCAGTCTGGCTGGTCTAGCCCTTGGAGGAAGTATTTCTCTAGTTTCCTCTTGAAGACTTCTACACTTGTTCTGGCAGTGGTTCCAATATACTTTGGTAATGTGTAGAATAGTCTGGGCCCATGGATGTTGATACAGTAAAATGTCTGCTTAAGGTGCCCACATCACCAATGCTTTTCACTGGATTTATTTTACTTCTCCAATATGTTTCACTCCAGTATGTTATGGCAGTGTACAGATTTGTGATTAAGCCCTCAAGGACTTTCCATATACAGATTATCATGTATTTCAATCTCCTCCATTCCAATGAATACATTTAGGATCTTGAAGAATTCCCATTAATTTAAATACTTTATTGGCTCTATTTGGGCCATAAATGATCTCTATGGAGATGAATGGTTTTTGGGAAATGATGAGCTGTTGGAGTGTGAGCAGGGTAATACAGTGGATTCAAGTTACAACTTTTCGTTCAAGAATGCTGTTGAAGTGCATTTGCATAACAACTTTATCCCCATAAGGAATAATGTAAAATAGACTAGTTCTTTTACACCCCAAAAATATACTTACAAAAGCATTTAAAAAATAAACTTACATAAAAGGGCGATTTTGGGGACCATCGAACTCGAGGTACCACTGTATTTAGTGAAGGGATTCAAGAAAACCGGTTAGCCAGACTTGAGTCCTGGATATGGGAAGTACAATGCCTGCACCTTGGAGGAGGGGTTTGGGATATTGGCAGTTTGGAGGGATTTCTAAACTGTCGTATCTGAGCACCTCTGCAAAGACAGTGATTATGTATGAGTGAGGTGAAAGTGTTGAATGATGATGAAAGTATTTTCTTTTTGGGGATTTTCTTTCTTTTTGGGTCACCCTACCTTGGTGGGAGACAGCAACTTGCTGAAAAAAAAAAATGATCTCTATATCTATTCCAGCTCTAATCTCTCTCCTGCATTGAACAGAGCACAAGAAATCTGAAGTGTTATCATTAGCATCACTTCCCTTATTATGAAAATTCTTCTGACCAAAGCAGAGTACACCCTGGATATTGAGATACTACATATGTGGAGAATAAATACTTTCTTTCTTCAACAAACCGACCGTATCCCACCGAAGCAGAGTGGCCCAAAAAGAATAACAAAAGTTTCTCTTTTAACTTTAGTAATGTATACAGGAGAAGGGGTTACTAGCCCCTTGCTCCTAGCATTTTAGTCACCTCTTACGACACATGGCTTACGGAGGAAGAATTCTGTTCCACTTTCCCAAGGAGATAAGAGGAAATAAACAAAAACTAGTAAGAAAATAGAAGAAAACCCAGAGGGGTGTGTATGGTACCCCGGATTTCGTCAATAATTTGTTCCAGAAGGCTGTTTGAGTGCCGTTACCAAATGAATTTGTTCCCATAAGAACGAATGTAAATTAGATTAGTCCATTTAAGACCCCCAAAAATACACTTACATAATTGTTCGAGTTGGGAGCTGTACGAAATCTGGGGTACCACTGTACATGCTTGTACATGTATGTGTAGTGTGACCTAAGTGTAAGTAGAAGTAGCAAGACGTACCTGAACTCTTGCATGTTTATGAGACAGACAAAAGACACTAGCAATCCTACCATCATGTAAAACAATTACTACAGGCTTTCGTTTTACACTCACTTGGCAGGATGGTAGTACCTCCCTGGGTGGCTGCTGTCTACCAACCTACTACAGTGGTACCTCGAGTTACGATGGTCCCCAAAATCGCCCTTTTATGTAAGTTTATTTTTTTAAATGCTTTTGTAAGTATATTTTTGGGGGTGTAAAAGGACTAGTCTATTTTACATTATTCCTTATGGGGATAAATTCGTTTGGTAATGGCACTTGAACAGCATTCTCGAACGAAAAAATATCGTAACTCGAGGTACCACTGTACCTAACAATAAATACTTATAAGGTAATATTATTAAAAACATGCTAATTGATAAAATCTGGAATTATAGACTTCTTTCTAATTTGTCCGATACTTTCAACATTTGTCTGGTCATTTTTCTAGCTGAAATTCCCCAAGTCTGTTTATGAGAGGTTTTACAGTAGGTAAAAAACACTTCATTATTACAGTCTGGAAAAAATGCTAAACCCGTAAGGGTTATACAGAGTCTGCTGAAGCAATCGTGCTTGATCCAAGGAAGAGTGTCAAATTTCTTGTATCAAGAGTCCCTCATCAGTCAAGGGGATTCACATGTACAGCACTAATATTTTCGAATAGCATAAAATAGAAAAATTATGGCCCTGATTAGAGACAGGTAGGGCACCAAGGCAGCTGCTGGGATGTAGCTCTGGGGTCTTGTATAAGGCACAATACCACCTGCTGGGCTGAGATGGGAGTAGCTGAGTGGGTGACGTGTGAGTGTGTTCACCAATTCTCTCTCTCAATCTATCTATCTATCTCTTTAGGATCAGTCAAATCTATTAATTTCATTTTGGACCTCGCTATTTGAACACTCCAAAATTCACCCTTTTATGTAAGTTTATTATTGTAAGTGCCTTTATAAGTGTATTTTGGGGGGGTCTGAAATGGACTAATCTAATTTACATCATTCCTTATGGGAATAAATTCGTTTGGTAACAGCACTTCAACAGCATTCTGGAATGAGGGTGAGTTTTGGAGTGTTCGAATAGCGAGGGTCCACTGTACATTAATACATATACAATGGACCCTTAAAAATCGTCCCCCTTGAATATCGTGAAATTTGAAAATCGTTCATTTTTTTCGCCAAAATATTGTCTTGATTTTCGTGATTTGGCTTAAAAATCGGTGATCGTATGAAACGCGTCCGAGCAGCCTCCCAGCCACCGCGGGCACACATACACCATTCAGAGTCAGTCTGGCATTGTATCTCGGTGAGTGACGATCACCTCACACGTTCATATGATACATTTCTTAATATTTCATTTGTTTTAGTGCTTGCAACTGCTAAATAAGCCACCATGGGCCCAAAGAAAGCTCCTAGTACCAGCTCTTTGCTAAAGAAGGCGAGAAACACGATAGAATTCAAGAAAGAACACACCAGACAGGGTACTTCCCCACTCCAGGCAGGGTACTTCCCCACACAAACCAGCCAGGGTACTTCCCCACACAAACCAGCCAAGGTACTGCCCCACACAAACCAGCCAGGGTACTTCCCCACACAAACCAGCCAGGGTACTTCCCCACACAAACCAGCCAGGGTACTTCGCCACACAAACCAGCCAGGGTACTTCCCACACAAACCAGCCAGGGTACTTCCCCACACAACCAGCCAGGGTATTCCAACACAAACCAGCCAGGGTATTCTCAACAAACCAGCCAGGTACTTCCAACCAAGCTCAAACAAATGTCTTATTTTAGGTTAAATGTTTTATATTTAGGTTAATTAGACATTTTCATTACTCATCATATTTTCTTCAAAATTATATAAGAAACTTACATATCATATAATAATAATAATATTATAATAATATTTTTATTTGAGTTACAAGTATCTAGTTTTTGAGTACTATAAACTGTAATGCAAGATAGCCACTGCATGCTGGCTTTAGGCAGCTTATTCTAAGACTTATTCACTAAGTACTTAATACTAGAGAAATTGATTGAGTTTATTCTAGTTGTATATTATTTCAAATTACAATATGATTATACATACTATTAAAAGACAATACTAGAGAAATTGGTTGAGTTTATTCTAGTTGTATATTTTATTTCAAATTAACAAAATGATGATACTATACTATTTTAGATGACAATATGATGATATGAAACTGCAACAAGTGTTAAGGAGGATGACAATATAAAACAGATTATCTTAAGTAAAATAACATTGGGTTTGAAAGTTTGTTACAGTATGAGTATTTAGTATAGGGTGAGTAGGTGATTTTTGAGAAGAGTCTTGAATTGATTTTCCGACAAGGTTAACTTAATATTTACTGGTAACGAATTCCAGATTCTGGGGCCCTTTATGTGCATAGAATTTTTACATTGGTTAGTATGGACTCTGGGTATGTCAAATAGTGATCTGTGTCTCGTGTCATGGTCGTGGGACCTATTAAAGTTGTTGAGGAGAATTTTGAGCGGAGGGTTGATATTAGCATGTAGAGTTTTATGTATGTAGAAGGCGCATGAATAGGTATGAATATTTTTTACGGTGAGTAGTTTTAAAGTTTTGAATATAGGTGGAGTATGCTGTCTAGAGTGGGAATTTGTTATCATCCTGACTGCAGCCTTTTGCTGGGTTATGAGTGGTCTAAGGTGATTTATTGTTGTTGAGCCCCATGCACAGATTCCATAGGTGAGATAAGGGTAGATAAGAGAATATAGTGCAATGAGAGCTGGTTGTGGCACATAATAGCGTATCTTAGATAATATACCTACTATCTTTGAGATTTTCTTGGAAATTTGTTGTATGTGTGTTTGGAATTTAAGACTACTGTCAAGGTGGATTCCTAGGAATTTTCCCTCTGTGAGTCTTGTGATGGGTGACCTATTGAGCGTTATGTTAAGTGGAACATTTGTGGCTTTGTTTCCAAACTGAATGAAGTAGGTCTTGTCAGTATTGAGAGTAAGCTTATTTGTCTTCATCCATGTTGATATTTTCTGTAATTCGGCATTAACAGTGTTGGCTAGTATGACTGGATTTGGGTGAGAGAAGACATATGTTGTGTCATCTGCAAATAATATGAGTAGTTGTGATGCATTCGGTAGGTCGTTTATGTAAATGAGGAATAGGAGTGGCCCCAGGACACTTCCTTGAGGGACTCAGACTGTAATTTGTTGTGTGGAAGAGTTCTCTCCATTTGTGTACACGTACTGGCTTCTGTTGCTAAGGTACGACTTTAGGTAGTTGAGTGGGTGCCCCCTAATAC
The DNA here is from genome assembly GCA_009830355.1 of Cherax destructor. Lineage (NCBI taxonomy): Eukaryota > Metazoa > Arthropoda > Malacostraca > Decapoda > Parastacidae > Cherax > Cherax destructor. The sequence continues at coordinate 118,693 of WNWK01001445.1, read as the reverse complement.
CATAGTGTGCTAATTTTGTGAGCAATAAATCATGGTCGACTGTATCAAAAGCTTTGCGTAGGTCTATGAAGATTCCCAGCGGGACTTCTTTCTTCTCAAGTGCGGTGTATATTAACTCTAACGTGTGTTATAGCATCGTTTGTGCTCTTGTTAGTCTTGAATCCAAACTGACAGGGGTTGAGTACATTGTGTGAGATGAGGTAGGAATAGATCTGTCTATAAATTAATTTTTCGAAGATTTTAGAAAGCAGTGGTAAATTTGAGATTGGTCTATAATTATTCAAGTCAGTTTCGTCACCTCCTTTGTGGATCGGGGTGACCCTAGCTATTTTGAGAATTGATGGGAAGGTAGAAGATTCAATGGATTTATTGAATAATGCTGCTATAATTGGTGACAGTACGTGTGAAGCTTTTTTGTACATAAAGGGTGTTAAGCTGTTTATGTCTCCTGCTTTGTTTTTAAGGGTGTTGATTATGAGCGAGACTTCAATTGAGTTGGTAGGAGCTAGGAATAGTGTATCTGGGTAGGTGTTGGTGAGGTAGTCTGTTGGACGAGTGTTCGAGCTTGGGATTTTACTCGCTAGATTCTTTCCTATGGTGGAGAAGAAAACATTAAGTCTGTTTGCTGTCTCAGTTGGTGAGAGTAGGGGTTCGTCTGTTTTTGATAATTTGATGGTATTGTTCGTGGATATCTTTTTATTTCCTAGAATTACAGATAGGGTTTTCCAGGTCTTTTTCATATCACCTTTTACGGTCTGGAGTCTGTTCTCATAATACAATTTTTGGACCTTCTTATCAGGCTAGTAAGGATTGATGAGTAGCGTTTGGATTGTTCTCTGGTTATTAGACCCCTTCTGTATTGTTTTTCATATTGGTGCCTCTTGTTTATGGATTTAAGGATGCTGGGTGTTAGCCAGGGATTGTTAAGTCTCTTGGCTGTGATCTGTTTAGTTTTTTTTAGGGCAATGTCTGTTATAGAGGTTGTGTGTTTTTTTAAGAAAGTTCTTGATGCATTCATTAGTATCCGAGTATGTTTCTTATTCATTAAGCCAGTCAATGTTCGTCATAGCTGATATAAAATTATTAACAGCTGACTCATTATGTAGTCTGAAGGTAACTTTTACAATTTCTTGGGGCAAAATGCCTAGGTTAGTTATGAGAAAGGTAGGGTAGTGGTCTGTGGTGTTTTCTGTGATTATGCCTGATTTTAGAGGGGATATAGTGTTAGTCCAGATGTGGTCTAGTAACAAGGTACTATTCTCAGAGATTCTTGTAGGTTTTGATATTGTTGGTAGTAATAAGCAGTTGCTCATAGTGTTTGTGAATTCAGTTACCTGTGGGTCCTGGTCATGTAGGAGATTTATGTTGAAATCTCCTGTGAGCAGCAAATAATAATACTTTATAATAATACTTTATAATAATAATAATAATAATAATAATACTTTATTGAGACATGGTACAGTGATACATGGTTGGGTAGACAAGATACATAGTTATTGATGAGATGTACATGCCAAAAGCCCCTAATATGCTGTGCATTGCGGGCATTCTTAGGACTACTTAATTGTAGACTACATGGTAAAAAGTTATGGTTGATAATTTATAAAATAAGTATAATTGTGTATCTAAGTTATAAAGTTTGAATATAAGTTGGACATATCAATTAATTGTAGCAATGGAACTAATTGAGTGAGATAACATTTAGAACAATTAATTGCAATGCAGTTACAGTTTACGTGGTCATTATAATGTAAATGTTAGGAAACAGTTAGCTTAGTATGTATTATTCATAACAGGTTTTTACATTTAAGTGATTAATAGTTTTTACATTTAAGTGATTATTCTACTTTGTTGGAATGTTTGATATTGAGCATTTAGGTTTGGGTGAGAAGGTGGTTTTTAGCATCATTTTGAATTGGGGTACAGGCAGGGTTTCTTTGGCAATGACAGGTAATGAATTCCAAATTTTCGTGCCTTTTATATGCATTGAGTTTTTACATAGTGTTAGATGGACACGGGAACATCGAGAGTGATCTGTGTCTAGTGTTATGGTTATGTGTCCTGTTAAAATTGGTAAGGAGAAGTTTGAGTGGTGGGTTAATATTTGCATAGTGTTCTATGTATGTAATAGGCACAGTAAAAGTATGGATGTCTTGTATGGTGAGTAAGTTTAGGTTTTGAATATTGGTGGAGTATGTTGTCTGGAGTGTGAATGTGTTATCATTCTAACTGCTGCCTTTTGTTGTGTTATTAGTGGTCTGAGATGAGTTATTGATGTAGAGCCCCATGCGCAGATTCCATAGGTGAGGTAGGGGTAAATGAGTGAGTGATATAGGGTAAGGAGAGCTGGTTGTGGAACATAGTACGTATCTTGGATAGTATTCCCACGGTCTTTGAGACTTTCTTGGAAATTTGTTGTATATGTGTCTGAAATTTGAGGCCACTGTCAAGATGGATTCCTAAGAATTTTCCCTCCGTGAGTTTTGTGATAGGGGATCCGTTTATCATTATGTTAAGTGATGCGTTTGTAGCTCTGTTCCCAAACTGGATAAAATAGGTTTTATCAATATTGAGAGTAAGTTTGTTGGTCATCATCCAGGTAGATATTTTCTGTAATTCAGTATTTACAGTGTTGGCTAGTATGTCTGGGCTTGGGTGCGAGATAACGTATGTAGTGTCATCTGCAAATAGTATGGGTTTGAGTAGTTGAGATGCATTTGGTAGGTCGTTAATGTAAATGAGAAAGAGAAGTGGGCCAAGAACACTTCCCTGTGGGACACCTACTGTAATAGTTTGGGCGGTAGAGCTAGCTCCATTTGTGTACACATATTGCTAAGGTATGATTTTAGGTAGCTGAGGGAGTGTCCTCTTATACCATAGTGTGATAATTTTAGGTGTAACAGATCATGGTCAACTGTATCAAAAGCTTTACGTAAATCTATGAAGATTCCCACTGGGATTTCTTTTTCTCAAGAGCGGTGTAAATTATTTCTAACATGTGTATAATGGCATCATTTGTATTTTTATTAGGCCTGAATCCAAATTGACAGTGGTTGAGTACGTTGTTGGAGGTGAGGTAGAAATATATTTGTCTATGAATTATTTTTTCAAAGATTTTGGAGAGAAGGGGTAAGTTAGATATCGGCCTGTAGTTATTCAGGTCTGTTTGATCTCCTCCTTTATGTATGGGGGTGACCCTCGCTATTTTGAGTATTGATGGGAAGGTAGAGGATTCAATGGATTTGTTAAAGAGTGTTGCAATAATTGGTGAGAGAACTTGAGAGGCTTTTTTGTATATAAAAGGTGGTAATTTATTTAGGTCACCTGCTTTGTTTTTTAATGTGTTGATTATAAGTGAAACTTCTATTGGGTTGGTCGGGGCTAGGAATAGTGTGTTCGGATAGGTGCCAGTGAGATAGTCGTTAGGTGTAGTGTTTGAACTTGGGATATTGCTTGCCAGCTTTTTTCCTATGGTGGAGAAGAAATCATTGAGTTTGTTTGCTGTTTCAATAGGTGGGAGTAGGGGTTCATCTGGTTTTGTTAGCTTGATTGTTCTGTTTGTGGATATCTTTTTAGTTCCTAGAATTTCAGATAGGGTTTTCCAGGTCTTTTTTATATCACCTTTTAAGTTATGTAATCTGTTCTCATAGTAAAAAATTTTTGAACTTCTTATCAGACTCGTTAAGTTTGATGAGTAACGTTTTGTTTGTTCTCTTGTTATTTGACCCATTCTGTACTGTTTTTAATATAGGTGCTTTATATTAATGGATTTGAGTATGTTGCGGGTTAGCCAGGGACTGTTTAATCTTTTAGCTGTGATTTGTTTAGTTTTTTTAGGGCAATGCTTATTATAGAGGTATTGGGTCTTTTTAAGAAAATTATTAATACATAAGTCAGTATCTGTGAAGTTGTCTATTTCTGTTTGCCAGTCAGTGTTTGTCATAACTGTTATGAAGTTATTTATAGCTGTCTCATTATGTAGTCTAAAGGTAACATTAGTAGTCTCTAGTGGTAATTTTCCGAGGTTGGTTATGAGAAAGGTTGGGTAGTGGTCTGTGGTATTGTCTGTGATTATATCTGATTTTAATGGGGATATGGTGTTATTCCAGATTTGGTCTAATAGAGAGGCACAGGTCTCAGAGATTCTTGTAGGTTTTGTTACTGTTGTGAGCAGCAAGCAGTTGCTCATAGTGTTTGTGAATTTCAGTTACTTGTGGGTCCTGATCTTGTAGGAGGTTTATATTGAAGTCTCCTGTGAGGATTAAGTGGTCTTTATTCATGTGTGCATCAGTAATCATACTTCCTAATTTTTCACTAAATTGCTTAATATTTGACTGTGGTAATCTATAGATGTTTATAACTATGAGAGGTTTTTGTAGGTATTTGGATTTAAACTTTGCTATTATATATTCTCCATGTTCATCTCTTGTGCATGTATTATTGATACGTACATTCAAGCTGGTCTGAGTATAACATAGCTGTGCACCCCTTGTTGGTCTGGCCTACAATTGTGTATGGCTGTGTAACCAGGAATGGCATAGATATCTGTAGTATGAGGCTTTAGCCAGGTTTCAGTGAGAGCAATGATGGACATACTGGCCTGTAGTGAGTTTAATAATGCAGTGAGGTCATCAAAATGTTTGCTTAAAGATCTGACATTGTAGTTAAAGATAGTTATGTTATTGTTGGCTTTGATAATATGAAATTCAGAGACCAGTTGATAAAAAGAATTAAGGCAAACAGACAGGATATTGCAGCACTAAATGAATTCCAAAGGGTGAGGAACAGAGTGCAGAGGCTTATAAAAGGCGCAAAAGCTAGGCACTATTGCTCAAAAATCAAAGAGTACAAAAATAACCCTAGAAAGCTCTGGCAACAACTAAAACAGTTGGGGTATAGCCATAATCCCATAGATAGATCTAAAATAGTACTAAATGTCGATAACGAGGTATGCCACGAAACAACTAAAGTGGCAAATTGTTTTAACCCTTTTGGGGTCGGTGCCGTACTAGTACGTTTAACGAGCAGGGGTTGGTGCCATACTAGTACGGGTAAATTCTAGCGGCCTCAAATTAAATGGGAAACGGCTGGTAGCCCTACATATGAAAGAATAGGTCTGTGTGGTCAGTGTGCGCAGTATAAAAAAAAATCCTGCACCACACACTGCATAATGAGAGAGAAAAACTCCGACCGTTTTTTTCGTTTAAAACCGACTTTGCAGTCTATTTTCGTATGGTATTTATTGATGTATTCTCGTTTTCTTGGTCTCATTTGATAGAATGGAAGATATATTACAGAAATAGAGATGATTTTGATTAGTTTGACAATGACAAGTACTTTGAAATTGAGCTCAAAGTAGCGAAAATGTTCGATTTTTGACGATGTTCAAGAGTAAACAAATCACACCATGCGTCCAATACACATCAACTGGCGAGTCTAATATTCATGCACAAGTGCTCTGATATTATTTATACCATTTTTACAATGATGCAGTTGTATACATAAGAGTAAATCTTCTATTTTTTGTGAGAATAAAAATTCAAAATGAAAAGCAAAAGTAATGTAAGAGAGGCCTGGAGACGTGACTAATTAACAGAGAAGATGTTATTTTAGTGCCAGGAATGTCTGCATTGTTTATTCTGGACCCTATTTTGAAATTGGCATCGTTTGAAATTTGTGAGAAATTGGCCAAATTGCCATTTTCTGACCACTATTTTGGGTAGTGGAAATTGATAAATAGGTGATTTCTTGTACTCAATCGATAGAAGAAATGGAGTTCTAGCGAAATAGCTATAATTTTAGTAGACTGAAACATGGGAATTTGCCAAAAATAGGGCTCAAAGTGGGCGAAATCGCCGATGCGTAAATGTCGTCGATACCGCTAAATTCGCGAAAGCATAATTCCGTTAGTTTTTTATCAAATTTCATAATTTTGGTGGTGTTATGATCGGAAAAAGATTCTATATCATACTACACAACTGTCGCATCAACACAAGTAAGCTACCAGCTGCATCAAATATCTTTAACACAGACTCTGATAAGTTTAAAACATACTATACCAATAAAGGGGTAACTCCAAACAGTTGTCGACTAGTAAGTGTATCTCATGACTTCGTGCAAAAAGAACTAAGCAGGTTAAACCCAACTAAGAGCACCAGCCCAGATAACATCCCGTCTAAGTTCCTAAAAGATGGTGCCTCTGAACTGGCAATCCCCATTGCTCACATATTAAATTTGTCCCACTAATATAGTACCAGAGGGGTTCAAGAAGGCAAGAGTTACTCCTATCTTCAAGAAAAATAGTAGGTCTGATGTCAGCAACTATATGCCTGTTAGTATACTCAGTGTAATATCCAAAATTCTAGAGAGGGCAGTGTACTGTCAAGTAGTTAAGTATCTTAATGACAACAACATTCTTCATAGTTACCAATCAGGCTTTAGGAGCTCTTACTCAACCGACACCTCCCTAATTAATCTGATGGATTATATGAGAACTGAAATGTCGATAGGGAACCTCATAGGAATGGTAACTTTAGACTTGCAAAAGGCCTTCGATACTGTCAACCACAATTTATTATGTAAGAAACTTCAAGCTATCGGCATAGGTTCCATAGACTGGTTTAAGTCCTATCTTAACAATAGGAAACAAATTGTCAAAATCAACAAAACAGAATCAGAACCACTGCCGATAGCATGTGGAGTTCCCCAAGGTAGTATTCTGGGTCCCTTATTATTCCTGTGTTATGTAAATGACATGCCCATCAGTGTCAAGTGCAAACTCCTACTGTATGCAGATGACAGTGCTCTGTTAGTGTCAGGTAAAGACCCACAAGATATAGCTAATGTATTAACACTGGAACTGAAGTCCTGCAGCAAATGGTTAGTAGACAACAAACTATCCTTACATCTCGGGAAAACAGAAGCCATACTCTTTGGCACGAAATATAAACTGAGAAGGGTAAATAATTTTAATGTCCGGTGTAATGGGGAATCCATCACTTCAGTTTCCTCAGTAAAATATCTGGGAATCCCCTGTGACCCATGCATGTCAGGAGAATTGATAGGGAATAGTGTAGTAAAGAAAGCGAATGCCAGACTGAAGTTCCTGTACAGACAAGCACAGTGTCTACCTACTGAGGCTCACAGGACCTTATGTCTATCCCTTATACAATGTCATATGGACTATGCTTGCTCTTCATGGTACTCTGCCTTGACAAAAAAACTGAAAGATAAGCTGCAAATCACCCAGAACAAAATGGTAAGATTCATCCTGGACCTGGACCCAAGAGAGCATGTAGGCCTGGATGAATTACAACAATTGGATATGCTAAATATTGAAGAGAGAGTAAAACAACTTAAATTGAATCAAGTTTATAAAATTGTTCACAAACAGTGTCCAGAATATCTTGCTGCCAATTTTGTCAAGGCTGGGAACCAAAGTAGTCATAGTACTTGGGGAAGAGAGCACAACTTTGTAGTACCCACAGTCAGTGGCCAGGCTTCAAACACCTTTTATTGTACAGCAATAAAGGAATGGAACAGACTGCCTGCACATGTCAAAGCCAGTCATAGCATGAGCCAGTTCAAGAAGAGAGCCAAAAGGTACCTAATGAATGTAGCGACAGAAAGGGAGGAGAATGTTTTTTTATTTTTTTAGCTAACATACATGTAAATGTAAATAACTCTTTTTACCTTATTCCTGGTATATATTTTTTATAGTATAAAAACATATATCTCCTACAGTGTATAATATTAAGGTACAGTGGACCCCCGAGTTTCGTAAAAACTTCACTCCTGAAGTCTGCTCAAGTGCCATTACCGAACGAATTTACTCCCTTAAGGAAAAATGTCACGTAGGTTAGTCTATTTCAGACCCCAAAAATACTTTTCCACAAGCACGGACAATATTATACTTACATAAATGTACGATTTCCGGGGTTTACGAAACTCGGGGGTCCACTGTATTAACCCTTTCAGGGTCCATGCCGTAGTTCTACGTCATGAGCTCAGTTCACTCAGATAAGCTTTGAGCAGCAAATATGGGCCTATATATGAGAGAATACATCTATGTGGTAAGTGTGCACCACATAAAACAAATCCTGCAGCACAGTGCATAATGAGAGAAAAAAAACTGAAACCCCAATTTTTTATTAAAAGAGTGACTTTGTAGTGTTTTTTCGTATACAGTCATCCCTTGGTTTTCGATTGTCTCAGTTTTCACCGATTTTGGTTTTCGATCACTTTTTTCGTGGTAAAATTGTCTCAGTTTTTGCCGATGGTACGGAACCTGTACACCAGTGCCGCGCACATACAAAGGCCGTAGGCCAGCCACCCACGCACCTCCCACACACATTGTCACGCAGTCTAGCATTGTTTATGCTTGCATAAACATTTAATAACAATTCATTGTTTTTGGCCCTTGATTATTGTGTGACTCCTAAATAAGCTACCATGGGCCCAAAGAAAGCTCCTAGTGCCAGTCCTTTGGTAAAGAAAGTGAGAAACACGATGGAGTTTAAGAGTGTAGCAGGCATGCAGGGAGTGTAGCATGCATGCAGGGAGTGAGTGTAGCATGTATGCAGGGAGTGTAGCATGTATGCAGGGAGTATAGCATGTATGCAGGGAGTATAGCATGTATGCAGGGAGTGTAGCATGTATGCAGGAGTGTAGCATGTATGCAGGGAGTGTAGCAGGTATGCAGGAGTGTAGCAGGTATGCAGGGAGTGTAGCAGGTATGCAGGAGTGTAGCAGGTATGCAGGGAGTGTAGCAGGTATGCAGGGAGTGTAGCAGGTATGCAGGGAGTGTAGCAGGTATGCAGGGAGTGTAGCAGGTATGCAGGGAGTGTAGCATGAATGCAGGGAGTGAGAGTAGAAGGCAGGGAGAGAGTGTAGCAGGCAGGGAGGGAGTGTAACAGGCATGCAGGGAAGTGACCCCGGATAAGGACTTGGTACTAAATTCCTTATGGAAGGGGATTCCCCTTCCAAACAATAGCCTCTATTCCCTCTCCCCTCCTCCCTCTCTTCCATCCAGCAACATCAGTCTTCAATAAAGGTAAGTGCCACATAGAGTTCATTCATTTGTGCATGTAAATCTATCTTTAAGGCCCCCCAATTTTTTTTTTTTCCAAACTTCTGGTTTTCTGGAACAGATTAATTGAATTTCCATTATTTCTTATGGGGAAAATAGTTTTAGTTTTCACCGATTTTGGTTTTAGCTGATCCATCTGGAATGGATTAAACTCGAAAACCAAGGGATGACTGTACTTTGTATAGTTGTATTTGCGATTTCTTTGTCTCATTTGATAGAATGGAAGATATATTACAGATATAGAGATGATTTCGATTGGTTTTAGTATTGCAAATGGTTTGAAAATGAGCTCAAAATAGCAGAAATGTTAAATTTTTACCTATGTTCAAGAGTAAACAAACGACCTCACACGTCTAATACGCGCCAGCTGGTGGGTCTAATATACGTTCACAAATGTGGTGATATTATTTGTACAATTATTACAATATTGCATAACAGTAAATCTTCCATTTTTTGGTTTGAATAAAAATTCATTATGTGAATAAAAAATAAAAATGGAATTAATTTGTAAAGACTGAAAACATAACTAATGAACAGAGGAAATGTTAGTTTAGTGCCAGGAATGCCTGCATTGTTTATTATGCACCCTATTTTGAAATTGGAATATTTTGAACTTTGAGTTAAATTGGCTAAATTACCAATTTCCAACCACTTTATTTTGCAGTTGAAACAGTTGACTGGGCGATTTTTTGTGCTCAATCGATAGAATAGAATTAATACTAGTGAAATAGCTAAGAACTTGGTCGACTGGAATAATGTAATTGGCCTAAAATGGGAGTCAAAGTCGGCAAAATCGCCGATGCATAAATATCGCTCACACATCAAAATTCGCGCTAGCATAATTTCGTCAATTTTCAATCAAATTTCGTACTTTTTGTTTTATTACCTTCAGAAAAAGATTCTCTACCATTTCATAAGAAAAAAATAAGATTTTTTTTTTTTTAAATTCTTGGACACTGGCGCACCCCTTCCAAAAATGGCCTTGGACCCTGAATGGGTTAAATGGACCCCAATGGAAATAAGTCACTCTGACTTTTTTGGGTTATCCTAGGTTTTCTACACATATGCTGCTATGTATGATAATCTATAATAATAATAATAATAATAATAATAATAATAATAATATAATAATATGTTTATTTTGATGCAAGTTACAAGTATACATAGTTATTGGTAGTTACAATTATAAAACTGTAATGCAAAGAGAGCCACTGGCATGCCATGGCATTAGGGGCAGCTTATTCTAAAGACTTATTCACTAAGTACTTAATACTAGAGAAATTGATTGAGTTTATTCTAGTTACAGTGGTACCTCGAGTTACGATGGTCCCCAAAATCGCCCTTTTATGTAAGTTTATTTTTTTAAATGCTTTTGTAAGTATATTTTTGGGGGTGTAAAAGGACTAGTCTATTTTACATTATTCCTTATGGGAATAAATTCGTTTGGTAATGGCACTTGAACAACATTCTCGAACGAAAAAATATCGTAACTCGAGGTACCACTGTATATATTATTTCAAATTACAATATGATTATACATACTATTAAAAGACAATACAGTAGACCCTCATTTAGCACGACTTTATGTTGCGCGTTTTGGGTATTACGCGATTGAAGAATTGCGGCACATTTTTATCTAACACGACGTAAACCTTATATTACGCGATTCGCTGGAGGGGAAAAATTTTGAGCGTGCGGTCGCCTGCGGTAGGTTAAACCACTGAGTCAGTGGGGGTCCTACTGAGGGTGGCTATGATCCACAACAAGTGTTTAATGCTGACGAGACAAGTGTTTTCTGGAAGAAAATGCCAACATGAACTTATATCAGTCAGCAAGAGAAAAGTGCACCAGGCTTCAAGACAGCAAAGGATCGCTTCACCTTGCTCCTTTGCGGTAATGCATCAGGTGATTTCAAGTGTAAGCCCATGTTTATTTACCGCTCTAAGAATCCTCATGCTTTGAGGAAAAGGGAATTTGTTTTTCCTTCCCACAAACTAAGTTTATTCAGGTATAGAGATAGTTACATTGATTATCATACATAGCAGCATATGTGTAGAGAACCTAGGATAACCCAAAGTGTTATCCTAGAGAACCTAGGATAACCCAAAGTGTTATCCTAGAGAACCTAGGATAACCCAAACTTTGGGTTATCCTAGGTTCTCTACACACATGCTGCTATGTATGATAATCTTTGTAACTGTATCTGTGTACTATACCTGAATAAACTTACTTCCAGTTTGCAGGAAGAAAAAAACAAATAACCATTCCCTCAAGCGGCTGGTGCTAATGTTGTGGAACAGCTGGGAGACCACCCGCCTTCCCAGGTTACCCCCAACAACACCCCACCATCCCAGCATTCGTATTCCATACGCCTCAAGCCAGCTGTTTGTGAAGAGAGAGTGAATTGTGTTTTGATCTTTAAATTACTATATCTTGTATTTGCCAAGCAATCATGACACCCAGTAGGCATACCAGTGGCAAGAAAAGCTATAAGCATTTATTAAGTCTATTAGACAAGACAATCTGTGGCTGTAATGAAGTGTTACTTTGTACACATAAAAAGATGTAAACATAAGTTTGTGTGACTAACTTACTGACTGACTGGACTGACTTACTGAATGACTTGACTGACTGAATGACTTGACTGACTGACTGACTGAATGACTTGACTGACTGACTTACTGAATGTTCTGACTGACTTACTGAATGTCTTGACTGACTTACTGAATGTTTTGACTGACTTACTGAATGACTTGACTGACTTACTGAATGACTTGACTGACTTACTGAATGACTTGACTGACTGACTTAATGAATGACTTGACTGACTGACTTACTGAATGACTTGACCGACTGACTTACTGAATGACTTGACCGACTGACTTACTGAATGACTTGACTGACTTACTTACTTACTGAATGACTTGACCGACTTACTTACTGAATGACTTGACTGACTGACTTACTGAATGACTTGACTGACTGACTTACTGAATGACTTACTGAATGACTTGACTGAATGACTTACTGAATGACTTGACTGACTGACTTACTGAATGACTTGACTGACTGACTTACTGAATGACTTGACTGACTGACTTACTGAATGACTTGACTGACTTACTGAATGTCTTGACTGACTTACTGAATGTCCTGACTGACTTACTTAATGAATGACTTGACTGACTGACTTACTGAATGATACTGAATGACTTAACTGATTTACTGAATGGACTGACTTACTGAATGACTTTATTAAAGTTAGAGACACTCAGTACAACCATCGACTTCAGTTCCAGAATCTCTACTATCCACCTCAGCCCAGTAGGGCCACAGCATAACTCTCCACTCTCTTCACAATCATCCACAAACATCAGTACCCACAATTTAAGGTAAATACTATTATTTCTGTTACATTTGTAGTCTTAAGCAGTAAAAACAACATAATACATCACGATAATGAACTACAATTACATATTCTCTTTTATATTTGTAAGATCTGTTGGTCGAAAAAAACTTGTTTGGCTTTTTGGGGAATCTCAGGAACGTAACCCTATTTTTCCCTTAAGTTCTTTTAATTATCTAACACGATTTTACCTAACACGATGTTTTCAGGACCGTAACTACCGTGCTAAATGAGGGTCTACTGTACTAGAGAAATTGGTTGAGTTTATTCTAGTTGTATATTTTATTTCATTACAATAACATCTTGTAGGAGTGTGGAAGAGCCAGTTGTGAGTGTAGGGGAAGTTCGTGAGGCAGTTGGTAGAATGAAAGGGGGTAAGGCAGCTGGGATTGATGGGATAAAGATAGAAATGTTAAAAGCAGGTGGGGATATAGTTTTGGAGTGGTTGGTGCTATTATTTAATAAATGTATGGAAGAGGGTAAGGTACCTAGGGATTGGCAAGAGCGTGTATTGTTCCTTTGTATAAAGGCAAAGGGGACAAAAGAGAGTGCAAAAATTATAGGGGAAGAAGTCTGTTGAGTGTACCTAAAGTGTATGGTAGAGTTATTATTGAAAGAATTAAGAGTAAGACAGAAAGTAGGATAGCAGATGAACAAGGGCTTTAGGAAAGGTAGGGGTGTGTAGACCAAGTGTTTACAGTGAAACATATAGGTGAACAGTATTTGGATAAGGGAAAGATGTTTTTGTGGCATTTATGGATTTGGAAAAGGCGTATGATAGGGAGATAGGGGGCAATGTGGCAGATGTTGCAGGTGTATGGAATAGGAGGAAGGTTACTGAAAGCAGTAAAGAGTTTTTATGAGGATAGTGAGGCTCAGGTTAGAGTGTGTAGGAGGGAAGGGACTATTTCCAGTAAAAGTGGGCCTTAGACAAGGATGTGTGATGTCACCGTGGTTGTTCAATATATTTATAGATGGGGTTGTAAGAGAAGTGAATGCGAGGGTCTTGGCAAGAGGTGTTGGGCTAAAAGATAAAGAAGCAAATACAAAGTGGGAGTTGTCACAGTTGCTTTTTGCTGATGACACTGTGCTTTTGGGAGATTCTGAAGAGAAGTTGCAGAGGTTGGTGGATGAATTTGGTAGGGTGTGTAAAAGAAGAAAATTGAAAGTGAATATAGGAAAGAGTAAGGTGATGAGGATAACAAAAAAAATAGGTGACGAAAGATTGATATCAGATTGGAGGAGAGAGTATGGAGGAGGTGAATGTATTCAGATATTTGGGAGTGAACATTTCGAGGATGGGTCTATGAAGGATGAGGTGAATCATAGAATTGATGAGGGGGAAAAAGGGGGAGTGGAGCACTTCGGAGTCTGTGGAGACAAAGAACCTTGTCCATGGAAGTAAAGAGGGAATGTATGAGAGTATAGTTATACCAACGCTCTTATATGGGTGTGAAGCATGGGTGATGAATGTTGCAACGAGGAGAAGGCTGGAGGCAGTGGAAATGTCATGTCTGAGGTCAATTTTGTGTGAATATAATGCAGAGAATTGGAGTTTGGAAATTAGGAGGAGGTGCGGATTACCAAAACAATTGTCCAGAGAGCTGAGGAGGGGTTGTTGAGGTGGTTTGGACATGTAGAGAGAATGGAACGAGACAGAGTGACTTCGAGAGTGTATAAATCTGTAGTGGAGGGAAGGCGGGGTAGGGGTCGGCCTAGGAAAGGTTGGAGGGAGGGGGTAAAGGAGGTTTGTGTGCGAGGGGCTTGGACTTCCAGCATGTGTGAGCGTATTTGATAGGAGTGAATGGAGGCATATGGTTTTTAATACTTGACGTGCTGTTGGAGTGTGAGCAAAGTAACATTTATGAAGGGATTCAGGAAACCGGCAGGCCGGACTTGAGT
>WNWK01001445.1:7002-104197 GCA_009830355.1 Cherax destructor | reverse complement strand
CCAGGGCACTGAAGGAGCCTAAGCACCTGGTCCATCACCAGGGCACTGAAGGAGCCGAAACACCCGGTCCATCACCAGGGCACTGAAGGAGCCGAAGCACCTGGTTCATCACCAGGGCACTGAAGGAGCCGAAACACCCGGTCCATCACCAGGGCACTGATTTATCCAACCTAAATTTGAAACTACCCAAGGTCCTAGCTTCAATGACCCTACTAGGCAGACTGTTCCACTCATCAACTACCCTATTTCCAAACCAATACTTTCCTACATCCTTTCTAAATCTAAACTTATCCAATTTGAATCCATTATTGCGGATTCTCTCTTGGAGAGATATCCTCAAGACCTTATTTATATCCCTGCTCAAGACCTTATTTATATCTTCTATTTTTTTGTGAGAATAAAAATTCAAAATGGAAAGCAAAAGTAATGTAAGAGGGGCCTGGAGACGTGACTAATGAACAGAGAAGATGTTATTTTAGTGAGAGGAATGTCTGCCTTGTTTATTATGGACCCTATTTTGAAATTGGCATCGTTTGAAATTTGTGTGAAATTGGCCAAATTGCCATTTTCTGACCACTATTTTGGGTAGTTGAAATTGGTAAATAGGCAGTTTCTTGTACTCAATCGATAGAAGAAATGGAGTTCTAGCGAAATAGCTATATAATTTTAGTAAACTGAAACATTGGAATGTGCCGAAAATAGGGCTCAAAGTGGGCGAAATCGCCGAATGCGTAAGTGTCATGGCTACCGCTAACATCGCGAAAGCATAATTCCGTTAGTTTTCGTTCAAATTTCATAATTTTTGTGGCGTTATGATCGGAAAAGGATTCTCTATCATTCCATAAGAATTTTTTTTTTTTTTAAATTCGTTGACCCTGAGAACGAGTTTCAGAGAGACCCCTTGGACCCCCAAAGGGTTAATAATGCAGTGAGGTCATCAAAATGTTTGCTTAAAGATCTGACATTGTAATTAAAGATAGTTATGTTATTGTTGGCTTTGAGTAGTGTTTTAGCCTGTTCTGCTGTGTAGTAATGACAGTTGTTGTTAGGTTCATGTAAGTCATTTAATAGAAGGTTGGTATCAGGATCAATGTTTGGAATCATAAGATTTAGTGTGATTCTATAATTAAACTTAAAAATAGAACAATGCAAGTAGACTTAAGAATAGGACAATGCAAAAGGAGTTCTTGGCACTAAGTTAGTACGTTGGATATGTTTACAAAAATGAAAAAATGAGCTAAGGTAGTCAATTTACAGCTAATAAGAATCTAAAACTATAGCACCTGAGTTAGTTAATTAATTAAACAAAAGTTTATATATGAGTGTGATTCTAAAAAGATTTAAGAACAATGAATAATGCTAAACTTAAAGATATGATATCTGATCAATTGATTTTACTAGCTATTGGATTAGCACACTTTTGAACAGAAGTCACAGAGATTTAGGATATATATTTACAATGTAATTGATTTATTATTTAACTAGCTAATAGAACTGGTTGGAAAATTACTATGATTAATATTAAGTTATAATGGAACAAATCCTAGGTAGTAGGTTGGTAGACAGCAGCTGCCCAAGGAGGTACTACCGTCCTGCCAAGTGAGTGTAAAACGAAAGCCTGTATTTGTTTTACGTGATGGTAGGATTGCTGGTGTCTTTTTTCTGTCTCATAAACATGCAAGATTTCAGGTACATCTTGCTACTTCTACTTACACTTAGGTCACACTACACATTCATGTACAAGCATATACATACACACCCCTCTGGGTTTTCTTCTATTTTCTTACTAGTTCTTGTTCTTATTTCCTCTTATCTCCATGGGGAAGTGGAACAGAATTCTTCCTCCGTAAGCCATGCGTGTCGTAAGAGGCGATTAAAATGCTGGGAGCAAGGGGCTAGTAACCCCTTCTCCTGTATATATTACTAAATGTAAAAGGAGAAACTTTCGTTTTTCTTTTGGGCCACCCTGCCTCGGTGGGAAACGGCCGATGTGTTGAAAGAAGAAGAATGGAACAAATATTAAGATTCAGTATTGCACTAGTTGTGATTATAGAATTTATTAAAGGCAATATAAAGAAAATGAAAGCTAACTATTAAAGGAGAAATAAGTGCTAAAGTGTACAAAAGTGTACAAAAGTAAAATTTATTAATATTAAAAAATAGCTTGAAATAAAATTTTAGGCAGTTAAGGTGATCAATAATATAAAGAAGTGAGGTTGGAGAAAAGGATAAAAGGTAAGTGCAATTTTTAGCAAATAAGGTGATCAATAGTAATTATAAATTCTAAGCAATTAAGCTGATAAAAATATATAGGAATGTGGGTTGAAAAATGGGCACAAGTAAAAACTGTATGTATTTAAAAATAAAAATAAAACTATTTGTCAAAATTATTCATCAAAGGATAGACAAATTCTTAAATGAGGTAGATGGGCAAAACATACACTACACTATACGTAGGGGTTTGGTTTTGGGCATTGTGTTTAGACAGTTTCTGTAATATTTGCATCCCTAAGGAATCTTGATAGTTCATTCTCATTTTGAATGTTAAGGTGTGAATCCATTATCAGGTTTTCTAGTTTTTCACTAAAGTGGTGGATGTTTGACTGTGGTAATCTGTAGATGTTTATCACTGTGAGGGGTTTTTGCAGGTCTTTTGATTTAGATTTAGCTATAATATATTCTCCATGTTCATCCCTTGTGCAAGCGTTTTTGATACATTTAAGTTGATCTGTATAATATATTGCTGTTCCACCCCCTCGCTGGTCTGTCCTACAGTTGTGAATGGCTGTGTAACCTGGGATGGCATAGACACCTGTAGTATCAGGCTTTAGCCAGGTCTCAGTGAGTGTGATGATTGACATATTGGTCTGTAGGGATTGGAGTAGTGGTGTGAGGTCATCATAATATTTGCTCAAAGATCTAACATTGTAATTGAAGATAGTTAAGTTATTGTTGGCTCTGAGTAATGTCTTTGCTTGATCTGCTGTGTAATAGTTACAGTTGCTGTTGGAATCATGTAAGTCATTTAATAATAGGTTGATATCAGGATCAATGCCTGTAATCATAGGATTTAGTGTGATTCTATAACTAGACTTGAGAACAATGGATTATGCTAAACTTAATGATATGGTACTAGATTAAAGTCTTACTTGCTAATGGATTAATACAATTATGAGCAAGTGTTTACAGGAATTTTTCACAGTGATATAGGATATTTGAATAATGTTAATGATATACTAATTTAATTGTCTAATGAATGGTTAGAATAACTTCAATGACTAGTATTAAATATGGAAAACAAAAATTTTGATTCAATATTGCACTGGTTGAAACTTTTAGTTTGTGAAAGGCAATAAGAGGTCAATGAATACAAAGAGCTATTGAACTAATAGTAAAAATAGTTTTGACTAATATTAAAAGTAGTTTTGATCAAATTTTAAGTAAATAAAGTGACTGAAATTGGCTAATGGTAAAAGGTATTTATAAAATATAAGTAAATAATTGCACTTATTAGGTAGTTGCTTATAAAGGAAATATAAAGTAAGTCACATACACAATGAGGTAGTTGTTTGAATATAAGAATACAATTAAGCAAATAAAGTGACTGAAATTTGCTTATGGTAAAAAGGTATTTAAAAGTATAAGTAAATAATTGCACTTATTTGGTATTTGCTTATAAGAGAAATATAAACTAAGTCACATACACAATGAGGTAGTTGTTTGATTATAAGAATATAAAAAAATAGTGAAAAGGTTATAATTAAAATTTCAAGTAAAAAGTAATTACTAATACTGTAAATAGTTAAGGTTGGGAAATGGTAATGATAAACATATATTAAAAATAAAAAAGTAAAAATAAATGGTTACAGATAAGGAAAAAAGATATATATATATATATATAATAAAAAATAGGTTACACACTCATATTTAGTGGGAAATTTAATATAGTGAGGTAGCAGTTATTAGAACAAATATGAAGTTAATTACATTAATATACAATTTTGAAGTTAATTACATTAATATACAATCAGTTTTGTGAGAAATATAAGATTGTGAGGTTCCAGTTACTAGTACAATTGTTGCACTAACGCAGACTAAGGATTAGGTCGTTGAAGTTGATCAGTCTCTGTAAGGTTAGCATCTCGAAGGAAGTTGGACAGTTCGTTTTCATTCGTGATATAGTAAGCACGGCCTACATTTGATTTCTTAACTAGGATTTTCCCATCCCGTGTGAAGCACTGGTAGATTTTGTCATTATTCTCATGTTTAAGCTTTCTTACTCTGTATAGGAGGTTCTGACGTTTTTTTGTGAGACACTCATTTACATAAAGATCTTTTTTGCACTAATTGATGTTTTAATCAGATCGGTTTTACGTAAATGTCTATCATGTGAAATCTAAGCATAACACTTTTTTCTACCTTGTGTACCATGTAATCGTGATTCTGTTATCTCTGATGCTGGTACTACTACATTTAAGTGGTCTTTTATGGTCTGAAGAGCAGCATCTTTGCAGTTGGTATGGTTTATGCCACTGGAAAGAGTGCACTGCTAATTATTACCACGTTGGATAACTTATCTTGCTCAGTTTTATCTTCTTGGTTAGAAAAATAGCATATAAACATTGATACAATGTTTATATGCTATCGAGTGGAGAGTAAACATAACGTTTTCTCTGATGCAGCGTTAGACAAAACTGTAAATCTGGCGTTTGGTGCAGTAACCGCCCTTCATACATGTTTGTTTACAATTCTTGGCATGAATTATTCATTACTTCTCTCTTTGTTTATGATGGCATCTAAAGGTAATTGTTAGAAACGATTAAACTCAGTGAACATGGTAATAATATGGCTGTGTAGTGTAATAATATGGCTGTGTAGTGTATCCCAGGGGGGGAGGCTGCATACGTGTACCTACGTCTACAGGCTACCTACACTGAATTCCTACAAATAAATACTACACACCTCTCTCCCTACATTAAGACTACAAATATTTTAAAGTAATGAATGTACTGTGGCAGTAAAAAACAAAGAAGGGAAGTAACCCCAGAAAAGGACTAGGTACCTGAAGTCTTAATGGAAGGGGATTCCCCTTCCAAAAAATAGCAACTCCTCCTTCCTCTCCCCTCCTCCCGTCTTCCACACATCAACAACTCTTCAATAAAGGTAAGTGTCAAGTTATTATTGTTTAATTCTTCATGTGTCATTGCTTTCTGTGTAATTAAATGTATATTTAATGTGCAAAAAAATTTTTTTTTGTTAATACGGTACATTTGAGTGTTTGGAACGGATTAATTTGATTTACATTATTTTATGGGGAAAATGGTTTTGAAAATCGTGAATTTTAATTCTGGCAGACTCTCTGGAACGATTAATCATGATTTTCAAGGGTCCACTGTATAGAGGACCCCCGGATTTCGTCAATAATTCTTTCCAGAAGGCTGTTCGAGTGCCATTACCGAACGAATTTGTTCCCATAAGGACGAATGTAAATTAATCCGTTTCAGACCCCCAAAAATATACTTACAAAAGCATTTACAAAAATACACTTACATAATTGTTTGAGTTGGGAGCAGTATGAAATCCGGGGGTCCACTGTATAATGAAACTAGTCTAGGTAGCAAGCTGGTAGACAGCAACTGCCCAGGGAGGTACTATCGTCCTGCCAAGTGAGTGTAAAACGGAGGCCTGTAATTGTTTTACATGATGGTTGGACTGTTGGTGTCTTTTTTTCTGTTTCATAAACATGCAAGATTTCAGGTATGTCTTGCTACTTCTACTTACACTTGGGTCACACTACACATGCATGTCTTCTTTTTTCAATAAACAGTTGTATCCCACTGAGGCGGGGTGGCACAAAAGGAAAAACAAAAGTTTCTCTTTTTAACTTTAGTAATGTATACTGGAGAAGGGTTTACTAGCCCCATGCTCCCGGCATGTTAGTCGCCTCTTATGACATGCATGGCTTACGAAGGAAGAATTCTGTTCCACTTCCTCACGGAGATAAAAGGAAATAAACCAGAACAAGAAATAGTAAGAAAATAAAATAAAAGCCAGAGGGGTATGTATATATGCTAGTACGTACATGCATGTTAAGTGTAAGCAGAAGTTGCAAGATTTCTACTTACACCTAGGTCACACTAAACATGCATGTACAGTAGGGCCCCACTTATATGGCAGGTTAGGTTCCAGGCTATCGCCGGAAAGCGGATATTGCCGGAAAGCAGAATGCCATTTTTTTCCACTTATAAATGCCAGACAACAAGTTTACACTAACTTATATTAAGTTAGTAATAGAACTAGGCATTAAAAACACAATAAAAAGTAAAATACATACACAGTACATTCATTACTTACCTTAAAATATTTGTAGTCTTATTAATGTAGGGCGAGAGGTGAATAGTACAGTGGACCCTTGATTATCGCAAGCCTTGGATTTCGTAAATTTTCATTTTCGTAATGTTTTTCGTCAAAATATAGCCTTGAAGTTTGTCATTCACTTTGAAAATAGTCGTTCGTCCTGAACGTGTACAAGCGACCCCACACACCATTCCATATCATTCACAGGCAGTGTGCCATTGTTTCTGAGCGAGTGAACATTGCCCTACGCGTTCATACGATACATTTCATGATATTCCATTCTTTTTTGTGCTTGCAACTGCTAAATAAGCCACCATGGGCCCGAAGAAAGCTCTTAGTGTCAGCCCTTTGGTAAGAAGGTGATAAACACGATAGAATTAAAGAAAAAGATTGTAGAAAAATACGAAAGTGGTGGTGGTAGTGATAGTGGTAGTGGGTGGTAGTATGGTGGTAGAGGGTGGTAGTGATGGTGGTAGAAGGTGGTAGTGGTTGTGATGGTGGTAGAGGGTGGTAGTGATAGTGGTAGAGGGTGGTAGTGATGGTGGTAGTGATGGTGGTAGTGATGGTGGTAGAGGTGGTAGTGATGGTGGTAGAGGGTGGTAGAGGGTGGTAGTGATGGTGGTAGAGGGTGATAGTGATGGTGGTAGAGGGGGGAGTAGGTGGTATGAGTGGTAGAGGGTGGTAGTGATAGTGGTAGAGGGTGGTAGTGATGGTGGTAGGTGATGGTGATTTGTGCAATGTGGAGTAGGATGGAAAGATTTGTGGAGGAACATCACCCTGACAAAGCTGTTACAAGCCGTGTCGGCAACATGTACAAGGACAATGTCTTGTCCCATTTTAGGGAAATTTTTGAGATGCCAGAAACAGAGCTCTCTTGACAGATATTTAGTGCCACAGGTGTGCAGTGACTCTCAAGCTGGTCCCAGTGGCATTAAAAAACAAAGAAGGGAAGTAACTTCAGAAAAGGACTTGGTACCTGAAGTCTTTATGGAAGGGGATTCCCCTTCCAAACAGTAACTTCTCCATCCTCTCCCCTCCTTCCGTCTTCCATTCACCAACAACAGTCTTCAATGAAGGTAAGTAGTATTATGTTATTATTTTATTCTTTATGTCTCATTGTTTTCTGTATGTAAATCTATATTTCATGTAAAAAAAAAATTTTTTGTTAATACGTACTTTTGGGTGTCTGGAACGGATTAATTACGATAATCACTGTACGTACTTATTTGTAGGAAGTCAGGTGTAGGTAGCCCTGGCTCCCCGTCCCAAACTTAATATACAGTACGATATTTAAAGTCTTACGAGCCAATGTGTTTGACGTATATACTATACTCAAAAATTCTAGCGGCTTCAAATCAAGCGGGAGAAAACTGTTAGGCCCACATGTGAGAGAATGGGTCTGTGTGGTCAGTGTGCGCAGTATAAAAAAAATCCTGCAGCATGCAGTGCATAATGAGAAAAAAAAAAACTGACTGTGTTTTTGGATTAAAACACCGACTTTGAGATGTATTTTCGCATAGTATTTATGGTTGTATTTTTATTTTCTTGGTCTCATTTGATAGAATGGAAGACGTATTATAGAAATAGAGATGATTTTGATTAGTTTCACTATGAAAAGAACCTTGAAATGGAGCTCAAAGCAGCGGAAATGTTTGATTTTTGCCGATGTTCAAGAGTAAACAAATGACATCATTGTCCAATAAATGTCCAACTAGCCATTCTAATACGCAGTCATGAATGGGTTGATATTTATACAATTATTACAATAATGCAGTTGTCTGCATAACAGTAAATCTTCTATTTTTTGTGTGAATAAAAATTCAATAGAAAGCAAGAGTAATATAAGAGGGCCCTGGAGACGTGACTGATGAACAGAGAAAATGTTATTTTAGTGACAGGAATGTCTGCATTGTTCATTCTGGACCCTATTTGAAATTGGTATATTTTTTTAATTTGCATGAAAATTCCGTACTTTTGGTGTCATTAGCATCGGGAAAAGATTCTCTATCATTTCATACGAATTTTTTCTTTTCAAATATTTTGCAACACTGAGAGACACTAGGATTAGGGGTTGTGACAGTCAAAGGGTTAAAACACTTGAAATTTTCTAAAGTTTCCAGACATAATAGAGAGATGTGCTCACGAAGAATGTAAACAAACCAGGTGGCGCATGCTGTATTAGAAGGACGGGTTGCCATATAGCGAGTTTTGGTCATAATTTGAAATCGCTGTATTAGCGGAACGCCATAAGGCGAAATGCCGTAAAGCGGGGCCCTCCTGTATACAGTGGACCCTCGGTTAACGAATACCCCGGAAATCGTGCAATTATGTAAGTATAATTTTGTAAGTTCTTGTGGAAGTGTATTTTTGGGGGTCTGAAATAGACTAACCTACGTGAAATTTTTCCTTAAGGGAGTAAATTCGTTCGGTAATGGCACTTGAGCAGACTTCAGGAGTGAAGTTTTTACGAAACTCGGGGGTCCACTGTATGTAAGTACACACCCCTCTGGGTTTTCTTTTATTTTCTTACTAGTTCTTCTTGTTTATTTCCTCTTATCTCCATGGGAAAGTTGAAGAGAATTCTTCCTCCATAAGCCATGGTGTCATAAGAGGCAAATAGCATGCCAGGAGCAACTGGCTAGTAACCCCTTCTTCTGTATACATTACTAAAGTTAAAAAGAGAAACTTTTGCTTTTCCTTTTGGGCCACCTGCTTCGGTGGGACACAGCTTGTTTGTTAAAAAAAGAAGAATGAAACAAATGAGTAAAATTTACTAATTTCCGATTCTTGAGTTTCTACCGTATTCCCTTAGAGATCATAATTGAATTTTAAAAATATTCATCACTGATATTCTTCCCTGAAGAGATGGACATTTTGGACTCATACCATACTGTACTAATTAACTCTACCAGATTTCCTACTTTCATGATGTGAGGAAGCTCCCACTACTACAATGGAGAGTATTATAGGAATTAAGAATTAAAGAGACACAAATTGATGTGATGTAAATTTTTATACACATCCTTTCATGGTATATCATAACATGGAACAAGTACCACCCCACTATCAAATACATCAACTTCAGTATTTCAACCATTTCACAGACTAATTGTAAAGGCGTCTATGTGAATTATCACAACAATCAACATCAATCACTCTTTTCTAATGCAAAAATTACTTCTATGCATTTTTGTTACATTCACCTCTGCATCTGTCTTTCATATGTGTATCATATTTTCTCACACTTAGTTAGCAGGTAGAAGAATTGTCTAATTATGGTAAGATTAAGGTAGCTTTTGTAGTATAATCATTTCCCTATTGGTTTATCAAAAGTCAATTGTTTCACAAGTCCTCATCCAAATGATAGGGATATAATTTCCCACTTCACTGTCTGCAGTACTGGTACAGAACTAATGAATATGTGACTTGTAAATACGTACTTCTCTGGTACATTCACTGCGAGTGAGCTGTTTGCTTTTATCAAGAGCCTAGTGTAAAACATTGTCTGCCTCCTCAGTTTTTATCCTGAGCAAACTCACTTGCAAACATTTTTAACTCACCTATGTCAGAGTTGTGCTTTAGCCAGGAAGGATCAGGAAAGAAGCAGTGGTGTGGAGGAAGTCTATGGATTTCTTTCTCTGTTTCTTTGCTCAGTGGAAAAAGTTGTTCTTCAACCAGTTCCCATCGTTCAGCACATTTCCATAACCAGTTTGGGGTGACAATCTAAATCATGAATAACAAACAATATTTAATTATTAAAAGTATAACTGCAGATAAATAATCTATGCCAAATGATATAAATTAATGATATGAAACACTTATTGTATCAGCTAATTACCTAGGTTTTCATCTATCATTCCAGTCTTCACTGGTCAAGATATGAACAACTACTACTATAAACAGTAAATTCCGTAGATCTCTGCAATGCTAATGTTAATTACGTATAAGTACTTGAAATACGAAGGGAGACACTGGTCGATGAAATTGCAAATATTGAACTTAAGCTGAAGGAATCTTACAGGAGACAAGAATTGCAGGAAGAACTAAAAGCCATAAAGGAAATTGAAAAACTCAAAATACTTTTTCTCTTATGCCAAATCTAAGAGAAAAACAACATCCAGTATTGGGCCCCTGCTTAGGCAAGATGGGACATACACAGATGACAGCCAAGAAATGAGTGAGATATTAAAGTGCCAATACGACTCGGTATTCAGCGAGCCACTGCAAAGACTAAGGGTCCACAATCCAAATGAATTCTTTACGAACGAGACCCAAAATTTGGACATCTCAAAAATCTCGGATAATATCGTAACACCACAAGACTTTGATAAGGCAATAAATGACATACCCATGCACTCTGCCCCAGGCCCAGACTCATGGAACTCCGTGTTCATCAAGAACTGCAAGAAGCCCCTGTCGCGTGTCTTCAGCATTTTATGGAGAGGGAGCATGGACACAGGGGTCATCTCACACTCACTAAAAAAACAGACATAGCCCCATTCTACAAAGGTGGCAGTAAAGCAATTGCAAAGAACTACAGACCAATAGCACTAACATCCCATATCATAAAAATCTTTGAAAGGGTTCTAAGCAGCAAGATTGCCAACCACCTAGATACCCATCAGTTACACAACCCAGGGCAACACAGGTTTAGAGAAGGTCGCTCCTGCCTGTCCCAGCTACTGGATCACTATGAAAAGGTTCTGGATGCTGTAGAGGATAAACAAAATACAGATGTAGTATACACAGACTTTGCAAAAGCTTTCGACAAGTGTGACCATGGTGTAATAGCGCACAAAATATGTGATAAAGGAATAACAGGAAAACTTGGTAGATGGATCTATAACTTCCTGACAAATAGAACACAAAGAGTAATAGTAAACAGAGTAAAGTCTGAGGCAGCTATGGTGAAAAGCTCTGTTCTACAAGGCACAGTACTCGCTCCCATTCTATTCCTCATCCTCATATCTGACATAGACAGAGATGTAAGCCATAGTTCCGTGTCTTCCTTTGTGGATGACACACGGATTGCCATGACAGTGACCTCCATCGAAGACACCACAAGACTCCAAGTGGACATAAACGAAATCTTCAAATGGGCCACTCAAAACAATATGAAGTTCAATGAAGAGAAATTTCAACTACTCAGATATGTTAAACTTGAGGAAATTAAAATTGTATCAGGGTATATGACAAATTCTAACCATACAATAGAGCAAAAAAGTAATGTGAAGACCTCGAAGTGAAAATATCAGAGGATCTCGCCTTCAAAAACCACAACAATGTATCTACTGCATCTGCTAGGAAAATGATAGGATTGATAATGAGAACCTTCAAAACTAGGGACGCCAGGCCCATGATGATTCTTTTCAAATCGCTTGTTCTCTCTAGGCTGGAATACTGCTGTACACTAACTGCCCCCTTCAAGGTAGGCAAAATTGCTGACCTGGAGAGTGTACGTACAAAGAACTTTCACGACATACATAAGTACGATAAGCCACCTAAATTACTGGGAACGGTTGAAGGCCCTTGATCTGTATTCCCTGGAATGCAGGTGAGAGATATACAGTGGACCCTCGCTATTCGAACACTCCAAACTCGCCCTTTTATGTAAGTTTATTATTGTAAGTGCTTTTATAAGTGTATTTTTGGGGGTCTGAAATGGACTAATCTAATTTACATCATTCCTTATGGGAATAAATTTGTTTAGTAACAGCACTTGAACAGCATTCTGGAATGAAGAATGTTCGAATAGCGAGGGCCCACTGTACATGATAATACAGTCTGCTTACGAGTGCCCCACCATGCGAGTTTTTAAGGATACAAGCCATCGCTCAGTCAATTTTTGTTCCTGGATATGAGCCAAAATTCAGGTTGCAAGCTTCCCCCTCAAGGGAGGTTCCTTGTTGCTGGTGAGGGGCTCTTGATCTAGGGAATTGTGTCTGTGCTCCAGTTCCCTAAATTAAGCCTGAATACCTTCCATCTTCCCCCCCCCCCACAGGTGCTGTATAATCCTACAGGTTTAGCGCTTCCCCATTATAATAATTATTTTTATTAACACCGGCCGTTTCCCACCAAGGCAGGGTGGCCTGAAAAAGAAGCACTTTCATCATCACTCACTCCATCAATGTCTTGCCAGAGGCATGCTTACACTACAGCTACAAAACTGCAACATTAACACCCCTCCTTCAGAGTGCCAATGTTGCAGTTTTGTAGCTGTAGTGTAAGCATGCCTCTGGCAAGACAGTGATGGAGTGAGTGATGATGAAAGTTTTTCTTTTTTGGGCCACCCTGCCTTGGTGGGAAATGGCCGATGTGTTAATAAAATAAAAACTAATTACAGTGGACCCCCGGTTTATGTACTGCTCCAAACTCGAACAATTATGTAAGTGTATTTTTATAAGTGCTTTTGTAAGTGTATTTTTGGGGGTCTAAAAGGACTAATCTAATTTACATTATTCCTTATGGGAACAAATTCGTTTGGTAACGGCACTTGAACAGCATTCTGGAACGAATTAATTACGTAAACCGGGGGTCCACTGTATTATAATGGGGAAGCGCTAAACCTGTAGGATTATACAGCGCCTGTGGAGGGGGGATGGAAGGTATTCAGGCTTAATTTAGGGAACTGGAGCACAGATAAAATTCCCTAGATCAAGAGCCCCTCACCAGCATCAAGGAACCTCCCTCGAGGGGAAAGCTCGCAACCTGAATTTTGGCTCATATCCAGGAGCAAAAAATCGACTGATTATTATATTAATATATAATAATATTTTATGAAAAAGAGGATAAATAAATATATATTTAAATAAATAATATTTTATGAAAAAGAGGATAAATAAATATACAAGGTATGATATAGCACGTAAGGAAAGTAGTTTGTTGGATTATGTTTTGGTGGATAAAAGGTGGATAAAAGGCTCTCCTTGCATTACAGTTTTATAATTGTAACTACCAATAACAATGTACACTTGTAACATGCATTGAAATAAAAATATTATTATTACAGTGGACCCGGTTAACGAATACCGAAATCGTGCAATTATGTAAGATAATTTTGTAAGTTCTGTGGAAGTGTATTTTGGGGGTCTGAAATAGACTAACCTACGTGAAATTTTCCTTAAGGGAGTAAATTCGTAATGGCACTTGAGCAGACTTCAGGAGTGAAGTTTTACAAACTCGGGGGTCCACTGTATTATTATTATTATTATTATTATGAGTAGGCTTCAGGATGTACATGTTTATAGAGGGGCAACGGATATATCAGATCATTATTTGGTGGTAGCTACAGCTAGAGTAAAAGGTAGATGGGACAAAAAGAAAATGGCAACAGCAAGTAAGAGAGAGGTAAAAGTGTATAAACTAAGGGAGGAGGAAGTTAGGGTGAGATATAAGCAACTATTGGCAGAAAGGTGGGCTAGTGCAAGTAGAAGTAGTGGGGGAGTTGAAGAGAGTTGGGATAGTTTTAAAAATGCAGTATTAGAATGTGGGGCAGAAGTTTGTGGCTATAGGAGGGTGGGTGCAGGAGGAAAGAGGAGTGAGTGGTGGAATGAAGAAGTAAAGGGTGTGATAAAAGAGAAAAAGGTAGCTTATGAGAGGTTTTTACAAAACAGAAGGGTAAATAGAAGAGCAGAGTATATGGAGAGTAAAAGAAAGGTGAAGAGAGTGGTGGGAGAGTGCAAAAGAAGAGCGGATGAAAGAATGGGAGAGGCTCTGTCAAGAAATTTTGCTGAAAACAAGAAAAAATTTTGGAGTGAGATAAACAAGGTAAGAAAGCCTAGGGAACGAATGGATTTGTCAGTTAAAAACAGAGTAGGGGAGTTAGTAGATGGTGAGCTGGAGGTATTGGGCAGATGGCGGGAATATTTTGAGGAACTTTTAAATGTCGATGAAAAAAGGGAGGCAGTAATTTCATGTACTGGCCAGGGAGGTACAACATCGTTTAGGAGTGAAGAAGAGCAGGATGCGAGTGTGGGGAGGTGCGTGAGGCATTACGTAGAACGAAAGGGGGTAAAGCAGCTGGAATTGACGGAATCATGACAGAAATGTTAAAAGCAGGGGGATATAGTGCTGGAGTGGTTGGTATTTTTGTTTAATAAATGTATGAAAGAGGGGAAGGTACCTAGAGATTGGCAGAGAGCATGTATAGTTCCTTTATATAAAGGAAGGGGGATAAAAGAGAGTGTAAAAATTATAGGGGAATAAGTTTATTGAGTATACCAGGTAAAGTGTATGGCAGGGTTACTATTGAAAGAATTAGAGGTAAGACAGCGAGTAGGATTGCAGATGAGCAAGGAGGCTTTAGAGTGGGTAGGGGATGTGTAGATCAAGTGTTTAAAGTGAAGCATATATGTGAACAGTATTTAGATAAGGTAGAGAAATTTTTATTGCATTTATGGATTTAGAAAAGACATATGATAGAGTGGATAGGGAGCAATGTGACAAATGTTGCAAGTGTATGGAATAGGTAGTAAGTTACTGAAGGCTGTAAAGAGTTGATGAGGATAGGAGGCTCAGGTTAAGGTGTGTAGGAGAGAGGAGATTACTTCCGGTAAAAGTAGGTCTTAGACAGGGATGTGTAATGTCACCATGGTTGTTTAATATATTTATAGATGGGGTTGTAAAAAAGTAAATGCTAGGGTGTTGGGGAGAGGGTGGGATTAAATTTTGGAGAATTAAATGCAAATGGGAGTTGACACAGTTACTTTTGCTGATGATACTGTGCTTATGGGAGATTCTAAAGAAAAGTTGCAAAGGTTAGTGGACGAGTTTGGGAGAGTGTGTAAAGGTAGAAAGTTAAAAGTGAACATAGATAAGAGTAAGGTGATGCGGGTATCAAACGATTTAAATAAAGAAAAATTGGATATCACATTGGAGAGAGGGATTATGGAAGAAGTAAAAGTTTTCAGATATTTGGGAGTTGACGTGTCAGCGGATGGGTTTATGAAGGATGAGGTTAACCATAGAATTGATGAAGGAAAAAGGTGAGTGGTGCATTGAGGTATCTGTGGAGACAAAAAACGTTATCCATGGAGGCAAAGAAGGGAATGTACGAAAGTATAGTCGTACCAACACTCTTATATGGGTGTGAAGCATGGGTTGCAAATGCTGCAGCGAGGAGGAGGCTGGAGGCAGTGGAGATGTCCTGTCTAAGGGCAATGTGTGGTGTAAATATTATGCAGAAAATTGGGAATGTGGAAATTAGGAGAAGGTGTGGAGTTACTAAAAGTATTTGTCAGAGGGCTGAAGAGGGTTGTTGAGGTGGTTTGGTCATTTAGAGAATGGATCAAAGTAGAATGACTTGGAGAGCGTATAAATCTGTAGGGAAGGAGGCGGGGTAGGGTCGTCCTAGAAAAGGTTGGAGGGAAGGGGTAAAGGAGGTATTGTGGGCGAGGGCTTGGACTTCCAGCAAGCATGTGTGAGAGTGTTAGATAGGAGTGAATGGAGACGAATGGTTTTGGGACATGACGATCTGTTGGAGTGTGAGCAAGGTAACATTGTGGAAGGGATTCAGGGAAACCAGTTAATTGATTTAGTTGGACTTGAGTTCTGGAAATGGGAAGTACAATGCCTGGGATCAATGACAGCTGGGAGGGACAATTCTCAACTGTCGTATCTGAGCTCCTCTGCAAAGACAGTGATTATGTATGTGGTGGTGATAGTGTTGAATGATGATGAAAGTATTTTCTTTTGGGGATTTCTTTCTTTTGGGTCACCCTGCCTCGGTGGGAGACGGCCAACTTGTTGAAAAAAAAAAAAGTATAATTGTGTATATAAGTTATAAATTTTTAATATAAGTTGAACATATCAATTAATTGTGCAATGCAACTAATTGAGTGAGATAACAATTTAAAACAATTACAGTGGTACCTCGAGTTACGATATTTTTCGTTCGAGAATGCTGTTCAAGTGCCATTACCAAACGAATTTATCCTCATAAGGAATAATGTAAAATAGACTAGTCCTTTTACACCCCCAAAAATATACTTACAAAAGCATTTAAAAAAATAAACTTACATAAAAGGGCGATTTTGGGGACCATCGTAACTCGAGGTACCACTGTAATTGCATTGCAGTTACAGTTTACATGGTCATTATAATGTAAATGTTATGGAAACAGTTAGCTTAGTATGTATTATTCATAACAGGTTTTTACATTTAAGTGTTTAGTAAGTTTTTACATTTATGTGATTATTCTACTTTGTTGGGAATGTTTGATATTGAGCATTTAGGTTTGGGTGAGAAGGTGGTTTTTTAGCATCGTTTTGAATTGGGGTACAGGCAGGGTTTCTTTGGCAATGGCAGGTAATGAATTCCAAATTTTCGTGCCTTTTATATGCATTGAGTTTTTACATTGTGTTAGATGGACACGGGGAACATCGAGGAGTGATCTGTGTCTAGTGTTATGGTCATGTGTCCTGTTAAAATTGGTAAGGAGAAGTTTGAGTGGTGGGTTAATATTTGCATAGTGTGTTCTATGTATGTAATAGGAACAGTAAAAAGTATGGATGTCTTGTATGGTGAGTAAGTTTAGGTTTTTGAATATTGGTGGAGTATGTTGTCTGGAGTGTGAATTTGTTATCATTCTAACTGCTGCCTTTTGTTGCGTTATTAGTGGTCTGAGATGAGTTATTGATGTAGAGCCCCATGCGCAGTTTCCATAGGTGAGGTAGGGGTAAATGAGTGAGTGATATAGGGTAAGGAGAGCTGATTGTGGAACATAGTACCGTATCTTGGATAGTATTCCCACGGTCTTTGAGACTTTCTTGGAAATTTGTTGTATATGTGTCTGAAATTTGAGGCCACTGTCAAGATGGATTCCTAAGAATTTTCCCTCTGTGAGTTTTGTGATAGGGGACCCGTTTATCATTATGTTAAGTGGTGCGTTTGTAGCTCTGTTCCCAAATTGGATAAAATAGGTTTTATCAATATTGAGAGTAAGTTTGTTGGTCATCATCCATGTAGATATTTTCTGCAATTCAGTATTTACAGTGTTGGCTAGTATGTCTGGGCTTGGGTGCGAGATAACGTATGTAGTGTCATCTGCAAATAGTATGGGTTTGAGTAGTTGAGATGCATTTGGTAAGTCGTTAATGTAAATGAGAAAGAGAAGTGGGCCAAGAACACTTCCCTGTGGGACACCTACTGTAATAGTTTGCACGGTAGAGCTAGCTCCATTTGTGTACACATATTGGTTTCTGTTGCTAAGGTATGATTTTAGGTAGCTGAGGGAGTGTCCTCTTATACCATAGTGTGATAATTTTAGGTGTAACAGATCATGGTCAACTGTATCAAAAGCTTTACGTAAATCAATGCAGATTCCCACTGGGATTTCTTTTTTCTCAAGAGCGGTGTAAATTATTTCTAACATATGTATAATGGTATCATTTGTATTTTTATTAGGTCTGAATCCATATTGACAGTGGTTGAGTACGTTGTTGGAGGTGAGGTAGGAATATATTTGTCTATGAATTAATTTTTCAAAGATTTTGGAGAGAAGGGGTAAGTTAGATATCGGCCTGTAGTTATTCAGGTCTGTTTGATCTCCTCCTTTATGTATGGGAGTGACCCTCGCTATTTTGAGTATTGATGGGAAGGTAGAGGATTCGATGGATTTGTTATAGTGTGTTGCAATAATTGGTGAGAGAACTTGAGAGGCTTTTTTGTATATAAAAGGTGGTAAGTTATTTAGGTCACCTGCTTTGTTTTTTAATGTGTTGATTATAAGTGAAACTTCTATTGGGTTGGTTGGGGCTAGGAATAGTGTGTTCGGATAGGTGCCAGTGAGATAGTCGTTAGGTGAAGTGTTTGAACTTGGGATTTTGCTTGCCAGCTTTTTACCTATGGTGGAGAAGAAATCATTGAGTTTGTTTGCTGTATCAATAGGTGGGAGTAGGGGTTCATCTGGTTTTGTTAGCTTGATTGTTCTGTTTGTGGATATCTTTTTAGTTCCTAGAATTTCAGATAGGGTTTTCCAGGTCTTTTTTATATCATCTTTTAAGTTCGAGTTTGGAGCAGTACGTAATCCGGGGGTTCCCTGTAATTATAATAATACGTAATACTATAATAACAAGTGAGCCTCACAAACACTCCGTTTTCTCTTATAATAACACCTCAGAAGGGGAAGCATGGGAAGATGTTTTAGAGCGGGAGCCGGAATGGCCGCCACCACTTGACCCATAATGACATATTTTATTCATTCTAGAGTATACAGTAGACCGTCATTTAGCACGAGATTATGTTGCACGTTACGGGTATTGCACGATTGAAGATTTGCGACACATTATCATCTAACACGACGTAAAGATGATATTACACGATTCGGCTGGAGGGGAAAAAATTTTGAGCGCGCGGTCACCCGCGGTGGGTTAAACCATTGAGTCAGTGAGGGAGTCCTTCTGCTATCCCCCGCCACCCTCACCCACCCACGCATCCCTCCCAGCGTTCAGTTTGGTTCATACGCGTGCAGGACGACAATAATCGGGAAGCTCGCTGTGTTTATTTACATTAATTTCCTCATTTTTATTGCATTTTGATAAATATACCAAGCAATCATGGCACCCAGTAAGCATACAAGTGTTCCAGCAAGTGACAAGAAAAAGTTTAAGCGTTCAAATCTAGGAATTGCAAAGAAAATCGAGACATTAGATAAGCTTAAGAGTGGCTCATGTGTGGTGGATATAGTGAGGGCCTATGGCCTTAATGAAGCGTCAGTTTGTACGATTAGGAAGAATGAGGCGAATATACGAGATTGTGTAATTAATAACCCAAAATGTGAGCTCATGAAAAGAACGACACGTAGGTCCCAACAAGTAAATAAAACTGAAAACTTGTTGCTTGAGTGGATCGAACAGAAAACAAAGAAAGGTGCACCACTTAATTTCATCTTAATTAGGGAAAAGGCATTACAGTTGTTTAAAGCAGTGTGTGACAAGGAAGGAAGGCCTGAAAATGAGTGTGTGTTTAGCGCAGGCTGGTTTCACAACTTTAAGTTGCATAATAAGTTGCATAATATTAAGTTTTCTGGTGAAAGTGCTTCAGCTGATCATACAGCAGCAAGTAATTTCCCTGCTGAATTTCAGGAACTTATTTCTGAGGGTGGCTATAAGCCACAGCAAGTGTTTAATGCTGACGAGACAGGTGTTTTCTGGAAGAAAATGCCAACACGAACTTATATCAGTCAGCAAGAGAAAAGTGCACCGGGCTTCAAGGCAGCAAAGGATCGCTTCACCTTGCTCCTTTGCGGTAATGCATCAGGTGATTTCAAGTGTAAGCCCATGGTTATTTACTGCTCTAAGAATACTCGTGCTTTGAAAGGTGTGGATAAAAGCACCTTACCAGTAATTTGGAGGTCAAACCAGCCAACATGGATGACAGAGGAAATATTTATTGACTGGTTTAAGCATCACTTTATTCCTGAAGTCAAGTTTTACCTGCACAGCAAGAACCTTGCATTCAAGGCTCTCTTCATTCTTGATAATTCCTGTACTCATCCACAACCTTTGCTGGATGTGACCCCACATATAAAAGTTGTATTTTTACCTCCAAATACAACATCTCTGATTCAACCACTGGACCGGGGAGTTATTAAGACATTCAAGTGTAACTACACAAAAAAAGTTATAAAAAACTAGTTGCATCAATGGACTCTTGACTCCAACCTGGCAGTACCAAGCTTCTGGAGTAAATTTAACATTGCAGATGCCATCAGCTATGCTAGAAGTGCATGGAATGAAGTGCCCCAATCAACATTAAATGCAGGCTGGGGAAAGTTATGGCCTTCTGTAGTTAATTCTTTCACTGGGTTTTCCATGCTTGAGAGTGAAGTTCAGGAAATTGTTCAGCTGGCAAGGAGATTACCAGGTGATGGTTTTGAAGATATGAATGAACTCTTAGAATATGATGATGATGAAGACAGGAGTCCAGAGGAAATGTTGGCAGAGTTCGATGCACAGATACAAGGGAGGGAGATAACAGAAGGCGATGAAGAAGAACCTGAAGAAAAACAGTTGACATTGCAGCAGTTACGTGAGCAGTTACATATTATTGGTAAAGTTGCAGACTTTTTCACTGAAGAGGACCCTGACAAAGCTAGAAGCAGGGCACTGAAACGAGGTCTAGACCAGCTGATGATGCCTTACCGTCAGCTGTATAATGTAATGTAGAATAAAAGAGCCCAGAGATCCATTACAGAATTTATGCACACTCCAATACAACCATCGACTTCAGCACCAGAACCTCTACCATCAACCAACAAGCATCCACCTCAGCCCAGTAGGGCCACACCATCCATATCCAGGCTCCGTCTCGCCACCCGCTATCCATGCCGCGCACATGTGTAACCCAAGTGACGCCAACCTCCTCCCCACCAACATTTGGAAAATAAATCCCTAGCTGGATTTCTTTATTTCACCGCTTAAACTTACTTTACAGTATTCACAAAAAGCACAGCATATTTCTAAAATTATCATTTACATTTATCTAAAGGTTACCTTTGAAATATACCTTTGAAGAGTTTCGAGAGTATCTACTCTCTGAGCCCGGCCATGGGCCAGGCTCGTCTGGTGCTTGCCTGGTCAACCAGGCTGTTGCTGCTGGAGGCCCGCTGCCCCACATATCCATCACAGCCTGGTTGATCTGGCACCTGGTGAAGATATTTGTCCAGTTTCCTCTTGAAGGCTTCTACACTGGTTCCAGCCGTGTTTCGATATCTTCTGGTAAGATGTTGAATAGTCTGGGACCCCGGATGTTAATACAGTGCTCCCGTATTGTCCCCACCGCACCCCTGCTCCTCACTGGGTTTATTTTACACTTTCTCCCATATCTCTCACTCCAGTATGTTGTTATGGCAGTGTGCAGATTTGGGACCAGGCCCTCAAGTACTTTCCATGTATATATTATCATGTATCTCTCTCTCCTCCGCTCCAATGAGTACATGTTCAAGACTTGAAGGCGTTCCCAATAATTTAGATGTTTCAATGGCTCAATGTGAGCCGTAAACGATCTCTGATTTGTTCCAGCTCTGCTATTTCTC
This sequence comes from Cherax destructor, assembly GCA_009830355.1. Taxonomy (NCBI): domain Eukaryota; kingdom Metazoa; phylum Arthropoda; class Malacostraca; order Decapoda; family Parastacidae; genus Cherax; species Cherax destructor. The sequence goes on along the minus strand of WNWK01001445.1, from coordinate 82,806 downwards.
CTGCCCTGAACGGGGCCGCAGCACTGAGCAGTATTCTAAGTGAGGGAGCACTAGCGATTTGAATAGTGTCACCATCGGCATTATTTCCCTTGTTTTGAAAGTTCTCAATACCCACCCCGTCATCTTCCTGGCTGTTGTGATCTTTGTCTTGTTATGGTCATACATTATTATTACTGTTTTTCCAAATTACCTGAAATTTATGGCACACTTCTCCAATAGCTATATATTACGTATATTTAAATGTCATGCAGAAACCTGCATAACAACAACCATCCACAAACATCATTACCCACAATTTAAGGTAAGAAATACTATTATTTCTATTGCATTTGTAGTCTTAAGCAGTAATATATCACAACAATGAACTACAATTACATATTCACCTTAAATTTTTGCAAGATCTGTTGGTCTAAAAAAAACTTGTTTGGCTTTTGGGGATTCCCAGGAACGTAACCCTATTTTTCCCATAAGTTCTTTTAATTATTTAACACGAAATTATCTAACCTGACGTTTTCAGGAATGTAACTACCGTGCTAAATGACGATCTACTGTATATCAGGTTTCTATGTTGTTTATATTGTTTATTATGTCATATTAGATGAATTGTGATACATAAATAAGCCATAGAGTTGATATTAGCGAAATATTAAAGTATTTTGTCCTGCCTCCTGAGAGCAGGAATTCCGCTGGAACGGATTAATGGCATTTCAGTTAATTTAAATGAGGAAAATTGACTCAGCATACGAGCAGATCGGGTACGAGATAGGTCACGGAACGGATTAAACTCGTAACAGGATTGGTACCAAACCTGCACATGAAAATCATTCCCTATAAAAGCAAAAGACTCGGCAGGAGATGCAACATTCCCCCAATGAAAAGCAGGGGAGCCATGAGTACACTGAGAGACAACACAACAAGTGTCTGGGGCCCCAGACTGTTCAATTGCCTCCCAGCATACATAAGGGGGATTACCAATATGCCCCTGGCTGTCTTCAAGAAGGCACTGGACAGGCACCTAAAGTCAGTACCTGACCAACCGTGCTGTGGTTTGTATGTCAGTTTACGTGAGGCCAGCAGTATCAGCCTGGTTGATCAGACCCTGATCCACCATGAGTCCTGGTCTCAGACTGAGCCGCGGGGGCGTTGACCCCCGAAACCATCTCCAGGTAACTCCAGGTGGCAGATCAACCGGGCTGTGATAGATATGTGGGGCAGCGGGCCTCCAGCAGCAACAGCCTGGTTGACCAGGCAAGCACCAGACAAGCCTGGCCCATGGCTGGGCTCTGAGAGTAGTGAAACTCTCGAAACTCTTCGAAGGTATAAAGTATAAGGTCTGCTAATAGCAAGACAGAAGTTCTACCTATGTAGTTACCTACCTTTCTAATCTATTAACCCTTTCAGGGTCGGTGCCGTATATGTACGGCTTAACAGCCAGGGTTGGTGCTGTACTTATACATATGCCAAAATTTTAGCGCCTTCAAATCGAGCGGGAGAAATTTGGTAGGCCTACATATGAGAGAATGGGTCTGCATGGTGAGTGTGCGCAGTATAAAAAAAACCCTGCAGCACGCAGTGCATAATGATAATAATAAAAAAAAAAACCTGTGTTTTGGTTTAAAACAGCAACTTTGCGGTGTATTTACGTATAGTATTTATGGTTGTATTCTCGTTTTCTTGGTCTCATTTGATAGAATGGAAGATATATTACAGAAATAGAGATGATTTTGATTGGTTTCACGATGAAGTACCTTGAAATTGAGCTCAAAGTATAGCGGACATGTTCGATTTTTGCCGATGTTCAAGAGTTAACATCCAACTGGCCAGTCTAAAACACAGTCACGAATGGGTTGACATTATTTATACAATTAATATAATAATGCAGTAGTCTGCATCACAGTAAAACTAATTTTTGCGAGAATAAAAATTCAAAGTGGAAAGCATGAGTAATATAAGAGGGGCCTGGATAGGTGACTAATGAACAGAGAGAATGCTATTTTAGTGCCAGGAATATCTGCCTTGTTTATTTTGGACCCTATTTTGAAATTGGCATCTTTTGAAATTTGTGTAAAACTGGCTTAATTGCCAATTTCTGACCATTTTATTGGGTAGTTGAATTCGGTAAATGGGCGATTTCTTGTACTCAATCGATAGAACAAATGGAGTTCTAACAAAATAGCTATGAGTTTAGTCAATTGGAACATTGGAATTGGCCGAAAATAGGGCTCAAAGTGGGCGAAATCGCCGGTGTAAATATCATCGAGACTGCTAACTTCACAAGAGCATAATTCCATAAGTTTTCCATCAAATTTCATACTTTTGGTGTCATTACCATCGGGAAAAGATTCTCTATCATTTTATAAGAAATTTTTTTTTTTTTGAAAATTTTCGACCCAGAGAGCAAGTTCAGGATCAGGGGGTCTCGACCCTGAAAAAGTTAATACTGCATGAGCTTATAAAATCAATTTGCTTCATTAGCTTAAATATAATGTTACTTTTTGCTGATGATACTGTGCTTATGGGAGATTCTAAAGAAAAGTTGCAAAGGTTAGTGGACAAGTTTGGGAGGGTGTGTAAAGGTAGAAAGTTGAAAGTAAACATAGATAAGAGTAAGGTGATGAGGGTATCAAACGATTTAGATAAAGAAAAACTGGATATCACATTGGAGAGAGGGAGTATGGAAGAAGTGAATATTTTCAGATATTTGGGAGTTGACTTGTCAGCGGATGGGCTTATGAAGGATGAGGTTAACCATAGAATTCATGAAGGAAAAAAGGTGAGTGGTGCGTTGAGGTATCTGTGGAGACAAAAAACGTTATCTATGGAGGCAAAGAAGGGAATGTATGAAAGTACGTATAGTGGTACCAACACTCTTACGTATATGGGTGTGAAGCTTGGGTTGTAAATGTTGCAGCAAGGAGGTGGCTGGAGGCAGTGGAGATGTTCTGTCTAAGGGCAATGTGTGGTGTAAATATTATACAGAGAATTCGGAGTGTGGAAATTAGGAGGAGGTGTGGAGTTAATAAAAGTATTAGTCAGAGGGCTGAAGAGGGTTGATGTGGTTTGGTCATTTAGAGGGAATGGATCAAAGTAGAATGACTTGGAGAGCGTATAAATCTGTAGGGAAGGGAGGGGTAGAGGTCGTCCTCGAAAAGGTTGGAGGGAGGGGGTAAAGGAGGTTTTGTGGGCGAGGGGCTTGGACTTGCAGCAAGCATGTGTGAGTGTGTTAGATAGGAGTGAATGGAGACAAATGGTTTTTGGGACCTGACAAGCTGTTGGAGTGTGAGCAGGGTAATATTTAGTGAAGGGATTCAGGGAAACCAGTTATTATAAATTTAGCCGGACTTGAGTCCTGGAAATGGGAAGTACAATGCTTGCACTTTAAAGGAGGGGTCTGGGATATTGACAGTTTGGAGGGACTATTCTAAACTGTCATATCTGAGCGCCTCGGCAAAGACAGTGATTATGTATGAGTGAGGTGAAAGTGTTGAATGATGATGAAAGTATTTTCTTTTTGGGGATTTTCTTTCTTTTTGGGTCACCCTGCCTCGGTTGGAGATGGCCGACTCGTTAAAAAAAAAAAAAATCGCTTCTGATCATCTTATCTACCATATATTCCACTTCAATGGGGTGAGATAGCACCGTCTGTTATCAAGTGCTTTATAAAGGTCTCTCAATTTGAAGTATGTCTTTTGGTCTATTGGCATGAAGTAATGGCCAATAAAACCATGCAAACCACCCTATAAAGTTGTTATTTTAACCCAATCAAAAAGTCAAGAAGTTGGCTGTTCCTATCATGCATTGCATAGGGTGGGATTTTTTTTTATTCTGCATACACCCACTGCACAGACCCATTCTCTTGTGTCCAGGCCAAAATTTACCACTTACAGCTAATTTGTGGGCAATATGAATTATGAATAGATCTACAACACTGACACTGATCCCACTAACATAGATCTAAGTGACCAACAGTTCTAAGACTTAATGCTAAAGTACCCAACAGAATAAGAACCCCATTATTGAATTTGAAAACGAATGCCCCAATCCAGTTGGCAAGATAATAATTGAACAAATGATAGTGAATGGGTCACTACCTTGGCAGGAGATGGTCGGCATGTTAAAAAAAAAAAATACGTATGGTACTTAGTCATTTCTTTTTGTTTCTAATGTAAAGATTTGTGTTAATAATGTTTCATACTGAGGAATCTGCCAAACTAATACAGAATTATTCTGATATTTAATGTTAAAAAATTTACAAAGATCAATGCACTCTGATAACTAATAATTTTAAGTAGTGAATTTGTCAAGTGGCAATTTAAAATTTTCCTATTAGAACAATAAACCTAAAAAAAAAAATATAAAATGTGTATAGGCTCCTAAACTGAACATAAATAATTAAGTAGAGACAAAAATGAAAGTTAAAGAAGTGGATCAGACATTAAGAAACAGAGGTAATTACTTTTTTGACAACCTGCAACAAATCCTTCCTCACAGCTTGATGCCACAGCCACTAAATGTTTCCAATAACAAAAACAAAGTTATTGATATAGGGGCTATGAGACATGATAAGAGCCAAACAGACAAGGTATTAAATTAAATATCTAAGGTGTGGATGTTCATAAATGGATTTACTTTACTAAAAATGATTGAAATAAACCAATTTTTATATTACTCCATTTCATAGCATTGAAAGGATTATCACAATTTTACTTGGAAGGTAAGATGATGAATTAACTAAATGCTTTTAATAATTTTTAAAACATATTAGCACATAAAAATCTTTTGCCATACCTTTATAGATTTATGCTTCCGGGCAGAATTTACTTTCTCTGTGTGAAGGTTTGCAGCAACCATGTGTGTTGTATATATATTCTTTTTATCACCATTTTCAGTGTCTGTTTTAGCTTTTACAATTAGTCTTTCAGATACTAATGCGCCAAAACTTGTGGCAATAATATAAGCTTTGGAGTATTGTAACTTCATTTGTTGTGGCACTACTCCTGAGAAAACTATGTTCACACCTTTTAAAACTTCCTTGCGAACTGCAGGAACAATTGCTTTCAAGTCAGGTAGCAGATGATTTACAATAGCTTGTTCTTGAGATGCATCATACACTTCAAAAAATCTTTTATGAATTTTCTTTAAGATATCTTCTAGGTATAACAAGTAGTCATCATTGTCTACAACATCAAGTACATTATTGCCATTTCTTTTAGTACGAGTCACAATTTTACCAGATGCTGCTATACTGCCATCTACTTCCTCTTTTCTGATGGAATCATTGTTTGTCAGGGTATCCATTTCAGTCATTTTAATGTCTAATTTATCAATCTTTTTCATTTTCACTTCATTATCAATATTTTTCTTTTCACTATTTGGCTTCATCTCACTGTGGTCTGTTTTGTTATTTTTATCTTCAACTTTATCTTCACTTGCATTTCTGTTTAGCAACGAATCTGTTAACAAAATTCTTTCTGAACTATTTTCTTTTTTAGTGCATTTGCTATCAAACACTTTATTAACTTTTTCATTCTTTCCATCTATCTCTGTCATATCATGATTAATAACCGTTTCAGTTCTCTCCTGATCTGAATTTAAACACCTGTCTTCTGTAACTTTATGTGACATTTCTTTAGAATCCTTATCATTATCAGAATCAGAACTGTAATTTTTTTTGTCTTCATCACCATCGTCATCCTGATCATCTTCAGTAGTAAATCCTGTGAAGAAAGCACTAATTAAATATTGTCTTAAAATTTAAGACATTGATTCTGTGCACAAGTAGGAAGAATTACAACAATCAAGGATGTAATTAATGAGGAAATAAACACCTGAAAACTAATTTGGCAATGGCACTAAAGGGTAGGGTACATGACAATGTCCTCCCGAATTTTCCTTAAGAGAGATCATTTTAATGGGAAACTATAAATACCAAATAATTTTTAAGCCAAAAGCCGAATACAGTGGACCCTCAGAAATCGAACATTCTTCATTCCAGAATGCTGTTCAAGTGCTGTTACCAAATAAATTTATTCCCATAAGAAATAATGTAAATTAGATTAGTCCTTTTAGACCCCCAAAAATACACTTATAAAAGCACTTACAATAATAAACTTACATAAAAGGGCGAGTTGGGAGTGTTCGATTTCCAAGGGTCCACTGTATCACAATTTTTTTTAACACGTTGGCCGTTTTCCACTGAGACAGGGTGACCCAAAAAGAAAGAAAAAACTTTCATCATTCAACACTTTCACCATCACTCATACATAATCACTGACTATGCAGAGGCGCTCAGATACAACAGTTTAGATGTCCCTCCAAACTGCCAATATCCCAAACCCAGTGCAGGCACTGTACAGTGGTACCCAGAGTTTCGTACTTTATTCATTCCAGAAGGCTGTTCGAGTGCCGTTACCGAACGAATTTGTTCCCATAAGGAATAATGTAAATTAGATTAGTCCGTTTCAGACCCCCAAAATACACTTACAAAAGCACTTACAAAATACACCTATATAATTGTTCTAGTTGGGAGGTGGCCAAAACTCGGGTTACCACTGTACTTTAGTTATGCATACCTAACATTAGGTCACAAAAAAACAAAACTGTGTAGATGTGCCTTTAGATTTGCATTTTAGGTCTATACTCTACGACAAATTCTAAAATGTCCTGAAATTTAAAATTATAAAAAAATAGTTACATCCAATAACATGACAATGTCATAAGTGTGCACAATTAGAAGTTACTCCTTTTGCCAACTCCAAAAGATGACTAAATTTCCTTAGGCAAAAGGATGGTCATTTCTTTCCCAAAGACATTTTAATTGCCTTTAAATCTTAAGAGATTTGAAAGGCCCTTGAAACACATGACAAAGATTTCTACAGGACTGTCTGGATCCCATTTGAGTGAACATGATCATCCAACAGACATGTGCAAGTATGTTTGATAGGATTGAGTGGAGCAGAGTGCTTTTTAAGACTGTGCTATTGGAGTGTGAGCAAAGTAACATTTATGGAGGGATTCAGGAAAAAACTACTTAGCTGGAACTGAGTCCCGGAAGCGGGATTTACAGTGCCTACACTCTGGAAGAGGGAGGGAGATAATGCAGATAAGAGAGACACCTGAGCTGTAACCTCTGGGAAGACAGTGATAATATTATGTAGAAAATTATGCAGAAAATTCAGAGTGTGGAAATTAGGAGAAGGTGTGGAGTTACTAAAAGTATTTGTCAGAGGGCTGAAGAGGGGTTGTTGAGGTGGTTTGGTCATTTAGAGAGAATGGATCAAAGTAGAATGAATTTTCTCAAAAACTATTTTTTTTAGATAAAATATACCTATGAGTAAGCTTCCTCAAAAAAAAAAATCATAAAATTTCGCTTAATTTTCCCATAAATTTCAATTGCAGTAGAAATTCTATTTAAAAGTTTGATAATGTAATTATTTTAACTAAAAAATGTAGGGGAAGAAGGCGGGGTAGGGGTCGTCCTCGAAAAGGTTGGAGGGAGGGGGGTAAAGGAGGTTTTGTGGGCAAGGGGCTTGGACTTCCAGCAAGCATGTGTGAGCATGTTAGATAGGAGTGAATAGAAACGAATGGTTTTTGGGACCTGACGAGCTGTTGGAGTGTGAGCAGGGTAATATTTTGTGAAGGGATTCAGGGAAACCAGTTAATTGATTTAGTTGGACTTGAGTTCTGGAAATGGGAAGTACAATGCTGCACTTTAAAGGAGGGGTCTGGGATAGTGACAGTTGGGAGGGACTTATTCTCAGCTGTCGTATCTGAGTGCCTCTGCAAAGACAGTGATTATGTATGAGTGAGGTGAAAGTATTGAATGGTGAAAGTATTTTCTTTTGGGGGATTTTCTTTCTTTTTGGGTCACCCTGCCTCGCTTGGAGACGGCCGACTTGTTGAAAAAAAAAAAAAATCTTGTATCTGCCAAGCGCTTTCTTGAAGACAGCCAGGGGTCTATTGGTAATCCCCCTTATGTATGCTGGGAGGCAATTGAACAGTCTTGGGCCCCGGACACTTATTGTGTTGTCTCTCAATGTACTCATGGCACCCCTGCTTTTCATCTGGGGAATGTTGAATCTCCTGCTGAGTCTTTTGCTTTCATTGGGAGTGATTTTCGTGTGCAGGTTTGGTACCAATCCCTCCAGGACCTTCCAAGTGTATATTTTCACGTATAGTGGATAGTTCCACTGTGATCCCGCCTCCTCCTGCTTCGACTCACCTGACTACAGTATATAAGCCAATTCTCTGGCCATGTGCTGTACTTTCTACAAGAGTGATGGACTGAACACATCGATTCCAGGCTGAGGGACTAATTACCTCAAACTCCACATCTCCTTACCCATTTCTACTTTGTACTGGACTGATGAAGCCACTGTGTGGTGAAATGTTTCCTTAATAAAGATTCCCATATGTTGCATAAGTGTCTCAATCTTCAACTTGTCAGTTTTTAAACCATTCATCACACAATAAAGTTAACAGAATCCTTGGCTTCATATCAAGAAGTATAAATAATAGAAGTCCTCAGGTTGTTCTTTAACTCTATATATCTTTGGTTAGGCCTCATTTAGATTATGCTGCACATTTCTGGTCACCATATTACAGAATGGATATAAATGCACTGGAAAACGTACAAAGGAAGATGACAAAGTTGATCCCATGTATCAGAAATCTTCCCTATGAGGATAGACTGAGGGCCCTGAATCTGTACTCTCTAGAAAGGAGTAGAATTAGGGGGATATGACTGAGGTGCATAAATGGAAAACAGGAATTAATAAAGGGATGTAAATAGCGTACTAAAAATATGAACAATTCAGATTCAGGAAGGATATAGGAAAGTACTAGTTTGGTAATAGTTGTGGATGAGTGGAACAAACTCCGAGTACTGTCATAGAAGCTAAGACGTTGTGTAGTTTTAAAAATAGATTAAATAAATACACAAGTGGGTGTGGGTGAGTGAGTTGGACCTGACTAGCTTGAGCTACTAGGTCAGATGCCGTGCTCCTTCCTAAAGTGAATGTGACCTGACCTAACTAGGTTAGGGCATTGGCTTAAGCCAGTGGGAGAATTGGACCTTCTTTCTTATGTGCTTATTTATAAATGGAAAAAAGGGTATTCTGCTTTACAGCGATTTCTGCTTTATGGCAGTAGCCTGGAACCTAACCCAGCATATAAGTAGGGCCCTATTGTATTTATAGATGGGGTTGTAAAAGAAGTAAATGCTAGGGTGTTAGGGAGAGGGTGGGATTAAATTATGGGGAATCAAACACAAAATGGGAGTTGACACAGTTACTCATTGCTGATAATACTGTGAGAGATACTAAGAGGTTGCAAAGTTAGTACAATTGGGGAGGATGGAAAGGTGAATTTAAGTAACAGATATTGTGAGGAGTACAACTTAGTCATTAGATGGGTTTATAAGAAGGAAAAGAATGGTGAATTGTGTTGCCATTTTGGGAAGGTGAGGCTGTGGAGACAAAAAAATTTTATCCATGGAGGCAAAGAAGGGATTGTACAAGAGTATAGTGGTCCCAACACTCTTATACGGGTGTGAAGCAATGATTGTAAATGCTGCAGCAAGGAGGCTGGATGCAGTGGAGATGTTGTGTCTAAGGGCAATGTGTTGCGTAAATATTATGCAGAGAATTTGTAGAGTGGAAATTTGGAGAAAGTGTGGAGTTATTAAAAGTATTATTCAAAGAGCTGAAGAAGGGTTGTTGAGGTGGTTTGGTGACAGAGAGGATGGAGCAAAATAGTATGACTTGGAGGGTGTATAAATCTGTAGTGGAGTGGAGGAGGGGTAGGGGTTTTTCTAGGAAAGGATGGAGGGAGGGGGTAAAGAGGTTTTGTGTGCAAGGGGCTTGGACATGCAGCAGGCACATGTGAGTGTGTTCGATAGGAGTGAATGGAGACGAATGGTTTTTGGGACCTGACGAGCTGTTGGAGTGTGGACAGGGTGATATTTTGTGAAGGGATTCAGGTAAACCAATTAGCCAGACTCGAGTCCTGGAGGTAGGAAGTACAATGCCTGCACTTTAAAGGAGGGGTTTGGGATATTGGCTGTTTAGAGTGACATATAAACTGTCATATCTGAGCACCTCTGCAGAGAGGGTGATTACATGTTAATGATGGTGAAAGTCTTTCTTTTGTGGGCCACCCTGCCTTGGTGGGAGATGGCCGATGTATTAAACAAAAAAATTAATAAGAAATAATAATGTACAGGTAGTAGTAGTACTGCAGTAGAAAACATCTACAAAAGAGAGGGTACAGTTTACATTCAAAATAATGCTTCTACGAGTTACAGATAAACTGACAAAAAAACTGTTCAAAATCATTCAAAACTATTTTTATGAGAAATAATTAGAGTACAGGGGAACCTCTACTTACGAGTTTTATCCGTTCCGTGACCTTGCTCCTATCCTGGTTTGCTCATATGCTGAGTCAATTTTCCTCATTTAAATTAACTGAAATGCAATTAATCCGTTCTGGCTCTCAGGAGGCACAACAAAATACGCTAATATCAACTCTACGGCTCATTTATCTATCACAATTCATCTAATATGACATAATAAACAATATAAATAACATAGAAACCTGATATATACTCTAGAATGAATAAAATATGTCATTACGTATGTGGCTAGTGGTGGCAGAGGCGGCGAGTTTAAGAGACAGGACAAAATATGTTCTCCTTCAATATTTCGCTAATATCATCTCTACGGCTTATTTATCTACCACAATTCATCTAATATGACATAATAAACAATACAAATAACAGAAACCTGATACAGTGGACCCTCGGAAATCGAACACTCCCAACTCGCCCTATTATGTAAGTTTATTATTGTAAGTGCTTTAACCCTTTCAGGGTTTTTGACGTACTAGTACAGCTTATGCACCAGGGCGTTTGACGTACTAGTACACCTAAATTCTAGCGCCCTCAAATCAAGCAGAAACAGGCTGGTATGCCTAGATGTGAGAGAATGGGTCTGTGTGGTCAGTGTGCTCAGTATAAAAAAATCCTGCACCACAGTGCATAATGAGGAAAAAAACTGACCGTGTTTTTGGTTTAAAACAGCGACTTTGCAGTCTATTTTCGTATGGTATTTATGTTTGTATTCTCGTTTTATTAGTCTCATTTGATAGAATGGATGATATATTACAGAAAGGGAGATAATTTTGACTGGTTTCACGATACGTACTTGAACTGAGCAAAGGGAAAATATTGATTTTGCCTATGTTCAAAGTAAACAAACTGCATGCGTCAATAACATCAATTGGGTTCTAATATTCTATGACAAGTGCGCTGATATTTTTATACGGTTTACAATGATGCAGTATGTAGTATACATAACAGAAAACCTTCAATTTTTGTGAGAATAAAAATTCAAAATGGAAAGCAAAAGTAATGCAATAGGAGCCTGGAGACGTGACTAATGAACAGATAAAATGTTATTTTAGTGCCAGGAATGTCTGTCTTGTTTATTCTGGACCCTATTTTGAAATTTGTGTGAAATTGGCAATATTGCCAATTTCTGACCACTTTATTGGGTAGTTGAAATCGGTAAATTGGTGGTTTCTTTGTAATCAATCGATAGAACAAATGGAATTCTACAATAATAGCTATGATTTTCGTAGACTGAGACATTGGAATTGGCTGAAAATAGGGCTCAAAGTGGGCGAAATCGCCGATGCGTAAATGTCTTCGATACCGCTAACTTTGCAAGAGCATAATTCCGTTAATTTTTCACCAAATTTCATACTTTTGGTGGCGTTATGATCGGAAAAGATGGTTTATCATTTCATAAGAAAAAATAATTTTTTTTCCCGAAAATGTTTCGACCCTGAGAGAGAGTTAAGAATCGAGGTCTCGACCCTGAAAGGGTTAATAGGTGTATTTTTGGGGGTCTGAAATGGACTAATCTAATTTACATCATTCCTTATGGGAATAAATTTGTTTGGTAACAGCACTTGAATAGCATTCTGGAATGAAGAATGTTCGATTTCCGGGGGTCCACTGTAGATACGTACTCTAGAATGAATGCTCCTGCATTGTTGTGGTATTCACTGCCATCTAGTGACGGCCTTTCGAAGCGTCTATTATTATAATTATTATTATATAGTACATTATTATTATGTATTATTATTATACGTATTATATTATTATATATTATCATACAGTGGGCCCTCGGTTATCAGCCGTAATCCATTCCAGAGGCTCGGCCTAAAACCAAAATAATATTTCCCATAAGAATTAATGTATAAATACAATTAATCCGTTCCAGACAAAAAAATAATTTTTTTTAACAATTAAATCAGTATTATATACTTTATTGAAGACTAATGCTGGCTTCTGGAAGAGAGGGAGGAGGAAAGAGGGAGGAGTTGTTTGGAAGGGGAGTCCCCCTCCATAAGGACTTCAGGTAGCAAAGCCCTCTCTGGGGTTACTTCCCTTCTTTGTCTTTTAACCCTTTCAGGGTCGAGAGGCCCTCCCCCAAATTCGTTCTCAGGGTCGAAAGTTTTCGGAATTTTTTTTTTCTTATGAAATGATAGAGCATCTTTTTCCGATCATAATGACACCAAAATTATGAAAATTGATGGAAAACTAAAGGAATTATGCTCTCGCAAAGTTAGCGGTATCAACGGTATTTACGCATCAGTGATTTCGCCCACTTTGAGCCCTATTTTGGGCCAATTCCAATGTTTCAGTCTATTAAAATTATAGCTATTTCGCTAGAATTCCATTTGTTCTATCAATTGAGTACAAGAAACCGCCAATTTACTGATGTCAACTACCCAATAAAGTGGTCAGAAATTGGCAATTTGGCCAATTTCACACAAATTTCAAAAGATGCCAATTTCAAAATAGGGTCCAGAATAAACGAGACAGACATTCCTGGCACTAAAATAACATTTTATCTGTTCATTGGTCACGTCTCCAGGCCCCTCTTACATTACTTTTGCTTTCCATTTTGAATTTTTATTCTCACAAAAAATAGAAGATTTTCTGTTATGTATACTACTGCATCATTGTAAAAATGGTATAAATAATATTAGCGCATTTGTGGAAGAATATTAGACTCGCCAGTTGATGTCTATTGGACGCACGGCGTGATTTGTTTACTATTGAACATCGGCAAAAATCGAACATTTTCGCTACTTTGCGCTCAGTTTCAAGGTACTTATCATTGTGAAACCAATCAAAATTATCTCTTATTTCTGTAATATATCTTCCATTCTATCAAATGAAACAAAGAAAAGGAGAATACAAACATAAATACCATACGAAAATAGACTGCAAAGTCGCTGTTTTAAACCAAAAACACGGTTAGAATTTTTTTTTCCTCATTATGCACTGTGTGGTGCAGGATTTTTTTTATACTGCGCACACTGACCGCACAGACCCATTCTCTCACATCTAGGCCTACCAGCCTGTCTCCACTTGATTTGAGGGCACTAGAATTTAGGCGTACTAGTACGTCAATAACCCTGGTGCATAAGCCGTACTAGTATGGCGAAAACCCTGAAAGGGTTAATGCCACTAGGACCAGCTTGAGTCACTCCACCAACTACACTCCCTGCCTTCCTGCTACACTCCCTGCATGCCTGCTACACTCCCTGCATGCCTGCTACACTCCCTGCATGCCTGCTACACTCCCTGCATGCCTGCTACACTCCCTGCATGCCTGCTACACTCCCTGCATGCCTGCTACACTCCCTGCATGCCTGCTACACTCCCTGCATGCCTGCTACACTCCCTGCATGCCTGCTACACTCCCTGCATGCCTGCTACACTCCTGCATGCCTGCTACACTCCTTGCCTCTATGCCTACCTGCCTTGAATTCTATCGTGTTTTACACTTTCTTTACCAAAGGAACTTTACTAAGAACTTTCTTTGGCGCCATGGTGATTTATTTCGCAGTTACACTTGATAAATAACAACCAAAAGCAATGGATTATAGCGAAATGTTTGGATGAAAGAGCAGAAGCTCTCTCACTCGCCAAGAGACACAGCCAGACTACGCGAGTGGCTGCCGGCGGACAGGTCCCATACAGCCGATAACCGGAAGCCGAAAAACCGGCCTAAAACCAAATTGGCTGATAACAGGAACGGCCGATAAGCGGGGGTCCACTGTACTATTATTATTATACGTATTATTATTATTATTATTATTACAAAGTAAATACAGTAGTCCCTCGGTTTTCGCTGAAAATTCGTTCCAGAATGCTGCTCAAGTGCCATTACCGAACGAATTTACTTCCTTAAGAAATAATGTCACGTAGGTTAGTCTATTTCAGACCCCCAAAAATACACTTGCAACAGCACTTACGAAAATACACTTACATAAATGTTCGAGTTTGGAGATGCACGAAAAATGAGGGACCACTGTAATTTGGAATTTTTATTCACACAAAAAATAGAAGATTTACTGTTATGCAGACTACTGCACTATTGTAATAATTGTATAAATCATGTCAACCCATTCATGACAGCATATTGGAATTGCCACTCAGACAGGTATTGGACGGTGACGTCATTTGTTTACTCTTAACCCTTTGACTGTTTCGGTCATATACATGTATATATATACGTCTTACGAGCCAGTGTTTCGGACGTATATACAGTGGAACCCTGAGTAACGAACGCCCCGGAAATCGTACAATTATGTAAGTATAATATTGTAAGTGCTTTTGTAAGTGTATTTTTGGGGGTCTGAAATGGACTAACCTACTTAACATTATTTCTTAAGGGAGTAAATTCGTTCGGTAATGGCACTTGAGCAGGCTTCTGGAATGAAGTTTTTACGTATACTCAAAAATTCTAGCGGCTTCAAATCAAGGAGAAAGCTGGTAGGCCCACATATGAGAGAATGGGTCTGTGTGGTCAGTGTGCGCTGCATAAAAAAAATCCTGCAGCACGCAGTGCATAATGAAAGAAAAAACTCTGACCGTGTTTTGGATTAAAACGCCGACTTTGAAGTGTATTTTCGTATAGTATTTATGGTTGTATTCTCTTTTTCGTGGTCTCATTTGATAGAATGGAAAACATATTACAGAAATAGAGATGATTTGGTTAGTTTCATGATGAAAATGACCTTGAAATTGAGCTCAAAGTAGTGGAAATGTTTGATTTTTGCCAATGTTCAAGAGTACACAAATCATGCCATGCGTCCAATACACGTCAACTGGTGAGTCTAATATTCTTACACAAGTGCACTGATATTATTTATACCATTTTTACAATAATGCAGTAGTCTGCATAACAGTAAATCTTCTATTTTTTGTGTGAATAAAAAATCAAAATAGAAAGCAAGAGTAATATAAGATGGGCCTAAAGACGTGACTAATGAACAGAGAAAATCTTATTTTAGTGCCAGGAATGTCTGCATTATTTATTCTGGCCCTATTTTGAAATTGACATCTTTTTTATTTTGCATGAAATTGGCCAAATTGCCAATTTCTGACCACTTTATTGGGTAGTTGAAATTGGTAAATTGGTGGTTTCTTGTACTCAATCGATAGAACAAATGGAGTTCTAAAGAAATAGCTATGAGTTTGGTCGACTGGAACAATGGAATTGGCCGAAAATAGGGCTCAAAGTCGGCAAAATCGCCGATGCGCATATATCGCCGACATCGCTAACTTCGTGAGAGCGTAATTCCGTAAGTTTTCCATCAAATTTCGTACTTTTGGTGTCATTACCATCGGGAAAAGATTCCTATCATTTCATAAGAAAAAATAATTTTTTTTTTCCAAAAATTTTCGACAGAATGACAGTTTCAGAATGTGGCCTCTGACAGTCAAAGGGTTAAACATTGCCAAAGAATCAAACATTTCTGCTACTTTGAGCACAATTTCAAGGTACTTTTCGTCGTGAAACCAATCAAAATCATATCTATTTCTGTAATATATCTTACATTCTATCAAATGAGACCAAAAAAACAAGAATACAACCATAAAAACCATACGAAAATACCACTAAGGGGCGGCTAATGGCCGAGACGTGAACTCCGTTATTTATGGTCCGATTCCTTTCATTTTTAGTGTACGTTAAGAAGCATCTTCCCATCATACATTGCCCAAGTTTCAATAAGATAGCCCAAAAAACAACTGAGAGAAACAAATATTTACCAAAAATCATTTATTATAATAATATTATAATAATAATTATTATTATTATTATTAATTTAGGGAACTGGAGCACAAATCCAATTCCCTAGATCAAGAGCAAGAGCCCCTCACCAGCGTCAAGGAACCTCCCTTGATGTCCGCTCGCATCCTGAAATTTCTCTCGTATCCAGAAGCAAATAATCGACTGAGCAACTGCTCGTATCCTGAAAATCTCGCATGGTGGGGCACTCGTAAGCCGAGGTTCCACTGTACATATATATTTTCCAACACACCTTCAGCCAAACAAAATGACCTAACTTACTATGATATATATTTAAACACTTTTGACAAAATCAGGGAAACAAATTTACTATTGGGACTTCAATTAAAAACTTACCAACATCTTTATCATTTTCTTTTTTTAAATTTTTAAAATCTATGCCTTCGCAATCTTCATTTTCTCTATTCTGTAAGCCTTGTGGTGCATTAATGTCTCCAGTGTGTCGAAAGAAATGATATGGAACAACCTGAACAACGTTAGGCGAATAATTCCATACATCTGTGCGGTCATCAATGATACAAACAAGGTTGTCCCCACATGGGAAGAGAGAACTGAAAAATAAAATAAAATCTTAATAACAAGAGCAAAAAATTACAGAAAATATTTAGTCATTATTCACACCAGTATTCAACCTTTTTACTTAACCAGATTTTCACACCAGTTTACACATACAGTGGTACCTCGACTTACGATATTTTTTCATTCCAGAATGCTGTTCGTGCCATTACAAACAATTTATCTCCATAAGAAATGTTGTAAAATAGACTAGTCCTTTTAGACCCCCAAAATTACACTTACAAAAGCATTTAAAAAAATAAACTTACATAAAAGGGTGAGTTTGGGGACCATCGTAAGTCGAGGTACCACTGTACATGTCTAACTACAGGCTTGCCTTGTCATTCATACTGAAAGTAGGAGTAAATACCTAAACTACTTACAAAGCTTTATAATCATTCATTACATGTATACCAATCCATACAAGATAGAAAGTTAAAAGTGAACATAGATAAGAGTAAGGTGATGAGGGTATCAAACGATTTAAATAAAGAAAAATTGGATATCACATTGGAGAGAGGGATTATGGAAGAAGTAAATGTTTTCAGATATTTGGGAGTTGACATGTCAGCGGATGGGTTTATGAAGGATGAGGTTAACCATAAAATTGATGAAGAAAAAAAGGTGAGTGGTACGTTGAGGTATCTGTGGAGACAAAAAACGTTATCCATGGAGGCAAAGAAGGGAATGTACGAAAGTATAGTGGTACTAACACTCTTATATGGGTGTGAAGCATGGGTTGCAAATGCTGCAGCGAGGAGGAGGCTGGAGGCAGTGGAGATGTCCTGTCTAAGGGCAATGTGTGGTGTAAATATTATGCAGAAAATTCGGAATGTGGAAATTAGGAGAAGGTGTGGAGTTACTAAAAGTATTTGTCAGAGGGCTGAAGAGGGGTTGTTGAGGTGGTTTGGTTATTTAGAGAGAATGGATCAAAGTAGAATGACTTGGAGAGCGTATAAATCTGTAGGGAAAGGAAAGCGGGGTAGGGGTCGTCCTAGAAAAGGTTGGAGGGAAGAGGTAAAGGAGGTATTGTGGGCGAGGGGCTTGGACTTCCAGCAAGCATGTGTGAGCGTGTTAGATAGGAGTGAATGGAGACGAACGGTTTTTGGGACATGACTATCTGTTGGAGTGTGAGCAGGGTAACATTTTGTGAAGGGATTCAGGGAAACCAGTTAATTGATTTAGTTGGACTTGAGTCCTGGAAATGGGAAGTACAATGCCGGCACTTTAAAGGAGGGGTCTGGGATAGTGACAGCTGGGAGGGACAATTCTCAGCTGTCATATCTGAGCTCCTCTGCAAAGACAGTGATTATGTATGAGTGTGGTGAAAGTGTTGAATGATAATGATGAAAGTATTTTCTTTTTGGGGATTTTCTTTCTTTTTGGGTCACCCTGCCTCGGTGGGAGACGGCCGACTTGTTAAAAAAAAAAATGCATTAATTATATTGTAATCTGAAAGTAGAATGCAGTATTCAGAGAACATTCAAAATGCAATTTTAACCTTTTGACTGTTTCGGTCGTATTTATACGTCTTACGAGCCACTGTTTCGTACGTATATATACTCACAAATTCTAGCGGCTTCAAATCAAGCGGGAGAAAGCTGGTAGGCCCACATATGAGAGAATGGGTCTGTGTGGTCAGTGTGCGCTGTATAAAAAAAATCCTGCAGCACGCAGTGCATAATGAGAAAAAAACCTGACCGTTTTTTTTATTAAAACGCCGTCTTTGAGGTGTATTTTCGTAGTATTTATGGTTGTATTCTCTTTTTTAGGGTCTCATTTGATAGAATGGAAAACATACTACAGAAATATAGATGATTTTGATTAGTTTCATAATGAAGATGACCTTGAAATTGAGCTCAAAGTAGGGAAAATGTTTGATTTTTGCAAATGTTCAAGAGTAAACAACTCACGCCACGCGTCCAATACACATCAATTGGCGAGTCTAATATTCTTTCACAAGTGCACTGATATTATTTATATCATTTTTACAATAATGCAATAGACTGCATAACGGTAAATCTTCTATTTTTTGTGTGAATAAAAAATCAAAATAGAAAGCAAGAGTAATATAAGAGGGGCCTAAAGACGTGACTAATGAACAGATAACATCTTATTTTAGTGCCAGGAATGTCTGCATTGTTTATTCTGGACCCTATTTTGAAATTGACAACTTATTTTATTTTGCATGAAATTGGCCAAATTGCCAATTTCTGACCACTTCATTGGGTAGTTGAAATTGGTAAATTGGTGGTTTCTTGTACTCAGTCGATAGAACAAATGGAGTTCTAAAGAAATAGCTATGAGTTTGGTCGACTGGAACAATGGAATTGGCCGAAAATAGGGCTCAAATTCGGCGAAATTGCCGATGCGTATATATCACCGAGATCACTAACTTCGCGAGAGCGTAACTCCGTACATTTTCAATCAAATTTCATACTTTTGGTGTCATTACCATCGGGGAAAGATTATCATTTCATAAGAAAATAATTTTTTTTTTTTAATTTTGCGACAACAGGAGACCACTCAGGATTAGGGGTTGCGACAGTCAAAGGGTTAAAAAAACCTTCTCCCATACTCATAAAAATGGCAGATTTTTCTGAAACCTAAATTCACTAACAGCAGCACTAATTCCAGAAGTTTTCTTCACAAGATCCTCATGCAAATGCCTTGCCTTCTCACAAATAACAGACTCCACTACAATGTCTCCCACTATTTCTTTTTCCTTAATCCACAATAACAATAACTTTTCCATTTGTTTCATTATTGGTGACCTTTAGCAACATCAGCGTCCTTGATTTGTTCTTTCTTTGCCAGGATGGATGTAATAGTTGATTTGTTTTTCCCAAACATCCTGGCAAGTTCCAGCACCCGCATACCACTTTCATATTTCTCAATCACCTCTCTTTTAAATTCCATGGTGTTTCTCACTTTCTTTACCACAGGAACTTTACTAGGAACTTTCTTGGGAGCCATGGTTACTTATTTCGCAGTTGCACTGGAAAAACCCACGAAAAACAAGTGAAATGTTTGGATGAATGAGCAGAAGCTTCCTCATACACCGAGAGACACAGGCAAACTAAAGCGCAAGCGGCCCCAGCCGGCAGACGGACGCGTCCCATATGGCCGATGACCGAAAAACCGGCCGATCACCGGGAGCCGAAAAACCGGCCTATTGCTGAATTGGCCGATAACAGGAACGGCCGATGACTGAGGGTAGACTGTAATTTATTTAGTTGGACTTGAGTCCTGGAAATGGGAAGTACAATGCCTGCACTTTAACCCTTTAACTGTCCAAACGTAGATATACGTTTGTACGAGAACTACTCCGAACGTAGATCTACGTTTTATTTTTCATTCCTTCAAATTTAGTGCAATAGGCCTGAGTCGCCTAGACATGAGAGAATGGGTCTGCGCCCTCAGTGTGCGCAGTATTAAAAAAATCTGGGACCACTTAGTACCTTGTGGGAGCACTAGTTCAATTAAGTGCCAGCTAGAGCAAATAATGTGGCAAACACCATAGATTCACTGATGTCATATCGCATTAACACTCCCCTTATAAGAGGAAAGTAAAAATAGGTTCGATAAATACATGAGTGGCTGTGGGTGGGTGTGAGTTGGACCTGACTAGCTTGTGCTACTAGGTCTGATGCTGTGCTGTCCTTCAGAGGATGTGACCTGACTAGGTGGGTCATTGGTCTAAGCTGGGGGGTGACATGGACTTGCCTTGCATGGGCCAGTAGGCCTTCTGCAGTGTTCCTTCTTTTTTATGTTCTTATATATTCGGCAGGCTGGCTTTGGCTGTCTCTGTGTCTATATCTCTGTCTATATCTCTGTCTACATCTGTCTATATCTCTGTCTATATCTATCTGTCCTATATCTCTGTATCTGTCTATATCTCTGTCTATCTATATATATATCTGTAATATCTCTCTCTCTCTCTCACATGTACACATAAGTACAGTTATTATACATAGTGTAAATTACCTAGGATAACCCAAAAAATCCAGGCAAAATGCTATACAATGCTTGTAGATATAAGACATAATACGCATGACTGGCAAGTAATACGCATTGTCACTTCTGAGACAAGCAGATGGAAAGACACACACACACACTGGCAGACGGAAAGACACACACACAGGCAGACGGAAAGACAGATAAGCAGAGCTAGACAGACAGACAGATAGACAGTGGAAACAAGGAGAGGGTTCCCTGCTCCCATTCATCAATGTCATTGGGCTGTCAGTGTTATCTGACACTTGTCATAACACCATTCTTCAAGGAGTTTCATATACTCTAGGCACACAGGCAGACAGAAAGACAGATAAGCAGAGCTAGACAGAGACACAGACAGATAGACAGATAGACAGTGAAAACAAAGCGAGGGTTCCCTGCGCACATTCATTCATCAATGTCATTGGGCTGTCAGTGTTATCTGACACTTGTCATAACACCATTCGTCAAGGAGTTTCATATTATACTCCAGGCACACATAGGCAGGCAAACAAAGACAGATAAGCCGAGCTAGACAGATAGATAGAAACACAGATAGACAGATAGATAGACAGATTGATAGACAGATAGATAAACAGATAGATAGACAGATAGATAGACAGATAGATAGATAAACAGATAGATAGACAGAGATAGATAGACAGATACAGACAGTGAAAACAAAGCAAGGGTTCCTTGCACACATTCATTCATCAATGTCACTGCCTTATCAGTAGTTATCTGACAATTGTTATAACACCATTCTTCAAGGAGTTTCAAATATACTCCAGGATGTCTAAAACATTGCTGGGACCTATAAATACTTTGTATATATTTATAGACAATAGTAAATGATCAAGGCAGGTGAAATTGTTCACCTGTTGGTGTCATTGTGACTATTTGAGTACTATTTCAGTACCTAATATTAGTGTTAGAACAAAGATTGGCTATGAAATCACAAGAACTATTATAAATTGTAATTACCAGAACATAAAAATTGTATAAATTAAAATAAAAACTAGAAAAAAGTATATCGGCATTACTTCTGCAAGGGCAGGACTTGTTGTTGCCGTCAGGTGAGCATCCAGCATTATTATGTGTTTTGTGTATGTAAAACTATAGGTAATCTTTAAAAATGTATTTTTGTGAATATTTTTGGGTGTCTGGAACGGATTAATTGTACAGTGGACCCCCGGTGTTCGTCCTGCTCCAAACTCGCCCTTTTATGTACGTGTATTTTTTAAATGCTTTTGTAAGTGTATTTTTGGGAGTCTAAAAGGACTAGTCTACTTTACATTATTCCTTATGGGAATAAATTCGTTTGGTAATGGCACTTGAACAGCATTCTGGAAAATAATGAAACCGGGGTCATGAACATTATTTCATGGAAATATTGGTAGATAGGCCACTGTTTTTAGGTTAGCTCCTGGTATGGGCAAATTCACTGTAGGGACTCGGTTACAAACCGGAAATCGGCATGTAATTAATTGTAAGTTCTGTAAGTGTTTTTTGGGGTCTGAAT
This sequence comes from Cherax destructor, assembly GCA_009830355.1. Classification (NCBI taxonomy): domain Eukaryota; kingdom Metazoa; phylum Arthropoda; class Malacostraca; order Decapoda; family Parastacidae; genus Cherax; species Cherax destructor. The sequence goes on along the minus strand of WNWK01001445.1, from coordinate 60,561 downwards.
GACTAACCTCGTGAAATTCCAGGAAATTCGTGCATGATCTGGCAGGCTTCCGAGTGAATTTCTAGAAATTGGGTCCCTCTTCCTTGCTTCCATAACGTTCTTTGTCTCCACAAAACTTACTTTCTTAAAAGCTGGTGAATCTTAGAGAAAAGTTTGGATTGATTGTTGCCTGTGAAGGTTCCAACTTGCTTTTTTTTTTTTTTTGGGGGAAGAAATTGTAAAAATTTAAGTACAGTGGAACCCCGGATTTCGTACTTAATCCGTTCCAGAAGGTTGGTCTAAATCTGAAATGTACAAAAACCAAAGTAATATTTCCTATAAGAAATAATGTAAATACAATTAATCCGTTCCAGACACCCAAAAATATTAATAAAAAATACATTTTTTAAAGAATAACTATAGTTTTGCATACAGAAAACTATGAGAAATAAATATAAAGCACTAATGAAATGAATAATTGAACATTTAAATCACTATTACATGCCTTTATTGAAGACTCTTGTTGGCGTATGGAAGAAGGCGAGGAGGGGAGAGAGAGGAGAGTTTATTGTTTGCAAGGGAAATCCCCCTCCATAAGGACTTCAGGTATCAAAGCTCTATCCGGGGTTACTTCCCTTCTTTGTCTTTTACTGGCACTGGACCCCTGTCGCACTAAAAATCTGTCCAGAGAGCTCTGTTTCTGGCGTCTCTAAGATTTGCTTAAAATGGGACAAGGTATTGTCACTGAACATGCTGCAGATATGGCTTGTATCAGCTTGGTCAGGGTGATATTTTTCCACAAAAGTTTGCACCTCATTCCACTTTGCACAAATGTCCTTAATCAATGAAGAAGGCACCTTCTCCCCTATCATGTTTCTCACCTTCTTTACCAAAGGGCTGGCACTAGGAACTTTCTTTGGGCCCATGGTGGCTTATTTTGGAATCGCACTCAATAGTTAAGCACAAAAAACAATGGATTATTACAAAATGTTTCGGATGAACGCGCGAAGTAATGCTCACTCGACCAGTGACAGAGCCAGACTGAGACATGTACGCATGAGTGGCGGCTTCCAAGGGAGGTGGACACTTCTGATACGTACGATTTCCGGTTTCAGGTACAAAATCCAGACCAAAATTTCACCCAAAAAAGTGGTCTAAATCGGAAACGTACGATATTCGGTGCGTACAAAATACGGAGTTGCACTGTACGTTAAACAACCATGGTGACATTACATACCCCTGTCTAAGGCCTATACAGTGGACCCCTGGATTACGTACTGCTCCAAACTCGAACAATTATGTAAGTGTATTTTTGAAAGTGCTTTTGTAAATGTATTTATGGGGGTCTAAAAGGACTAATCTAATTTACATTATTCCTTATGGGAACAAATTCGTTCGGTAACAGCACTTGAACAGCATTCTGGAATGAAATAATGACGTAATCCGGGGGTCCACTGTATATACAGTGGACCCCCGAGTTTCGGTCACCTCGGAAATCGTACAATTATTTAAGTATAATATTGTAAGTGCTTTTGTAAGTGTATTTTTGGGGGTTTGAAATGGACTAACCTACTTGACATTATTCCTTAAGGGAGTAAATTCGTTTGGTAATGGCACTTGAGCAGCCTTCTGGAATGAATTATGACCGAAACTCGGGGGTCCACTGTACTCTGATAATTATACTTATTCTCCATGGGGAAGTTAAACAGAATTCTTCCTCCTTTTGGGCTACCTTTCCTCGGTGGGATACAGCTGGTTTGTTGAAAGAAGAATTATACTTATGTGTAACTGTACTTAAATAAACTTACTGTGCTGGCATGCAGGTACACATTAAAATCACTAAGAATGTCGTTTTAGTCTTGAAGACGGCATATTAATAATGATGATGATAATACGCAATAATAATCACTCTGAGGAGCATTAAATGTCATATACGTATTACGTTCATATAGGCATTTTCATTAATATATCTATGATATTTTTTTTCAAAATTACAGTGGACCCCCGAGTTTCGGTCATAATTCATTCCAGAAGGCTGATAAAGTGCCATTACCGAACGAATTTACTCCCTTAACCCTTTCGGGGTAGGTGCCGTACTAGTACGTTTTACGAGCAGGGGTTGGTGCTGTACTAGTACACGTAAATTCTAGCGGCTTCAAATTAAGCAGGAAAAGGCTGGTAGGCCTACATATGAAAGAATGGGTCTTTGTGGTCAGTGTGTTCAGTATAAAAAAAATCCTGCACCACACAGTGCATAATGAGAAAAAAAAAACTGACCGTTTTTTTTTTTTTAAAACAGCGACTTTGCAGTCTATTTTTGTATGGTATTTATTGATGTATTCTTGTTTTCTTGGTCTCATGTGATAGAATGGAAGATATATTACAGAAATCGAGATGATTTTGATTGGTTTGACAATGACAAGTACCTTGAAATTGAGCTCAAAGTAGTGAAAATGTTCGATTTTCGTCGATGTTCAAGATTAAACAAATCACACCATGTGTCCAATATACATCAACTGGCGAGTCTAATATTCTTGCACAAGTGTGCTGATATTATTTATACCATTTTTACAATGATGCAGTTGTATACATAACAGTAAATCTTCTATTTTTTGTGAGAATAAAAATTCAAAATGGAAAGCAAAAGTAATGTAAGAGGGGCCTGGAGACGTGACTAATGAACAGAGAAGATGTTATTTTAGTGCCAGGAATGTCTGCCTTGTTTATTTTGGACCCTATTTTGAAATTGGCATCGTTTGAAATTTATGTGAAATTGGCCAAATTGTCATTTTCTGACCACTATTTTGGGTAATAGGCGGTTTCTTCTACTCAATCGATAGAAGAAATAGAGTTCTAGTGAAATAGCTATGATGTTAGTGGACTGGAACATTGGAATTGGCCAAAAATAGGGCTCAAAGTGGGTGAAATCGCCGATGCATAAACATCTTCGAGACCGATAACTTCGTGAGAGCATAATTCCGTAAGTTTTTATTCAAATTTCAAACTTTTGGTGTCATTATGATCGGAAAAAGATTCTCTATCATTACATTACAATTTTTTTTCCCCAAAAAATTTTCGACCCTGAAAACGTGTTTCCAAAAAGGCCTGTCAACCCCCAAAGGGTTAAGGAATAATGTCAAGTAGGTTAGTCCATTTCAGACCCCCAAAAATACACTTACAAAAGCACTTACAATATTACACTCACATAATTGTTCGATTTCCGAGGTGACCGAAACTCAGGGGTCCACTGAATACATATAATAATACACTACGTAACATATAAACATGATAAATACACCCCACAGTAGAATAAATTAACAAATACAGTGGTACCCCGAGTTTCGGACATAATTCGTTCCAGAAGGCTGTTTGAGTGCTGTTACCGAACGAATTTGTTCCCATAAGGAATAATGTAAATTAGATTAGTTCATTTCAGACCCCCAAAAATACACTTACAAAAGCACTTACAATAATACACTTACATAATTGCTCGAGTTGGGAGCTGTTCGAAACTCGGGGTACCACTGTATGAGATGTTTTTCACTGGCTTGCTAGAGTGTCAGAAAGAATAACGTTTTCTCTAGTTCAACACCAAAGAAAATGTGTACACAATAGTATTACTGAGGGTAACTGTAGAAAATTATTCCTTTCCAATGCCTTCACTCAGTGTCATTCCTTCTAAAAAAATGGTGTTATATGAGAATGTGAGTGTTGCTTTTTTATTTATTCTAATATAACACCATGGAGACAACTTGTACACAATGTAAAGTCTTTGTATTATGGTATAAGCTTCACAAACATGGAAATGAATGTGTATCAACCATAACCAGATGTGTTAGTCTACTCATTTACAGACTCTATTTCTGTCCTCTCTCACTTACTCATTTGTTTTATCTTGTTTACTCACCTCTCACCCTATTAAGACTACAAATATTTTAAGGTAAGTAATGAGTGTACTGTGTGTGTATTTTACTTTTTATTGTTTTTAACCCTTTGACTGTCGCAACCCCTAATCCTGAGTGCTCTCCTGTTGTCGCAAAATTTAAAAAAAAAAAATTCTTATGAAATGATAGAGAATCTTTCCCGATGGTAATGACACCAAAAGTATGAAATTTGATGGAAAACTTACGGAATTACGCTCTTGCGAAGTTAGTGATCTCGGCGATATATACACATCGGCAATTTCACTGACTTTGAGCCCTATTTTCGGCTAATTCCATTGTTCCAGTCGACCAAACTCATAGCTATTTCTTTAGAACTCCATTTGTTCTATCGACTGAGTACAAGAAACCACCAATTTACCGATTTCAACTACCCAATAAAGTGGTCAGAAATTGGCAATTTGGCCAATTTCATGCAAAATAAAAAAGTTGTCAATTTCAAAATAGGGTCCAGAATAAACAATGCAGACATTCCTGGCACTAAAATAAGATGTTATCTGTTCATTAGTCATGTCTTTAGGCCCCTCTTATATTACTCTTTCTTTCTATTTTGATTTTTTATTCACACAAAGAATAGAAGATTTACTGTTATGCAGACTATTGCATTATTGTAAAAATGGTATAAATAATATCAGTGCACTTGTGAAAGAATATTAGACTCACCAATTGATATGTATTGGACGCGTGGCGTGATTTGTTTACTCTTGAACTTTTGCAAAAATCGAACATTTCCCCTTCTTTGAGCTCAATTTCCAGGTCGTTTTCATCATGAAACTAATCAAAATCATCTATATTTCTGTAGTATGTTTTCCATTCTATCAAATGAGACCATAAAAACGAGAATACAACCATAAATACTATACGAAAATACACCTCAAAGACGGTGTTTTAATCCAAAAACACGGTCGGAGTTTTTTTTCTCTCATAATGCACTGCGTGCTGCAGGATTTTTTTATACAGCGCACACTGACCACACAGACCCATTCTCTCATATGTGGGCCTACCAGCTGTCTCCCGCTTGATTTGAAGCCGCTAGAATTTGTGAGTATACGTCCGAAACAGTGGCTCGTAAGACGTATATATACGATCGAAACAGTCAAAGGGTTAATGCCTAGTTCTACTGCTACCTGCCTCGAGTCTACCTGGAGGGTATTCCGGGGATCAACGCCCCGCAGCCCGGTCCACGACCAGGCTTCCTGGTGGATCAGGCCTGATCAACCAGGCTGTTACTGCTGGCCACACATAGTCCAACGTACGAACCACAGCCCGGCTGGTCAGGTACCGACTTTAGGTATCTGTCCAGCCCCCTCTTGAAGGCAGCCAGGGGCCTATTGGTAATTCCCCTTATGTATGGTGGGAGGCTGCTGAACAGTCTTGGGCCTTGGACACTTATGGTGTTTTCTCTTAGTGTACCAATGGCGCCCCTACTTTTCATTGGGGGTATTTTGCACCTCCTGCCCAGTCTTTTACTTTCGTAGCGAGTGATTTCTGTGCAGATTCAGGAACATTCCTTCTAGGATTTTCCAAGTGTAGATTATGATACATCTCTCTCGCCTGCATTCCAGCGAGTACAAACCAAGTGCTTCCAAGCGTTCCCAGTAGTTGAGGTGTTTGATAGACCTTATATGTGCAGTAAAGGTTCTCTGTACACTCTCTAGATCTGCAATTTCACCTGCTTTGAATGGAGATGTTAATGTACAGCAATATTCCAGCCTAGAGAGAACAAGTGACTTGAAAAGGATCATCATTATCTCGGCATCTCTTGTTTTGAATGTTCTCATTACCCATCCTATCATTTTCTTTGTAGTTGTGGTCCTTGAAAGTGAGACCCTCAGACATTACCACTCCCAGGTCCCGCACATTATTTTTTCACTATTGTACGATCAGAGTTTGTAGTATACTCACTTCTAGTTATTATCTCCTCCAGTTTTCCATAGCGGAGTAATTGGAACTTAATGTATGTTAGTGGAAACTTATTATATGGCATTTATATGCATTTATAAGTGGAAAAATAGGGCGTTCTGCTTTACGGCGATGTCCACTTTCCGGCGGTAGCCTGGAACCTAACCTGCCATATAAGTGGGGCCCTACTATATAGTCAATAAAGGATCGCATTATGCTGCATTTGTCTTTTCAATCCATCATGTATGTATTTTATATCATTTCCCTCCATCAGAAAATAATGCCAAGATTTTTATGCTTCCGTGCCATATAATTCTTAAATTAGTATATAAAACACCTGCATAAAAAACATTTAGAAAAGAAAATTCAGTGTGTATATTAGCAGCTTAACCTAAGATCCACTCCACTAATGTAAAGTGCTATACATTACACAGTACTTGTACATTCTCATGCCTTCTACAGCAATTTATCTACACAGGATGAAACTCTATAATAGAAAATTAAATTATAACAACAGAATTTAGTGGGATTGTACAGCATTCACAGTCTTAATTTGTAGTGCTCTCTAGGAACTTAACCCCTGCAAAATTTGGGGGTTTGCTATATGAATCTCTATTGCTTATACAGAGTATAATTTATAAATCAAAACAGCAAATATAAACTACATGTACTTAACAGTACTGTCTATGTGTATGAAGTGTATCTAAATGACTTTGCATGTGTGAAGATACAAGTGTAATATGTACCAAACCATGTAATTTCTTGTACATTACATGCCCTCAATACACACTGGTGCACACAATATATACATGCATTAAATACAAACATACATTCCATATATGAATACTCAGCATGTGTACACACACACAATAACTAGCTTCAGAGTGTCTAATTAGATCCCATCATCAGTTGGTGAGAGACTAAGTAGAATTCATGTCAGTTATCACTGTGAGCCATTCTTGACTATTACTATCAGTTACCTTTTAGAAGGCTAACTATTATGATATTATCTTTTGTTATGAGAGGATATGTTATATAAAAAATCAAAGTGCAATCATCTAAAAAAAAACCTGATTCCTTGCAATTACCACTCAATATTTCCAAAGAACAGTCAAGTCTTTCTCACTAAATCTGATGAATATTGAGAGAACATATACAAGATCTTATGGATCTCTATCATTTATTGTTAATATAGCTATTCAATGTAACATAAATAAAGCTAATTTTCTACAAGACAATAATTACAATAATTGAGAATTTTAAAGGAAGGACATGGCATGGATAGTATTTTAATTAAATAAATATTTGAGTAAAGACTGCAGACATTTTAAGACTTGTCTCACAACCAATTCCTCTATCAATTGTTGGTTAAACATTTCTGATCATCAAAACTTCCCTGAACAACAAAATGAAAAAAAAAACAGTATCTTACTCAAGATTAGCCTTTTTTGACATCACATCAAGGCATTCATTTCTGGAAAGGATCCGCTGGCCAAACAATTTTCCATCTGGATCCAAGAAGTGGGCTATATAATGAGCATATTCCCTCACACCAAATGTACTGATGTGAAGCTCAAAGTATTTTGATATCTTCTCAAGAAATGTTTTGGTATGTGGCCGTAGTCTAGCATGATACCATGGGCCACCATTGTTGATTTGGAAGTGGTAAACATCCTGGCAAAATAATAACAATAATGAAAAAAACTGTATTTATTTTCTTATTTTTTCACATCCTTCCACATCACACAGAAAAACATGCTCCTTTTTGCCCTAATTCACCTGCTTCTTAAAAAAAAAATCATCATGCAAGTACCAGTTAATCAATATTTACTCTTTATTTAATTTATATGAAATCTATAATTAAATTTGGTTCTTAACTAGTATGTCCCCTTGCTTTTATCTGCTCATCAAAGATAATACAAAAATTATAAGCTTTGTTTAACACGTTCATAATCTGATCCTTTGACGAGAAAAATCAATTTAATAAATAAAAAGAGGTTGCATAAAAGATCATAGAATATTTAATGTTTTCTATTAGTAAATAAAACAATGTTTGTTAATGCAGTTGGTAATATCACATGAGAACTTATTTAGTTCAATGATATCTAAGTAATTAAACTTTTTTTTTTTTTTTTCAACAAGTCGGCCGTCTCCCACCGAGGCAGGGTGACCCAAAAAGAAAGAAAATCCCCAAAAAGAAAATACTTTCATCATCATTCAACACTATCACCACACACATACATAATCACTGTCTTTGTAGGTAATTAAACTTAATTGCTATATTTTCAGACTACAAACAGCAGCCTGATATATCAAGTCACACTGCACAAATAGAAAAAATCTACAAATTATCTACAATACTAGTTAAAATTATGGTGGGAAGAATGATCCATGAAGTAATAATAAACTTTCTAACCTTTAGGTCAGCATGATAAATTATTATTATATTCATGGGGAAGTGCAAAACCTGCAGGGTCCTACAGGTAATCAGGTTTGATCCAAGTGTAGATAAAATTCCTTAGATTAAGTCTCTCACCAGCATCAAGGCACTCTTTTGAAGGGTCAGCATAAAATGAATGGCTCAAATAAAAAATAAATACACATACAGTGGTACCCCGGTTTACGATATTTTTTCGTTCCAGAATGCTGTTCAAGTGCCATTACCAAACGAATTTATCTCCTTAAGAAATGACGTAAAATAGACTAGTCCGTTTAGACCCCCAAAAGTACACTTACAAAAGCATTTAAAAAAATAAACTTACATAAAAGGGTGTGTTTTGGGACCATCGTAAACCGGGGTACCACTGTACATAGTTACAAGTGTAATAATATACAATAATAATAATAATAATATAATAATAATAATAATAATAATAATAATAATATATAATAATAATAATAATAATAATAATAATCCTAGGTAGTAGGTTGGTAGACAGCAACCGCCCAGGGAGGTACTACCGTCCTGCCAAGTGAGTGTAAAACGAAAGCCTGTAATTGTTTTACATGATGGTAGGATTGCTGGTGTCTTTTCTGTCTCATAAACATGCAAGATTTCAGGTACATCTTGCTACTTCTACTTACACTTAGGTCACACTACACATTCATGTACAAGCATATGTATATACACACACCCTCTAGGTTTCTTCTATTTTCTTACTAGTTCTTGTTCTTATTTCCTCTTATCTCCATGGGAAGTGGAACAGAATTCTTCCTCCGTAAGCCATGCGTGTCGTAAAGGCGACTAACATGCTGGGAGCAAGGGGCTAGTAACCCCTTCTCCTGTATATATTACTAGGTGTAAAATGGGAAACTTTCGTTTTCATTTTGGGCCACCCCACTTCGGTGGGAAACGGCCGACGTGTTGAAAGAAAGAAAGAATAATAATAATATAATAATAATAATTTATTTCAATGCATGTTACAAGTGTACAATGTTATTGGTAGTTACAATTATAAAACAATTATAAAACTGTAATGCAAGGAGAGCCACTGGCATGCCATGGCATTAGGGGCAGTTTATTCTAGAGACTTATTCACTAAGTACTTAATGCTAAAGAAATTGATTGAGTTTATTCTAGTTCTGTATTATTTAAATTATTATATGGTTATACATACTATTAAAAGACAATACAAGAGAAATTGGTTGAGTTTAATCTAGTTGTATAATTTATTTCAAATTACAGTACGTATGTTGATGCTATACTAGTATAATAACAATACTAGAAATAGTTTTTAGAGTTTCTTCTAGATATATATTTTATTTCAAATTAAGAAAATGATGATACTATAAGATTTTAAATGACAATATGATGATATGAAATTGCAACAAGTGTTAAGGAGGATGAACATATCAAATTGATGATATCAGTATTGACCTAAAACTGAGTGTTGGTATCTTTCAAAATCTTGGCATCATGCCATCACTACTTACAAAGAATTCTAACGTAATCACAGTAGTACTCTACTCAGGACCTAATTATACAACTTGTACATACTACTCATGAGTGAAAATTAGCATAATAAAGGCTAAGAAAGTGTGTGAAGATAAAACATGTGGTAATGAGGGTGACTGTCTGCACAAGATTCTTCGATGAACCTGTTAGTTACCATAACATACTGTGACACACAAAAACCACAAGAAAACAATATTCATACACAAATATAAATATTTATTTTTCTTTGAATATATAATGAACATATTTAGTAGACAAATTTAGGAGGGTATGTAAAAGAAAAAATCTACAAATTATCTATAATACTAGTTAAAATTATTCAAGGATTATGTAGATTAAAATAAGGGTCGGATGCGAAAAGTGGGTCATAATAAGCGTGTATGCACCTGGAGAAGAGAGGAGTGTAGAGGAGAGAGAGATTTGGGAGATGTTAAGTGAATGTATAGGAACTTTTGAACCAAGTGAGAGAGTAATTGTGGTAGGGGACCTAAATGCTAAAGTGGGAGAAACATGTAGAGAGGGTGTGGTAGGTAAGTTTGGGGTGCCAGGTGTAAATGATAATGGGAGCCCTTTGATTGAACTTTGTATAGAAAGGGGTTTAGTTATAGGTAATACATATTTTAAGAAAAAGAGGATAAATAAGTAGACAAGATATGATGTAGGGCGAAATGACAGTAGTTTGTTGGACTACGTATTGGAAAGATAAAAGACTGTTGAGTAGACTTCAGTGGATGTAGTACATGCTGATTATTTTATAGAGGGGCCACAAATATATCAGATCACTTTTAGGTATAGCTACAGTGAGAGTAAAAGGTAGATGGGATACAAGGTAAATAGAAGCAGTAAGTAAGAGAGAGGTGAAGGTTTATAAACTAAAAGAGGAGGCAGTTAGGGTAAGATATAAACAACTATTGGAGGATAGATGGGTTAGTGAGAGTGTAGGCAATGGGGTCGAAGATGTATGGGGTAGATCTAAAAATGTAATGTTAGAGTGTTCAGCAGAAGTTTGTGGTTACAGGCGAGTGGGTGCGGGAGGGAAGAAGAGCGATTGGTGGAATGATGATGTAAAGGGAGAAAAAGTTAGCATATGAGAGGTTTTTACAAAGTAGAAGTGATGCAAGGAAGGAAGAGTATATGGAGAGAAAAAGAGAGGTTAAGAGAGTGGTGAAGCAATGTAAAAAGAGAGCAAATGAGAGTGGGTAAGATGTTATCAACAAATTTTGTTGAAAATAAGAAAAAGTTTTGGAGTGAGATTAATAAGTTGAGGAAGCCTAGGGAACAAATGGATTTGACAGTTAAAAATAGGAGAGGAGAGTTATTAAATGGAGAGTTAGAGGTATCGGGAAGATGGAGTGAATATTTTGAGGAGTTGTTAAATGTTGATGAAGACAGGGAAGCTGTGATTTCATGTATAGGGCAATGATCAATAACATCTTGTAGGAGTGTGGAAGAGCCAGTTGTGAGTGTGGGGAAAGTTCGTGAGGCAGTGGGTAGAATGAAAGGGGGTAAGGCAGCTGGGATTGATGGGATAAAGATAGAAATGTTAAAAGCAGGTGGGGATATAGTTTTGGAGTGGTTGGTGCTATTATTTAATAAATGTATGGAAGAGGGTAAGGTACCTAGGGATTGGCAGAGAGCATGTATTGTTCCTTTGTATAAAGGCAAAGGGGACAAAAGAGTGCAAAAATTATAGGGGAATAAGTCTGTTGAGTGTACCTGGTAAAGTGTATGGTAGAGTTATTATTGAAAGAATTAAGAGTAAGACAGAAAGCAGGATAGCAGATGAACAAGGGGGCTTTAGGAAAGGTAGGGGGTGTGTAGACCAAGTGTTTACAGTGAAACATATAGGTGAACAGTATTTGGATAAAGGTAAAGAGGTTTTTGTGTCATTTATGGATTTGGAAAAGGCATATGATAGGGTGGATAGGGGGGCAATGTGGCAGATGTTGCAGGTGTATGGAATAGGAGGTAGATTACTGAAAGCAGTGAAGAGTTTTTATGAGGATAGTGAGGCTCAGATTAGTGTGTGTAGGAGGGAGGGGGACTATTTCCCAGTAAAAGTGGGACTTAGACAAGGATGTGTGATGTCACCGTGGTTGTTCAATATATTTATAGATGGGGTTGTAAGAGAAGTGAATGCGAGGGTCTTGGCAAGTGGTGTGGAGTTAAAAGATAAAGAATCAAATACAAAGTGGGAGTTGTCACAGTTGCTTTTTGCTGATGACACTGTGCTTTTGGGAGATTCTGAAGAGAAGTTGCAGAGGTTGGTGGATGAATTTGGTAGGGTGTGTAAAAGAAGAAAATTGAAAGTGAATATAGGAAAGAGTAAGGTGATGAGTATAACAAATAGATTAGGTGACGAAAGATTGGATATCAGATTGGAGGGAGAGAGTATGGAGGAGGTGAATGTATTCAGATATTTGGGAGTGGACATGTCAGCAGATGGGTCTATGAAGGATGAGGTGAATCATAGAACTGATGAGGGGAAAAGGGTAAGTGGAGCACTTCGGAGTCTGTGGAGACAAAGAACTTTGTCCATGGAAGTAAAGAGGGGAATGTATGAGAGTATAGTTATACCAACACTCTTATATGGGTGTGAAGCATGGGTGATGAATGTTGCAATGAGAAGGCTCGAGGCAGTGGAGATGTCATGTCTGAGGTCAATGTGTGGTGTGAATATAATGCAGAGAATTTGGAGTTTGGAAATTAGGAGGCGGTGCGGGATTGCCAAAACTATTATCCAGAGAGCTGAGGAGGGGTTGTTGAGGTGGTTCAGACATGTAGAGAGAATAGAATGAGACAGAATGACTTCGAGAGTGTATAAATCTGTAGTGGAGGGAAGGTGGGGTAGGGGTCGGCCTAGGAAAGGTTGGAGGGAGGGGGTAAAGGAGGTTTTGTGTGCGAGGGGCTTTGACTTCCAGCAAGCATGTGTGAGCGTATTTGATAGGAGTGAATGGAGACAAATGGTTTTTAATACTTAACATGCTGTTGGAGTGTGAGCAAAGTAACATTTATGAAGGGATTCAGGGAAACCGGCAGGCCGGACTTGAGTCCTGGAGATGGGAAGTACAGTGTCTGCACTCTGAAGGAGGGGTGTTAATGTTGCAGTTTTATAACTGTAGTGTAACGCACCCCTCTGGCAAGACAGTGATGGAGTGAATGATGATGAAAAATTTTCTTTTTCGGGCCACCCTGCCTTGGTGGGAATCGGCCGATGTGTTAATAAAATAAAAATGCAAAAGAAAGAAAAAGAGAGCATCAGAAGAAGCAAGGTATGTAATAAGTAACAAAAAAAATCTAGGAAATTAAAGACTGGATATCAGACTGCAGAGAAGAGTATGGAGAAATAAATGTATTCAGATATCTGAGAGTGAACTTGTCAGCAGATGGGTCTATGAAAGATGAAGTGAACCACAGAACTGACGAAGTGAAAAAGGTGGGTGGTGCATATAGGCATCTGTAGAGACAAAGGACTTTATCTACAGAGGCAAAAAAGGGAAAGGTAACAGAGTATAATTGTATTTAGAGAGTGATGGAGTAAAATATGACTAGAAGGGCATATAAATCTGGGGTGGAAAGGAGGAGAGGCAGGAGGGAGGGGTCATCCCATTAAGGGTTGGGGCAAGGGAGGTTCCAAGTGCTTGAACTTCCAACAGGCTTGTGTGAACTTGTTAGATAGGAGAGAGTAGAGGCAAGTCATTTTTATGATTAGACGTACCATCGAGTGTACGTGAAGTAATATTTATGAAGGGGTTCAGGGAAACCAGCTAGATGGATTCATATCCTAGAAATGTGACGCTCAGTGCCTGTGCTCTGAGGGAGGAGTTTGATGTTGCAGTTCAGAGGGTCATCCGAGCTGTGATGTCAGCACACTTCTCGAAGACAGTGATTGAATGAATGACTTAAAGTTTTTCTTCTTTTCGGATCACCCTACCTCAGTGGGAGATGGCTGGTGTTAAAATAAAAACAATAATAAGATAAGATTTCTTCGGATTTTTAACCCCGGAGGGTTAGCCACCCAGGATAACCCAAGAAAGTCAGTGCGTCATCGAGGACTGTCTGTCTTATTTCCAATAAGTGTTCAATTCTCATGAATCCTAACACCATAATTCATAAGATGTTTAAATTACATACACACCTAAATCAAAATATTTGAATGATTAAATACTGCACACATTTTTAGCCTACCAAGCATACATCAGTGTATCCCACACTATGCTATAAATACACATTTCCATGTCTCCTCCTAGGATATAGTTCTAAGAGGGTGTTCCAGGGGTCAATGCCCCTGTGGCCCAGTCCTTGACCAAGTCTTCTGGTGGATCAGGACCAATCAACCAGGCTGTTACTACTGCCCACACGTAGTCCAACGTACGAACCACAGCCCGGCTGGTCAGGTACCGACTTTAGGTATCTGTCCAGCTCCCTCTTGAAGGCAGCCAGGGGTCAATTGGTAATTCCATTTATATCTGGTGGGAGGCTGTTGAACAGTGTTGGGCCCTGGACACTTATTGTGTTTTCTCTTAGTGTACCAATGGTGCCCCTACTTTTCATTGAGGGTGTTGCATGCAAAGAGTATGTAATCTTTATTCGGAGCATGTTAAACACACCCACATAGACTCCCCTCCAACCAGTGAACCATCGTTAAGGGTTTGGCGATGGGGGCCCATCATCAAATCAACGACTCGGTTCACCCAATTAAAATGCGAGTTTAACAATGACAAAGGTGACGTGGATACCACTCGCAGTTTGTCATTGGAATTCCTGCATAGAGCTGGTTGTGGAAAGTTGTCTGTCTTTTGGCTGCTGTTTAGCCTAGACAACCGTGGCGTGCACTAAATACTACTCCTTTGTATATAGTGTAAATAATTGTAAAGCCCTTTTTGTAATAATTGGTGAAGGAAAAGACAAAAGTCTGATATTAATCTAACTGCTTGGTGAAAGAAATACAAATTCTAAGCATCTTCTACTGTGTTTCTTTGCTCCAAGCTCCCTTTTACACTCAGGATAACAGGCCATTGAACCTGAGGTTGTAATAGAGAGTTATGTTGCACTGTCTGTCCAGTCTTTTGCTTTCGTATGGAGCGATTTCTGTGTGCAGATTTGGGACCAGTCCCTCTAGGATTTTCCAGGTGTAACTTATAATGTATATCTCTCTTGCCTGTGCTCCAGTGAGTACAAGTCAGTGCTTCCAAGCCCCAGTAGTTAAGGCGTTTGATGGAACTTATACGTGCAGTAAAGGTTCTCTGTACATTCTCTAGATCTGCGATTTCACCTGCCTTGAATGGATGGAGATGTTAATGTACAGCAGTATTCCAGCCTAGAGAGAACCAATGATTTAAAAAGGATCATCATTGGCTTGGCATCCCTTGATATACCTTTGAAGAGTTTCGAGAGTATCTACTCTCTGAGCCCGGCCATGGGCCAGGCTCGTTTGGTGCTTGCCTGGTCAACCAGGCTGTTGCTGCTGGAGGCCGCTGCCCCACATATCCATCACAGCCTGGTTGATCTTGCTTTGAAGGTTCTCATTATCCATCCTATCATTTTCTTTGCAGATATGATAGTGACACCGTTGTGATCCTAGGAGAGATCCTTTGACAATACCACTCCCAGGTCCTTCACACTACTTTTCCCACTGTACTGTGTGATTAGAGTTTGCAATGCACTCAGTTCTAGCTATTATTTCCTCCAGTTTTCCATAACGAATTAGCTGGAATTTGTCCTCATTGAACAACATTTTGTTTTCCATTGCCCACTGGAAAACTTTGTTCATATCTGCGTGGAGATTTACCGTGTCCTCAATTGATGAGTCTTATGCAGATCCTAGTATCTGCAAATAATGACACAGTGCTATGGTTTACATTTCTGTCTGTCTGATATGAGGACAAGGAACAGGATGGGGGCAAGTATCATGCCTTGTGGAACAGAGTTTTAAACTAAGGCAGCCTCTGACTTGACTCTGTTTACCACTACTCTTTGTGTTCGATTTGTTAGAAAGTTGAAGATCCATCTGCCCACTTTGTCAGTTATCCCTTTAGCACACATTTTGTGCACTATTACACCATGATTGCAATGTCAAAGGCTTTTGCAAAATATGTGTATACTACATCTACATTCTGTTTGTCTTCCAGTGCATCCAAGACCCTATCACAGTGGTCAGGTAGTTGTGAGAGGCATGAGCAACCTGCTCTGAACCCATGCTGCCATGGATTATGCAACTGCTGGGAATCCAAGTGATTTGCAATTATGCTTCTTAGAAATCTTTCAAAGATTTTTATGATGTGGGACGTTAGAGCTATTGGTCTTTAGTTATTGCTTTGCTGCCACCTTTATGGAGTGGGGCTATATCCGTTGTTTTTAGTGACTGAGATTTCACCTGTGTCTAAGCTCCCTCTCCATAGCATACATAGGGCACACAAAAGGGGTTTCTTGCAGTTTTTAACTCTTTCAGGGTCCAGACCCCCAATCTGAAACTTGTCCACAGGGTTCAAGAATTTAAAAAAAAAAAAATGTTATTATTTTTTTATGAAGGTAATAAAACAAAAAGTATGAAATTTGATGGAAAATTGATAAAATTACGCTCTCGCGAATTTTGTTGCTTCAGCGATATTTACGGCGATTTTGCCCACTTTGACTCCTATTTTAGGTCAATTGAATTTTTAACCCTTTCAGGGTCCATGCCTTAGTTCTACAGTTTTGAAGTGAGGGTCCACACCATAGTACAGTGGACCCCCGGTGTTCGTTATGCTCTAAACTCGAACAATTATATAAGTGTATTTTTGTAAGTGCTTTTGTAAGTGTACTTTTGGGGGTCTAAAAGGACTAGTCTAATTTACATTATTCCTTATGGGAATAAATTCGTTTGGTAATGGCACTTGAACATCATTCTGGAACGAATAAATTACGAAAACTGGGGTCCACTGTATTACGTCAAAATTCTAGCGGCCTCAAATTTAGCGCGAGAAGGCTGGGTGCCCACATGGCATTGTGGGAACACCGCCTCGGCAAGCTTTGTTCACCATGCCTTGCAGTAAGGCAGCTCTCACTCTGAGGCGAACTGGGACTCTCCTCTTCCTAACTGATAGTTCTGACAGTGATGGAAGTGGAAATGAAGAGGAATTCTATGGTTTTGATCGATTTGTGACCGAAAGCAATGATCAGGATATCGAAAATAGTGTGGAAAATCCTGATGACCCTCAACCTTCCACCTCGGGTGCTGGTGCATCTCAATCACGTTCAGTTGCACCTCATCACAAGAGAAAACTCTTATTTTCGCGTGGCCAGGCCTCAGACTTGAGTAATGGTGATGATAGTGACGTGGACTTTGATTTTATTGCTCTTGATGACCATTCGAGTAGTGATAGTGATGAATAATATTCACCAGTGAAGCATCAGTATATACGCCACCACATGCGCTCGGATAGTGTACCATATGCAATTCCAAGGGGACGGAGTACATCCCGTGGCCCTACACCTGGAATAGACAGTGAAAGTGAGGATATGGCTACACTTGGTATGGATAGACCACAGGTATCAGTAGGTGGTGGTAATGGTGGTGATAGTGGTGGTGGTAGTGCCACGGCCACGCATGACGCACCAGCCCAGGCTGGGACCCATGCGGCTGACTCATCAAATCGAGGACAAAGCGGAGCATCATCCACCACCACACCACAACCAGCTTATAATGTCCAGTATCCACTAGCAAACCGCATCTGGGATTGGCAGCAAAATCCCAATTTTGTTCCCAATCCCCATCAATTTGATGACTCTCAAAGTGGAATCCTACCAACTTGTTCCCTCGGAAACACTGCAAATGAATTGGAATTCTTTGAACTATTCTTTGACCAGCCCTTGATGGAAACTATTGTCAGGGAAAGTAGCAAGTATTTTGAGTACACCATGGCAAATACAATCATATCACCACAGTCAAGACTACACTGGTGGAAAGAGACAACTGTGGCTGAAATGTATTTGTTTTTTGCAACAATAATGCTTATGCCTCATGTCTATAAGCATAATATATAATCATACTGGTCCACAGATCGGCTAATTTGTACCCCGGTCTTCAGTGAAATCATCCCAGTGAACAGGTTTATCTTACTGCTATGTATGTTGCACTTCTCTGACAAAACCAGGCCTGACAGAAATGACAGGTTATACAAGATTAGAAATGTTTTTATGCATCTGAAACAGAAGTTCAACACTTTTATCCATTCAAGAATCTTGTAATTAACGAGTCTTTGATTTTGTTCAAAGTAGACTGTCGTTCAAGCAGTATATACAAAGCAAGAAGAAACGCTTTGGTATAAAACTGTTTGTACTCTGTGACTGTGACAGTGGCCTGGTACTGGATATAATTGTATACATGGGAAGTAAAACATTGAGAGATACCAGGATGTTATTGGGTATCTCAGGTGACGTAGTGAGAACAATGATGGCACCATATCTTGGTAAGGGCATATATTATATACGTATACTGATAACTGGTACACAAGCCCCTTACTCAGTGATTTCTTGCGAGTGAACATGACAGATGTGTGTGGCACAGTGCATTCTAATTGTAAACATATGCCCAGGTTCAACGCAGGCACTCGTAGTAGTGAGGTGCAGATGTTTGCTGCCAATGACATCATGGTATTACGGTGGCATGACAAACGAGATGTCACATTGTTGACATCCATTCACCCAAACGAAATGAAAGACAGTGGCAAGGTGGATAGTGACTAATGAACGTATTCTAAAACCAGCAACAGTGATTGATTATACACAAACCATGTGTTTGGTTGACAAATGTGACATGCAGATTGGCATGCAGATTGGCTTTGTCAATTGTGTTCGTAAGAATTACAAGTAGTACATGAAACTTTTCTTCCATCTCATGGATATTTCAATGCTCAATGCATATAATATGTACCAAATAAAGACCGGCAACAGACCACCGTATGGTGAATTTTGTTTATCTGTCATCAGACAACTAATGATGAAGTACCAGGTAACAACACCTGCTATACAAAACCGTCCACGAACTGATCAGCATTTGAGGCGGGAAGGTGATCACTTCCTAATACAGATTCCTGCAACTAAGAAGAAATGGGCTCAGAAGAGATGTGTTGTCTGTGCATAAACAAAACAACGGCAACAAAAGCGCAAAGACACTCGGTTTATGTGAGAGGAATGTAAGATACAACTGTGCATGATACCATGTTTCAAGGACTTCCACAGACTGCAACAGTTCTAGAAACATGTCCAGTGACTGTACATATTTTTTTTTTTTCAACAAGTCGGCCGTCTCCCACGGAGGCAGGGTGACCCAAAAAGAAAGAAAATCCCCAAAAAGAAAATACTTTCATCATCATTCAACACTTTCACCACACTCATACATAATCAGTCTTTGCAGAGGAGCTCAGATACGACAGCTGAGAATTGTCCCTCCCAGCTGTCACTATCCCAGACCCCTCCTTTAAAGTGCAGGCATTGTACTTCCCATTTCCAGGACTCAAGTCCAATTAAATCAATTAACTGGTTTCCCTGAATCCCTTCACAAAATGTTACCCTGCTCACACTCCAACAGATCGTCATGTCCCAAAAACCATTCGACTCCATTCACTCCTATCTAACACGCTCACACATGCTTGCTGGAAGTCCAAGCCCCTCGCCCACAATACCTCCTTTACCTCTTCCCTCCAACCTTTTCTAGGACGACCCTACCCCGCCTTCCTTCCCTACAGATTTATACGCTCTCCAAGTCATTCTACTTTGATCCATTCTCTCTAAATAACCAAACCACCTCAACAACCCCTCTTCAGCCCTCTGACAAATACTTTTAGTAACTCCACACCTTCTCCTAATTTCCACATTCTGAATTTTCTGCATAATATTTACACCACACATTGCCCTTAGACAGGACATCTCCACTGCCTCCAGCCTCCTCCTCACTGCAGCATTTGCAACCCATGCTTCACACCCATATAAGAGTGTTGGTACCACTATACTTTGCGTACATTCCTTCTTTGCCTCCATGGATAACGTTTTTGTCTCCACAGATACCTCAACGCACCACTCACCTTTTTTCCTTCATCAATTCTATGGTTAACCTCATCCTTCATAAACCCATCCGCTGACACGTCAACTCCCAAATATCTGAAAACATTTACTTCTTCCATAATCCCTCTCTCCAATGTGATATCCAATTTTTCTTTATTTAAATCGTTTGATACCCTCATCACCTTACTCTTATCTATGTTCACTTTTAACTTTCTACCTTTACACACTCTCCCAAACTTGTCCACTAACTTTGCAACTTTTCTTTAGAATCTCCCATAAGCACAGTATCATCAGCAAAAGTAACTGTGTCAACTCCCATTTTGCATTTAATTCTCCATAATTTATCCTACCCCTCTCCCCAACACCCTAGCATTTACTTCTTTACAACCCCATCTATAAATATATTAAACAACCATGGTGACATTACACATCCCTGTCTAAGACCTACTTTTACCAGGAAGTAATCTCCCTCTCTCCTACACACCCTAACCTGAGCCTCACTATCCTCATAACAACTCTTTACAGCCTTCAGTAACTTACTACCTATTCCATACACTTGCAACATTGCTCCCCTATCCACTCTATCATATGCCTTTTCTAAATCCATAAATGCAATAAAAACTTCTCTACTTTATCTAAATACTGTTCACATATATGCTTCACTGTAAACACTTGATCTACACATCCCCTACCCACTCTAAAGCCTCCTTGCTCATCTGCAATCCTACTCTCTGTTTTACCTCTAATTCTTTCAATAATAACCCTGCCATACATTTACCTGGTATACTCAGTAAACTTATTCCCCTATAATTTTTACACTCTCTTTATCCCCTTCCCTTTATATAAAGGAACTATACATGCTCTCTGCCAATCCCTAGGTACCTTCCCCTCTTTCATACATTTATTAAACAAAAATACCAACCACTCCAGCACTATATCCCCCCCTGCTTTTAACATTTCTGTCATGATTCCGTCAATTCCAGCTGCTTTACCCCCTTTCATTCTACGTAATGCCTCACGCACCTCCCCCACACTCACATCCTGCTCTTCTTCACTCCTAAACGATGTTGTACTTCCCTGGCCAGTACAGTCATCCCTTGGTATTCAATTTTAATCCGTTCCAGATGGATCAGCTAAAACCAAAATCGGTGAAAACCAAAACTATTTTCCCCATAAGAAATAATGGAAATTCAATTAATCCGTTCCAGAAACCCAGAAGTTTGGAAAAAAAATTGGGGGCCTTAAAGATAGATTTACATGCACAAATGAATGAACTCTATGTGGCACTTACCTTTATTGAAGACTGATGTTGCTGGATGGAGGAGAGGGAGGAGGGGAGAGGAGAGAGACCATTTTTGGAAGGGAATCCTTCCATAAGGAATTTAGGTACCAAGTCCTAATCCGGGTCACTTCCTGCATGCCTGCTACACTCCCTCCTGCCTGCTACACTCCTGCATCATCACTCCCTGCATACATGCTACACTCCCTGCATACATGCTACACTCCCTGCATACATGCTACACTCCTGCATGCCTGCACACTCTTAAACTCCATCATGTTTCTCACTTTCTTTACCAAAGGACTGGCACTAGGAGCTTTCTTTGGGCCCATGGTAGCTTATTTAGTAGTCACACACAATAATCAAGGGCCAAAAACAATGAATTGTTAATAACTGTTTTGTATGAACTCCTGGGATGATGTTCACTCAAGCATAAACAATGCTACACTGCGTGACAATGTGCGTGGGTGGTGGTCTAGCGGGCTTTGTATGTGCGGGGCACTGGTGGACAGGTTCCGTACCATCAGTGAAAACTGAGACAATCGGTGAAAACTGAGACAATTTTTCCATGAAAAAAGTGATTGAAAATCAAAATCGGTGAAAAGTGAGACAATTGAAAACCAAGGGATGACTGTACATGAAATTACCAGCCTCCCTTTTTTCATTGACATTTAAAAGTTCCTCAAAATATTCCCGCCATCTACCCAATACCTCCAGCTCCCCATCTACTAACTCCCCTACTCTGTTTTTAACTGACAATCCATTCGTTCCCTAGGCTTTCTTACCTTGTTTATCTCACTCCAAAATTTTTTCTTGTTTTCAGCATATGTAAATATATAATAGAACATTAGTAATATACAGTGGACCCCCGGTTCTCGTCGGTAATCCGTCCCAGAGGGCCCGTCGACCACCGGTTTGGTCGAACTCCGATTCTATTTTCCCCATAAGAAATAATGGAAATAAAATTAATCCGTTCCAGACATCCAAAAGTATTAAAATAAAATATTTTTTAGAACTTTTTGACCTTAAATTATACACATTTTTATGAAAAATTAAGAAATAATAGTACAATAACATGTCACTTACATTTATTGAAGAGTTGTTGATGTGTGCAACATGGGAGGAGGGGAGAAGATGGAGTAGTATGCTAGTGTTTGGAAAAGGAATCCCCTTCCATTAACACTGCAGGTGGCAAGTTCTTTTCTGGGGTTACTGGCCTTTTTCTTTGAATGCTAACTCCCTGCATGAATGCTACACTCCCTGCATCCCTGCTTCACTCCCTGCATGAATGCTACACTCTCTGCATCCCTGCTTCACTCCCTGCATGAATGCTACACTCCCTGCATGAATGCTACACTCCCTGCTTCACTCCCTGCATGCCTACTGCACTCCCTGCATCCTTGCTACACTCCCTGCATGCCTGCTACACTCCCTGCATCCTGCTACACTCCCTGCATCCTGCTACACTCCCTGCATCCTGCTACACTCCTGCATCCTGCTACACTCCCTGCATCCTGCTACACTCCCTGCATCCTGCTACACTCCCTGCATCCCTGCTACACTCCTGCATCCTGCTACACTCCCTGCATCCTGCTACACTCCTCTGCATGCACCTGCTACACTCCCTGCATCCTGCTACACTCCCTGCATCCCTGCTACACTCCCTGCATCCCTGCTACACTCCCTGCATCCCTGCTACACTCCTGCATCCTGCTACGACTCCCTGCATCCCTGCTACACTCCCTGCATCCCTGCTACACTCCCTGCATCCCTGCTACACTCCCTGCATCCTGCTACACTCCCTGCATCCCTGCTACACTCCTGCATCCTGCTACACTCCTGCATCCGCTACACTCCCTGCATCCTCTACACTCCTGCATCCTGTCACTCCTGCATCCTGCTACACTCCCTGCATCCCTGCTACACTCCCTGCATCCTGCTACACTCCCTGCATCCCTGCTACACTCCCTGCATCCTGCTACTCCCTGCATCCTTGCTACACTCCCTGCATCCTGCTACACTCCCTGCATCCTGCTACACTCCCTGCATCCTGCTACACTCCTGCATCCTTGCTACACTCCCTGCATCCTTACACTCCTGCAACTGTACACTCCTGCATGCCTACTACACTCCCTGCATAAATGCTACACTCCCTGCATGAATGCTTCACTCCCTGTACATTCTTTACCACAGGCTTGGCACTAGGAGCTTTCTTGGGTCCCATGGTGGCTTATTTAGCAGTTGCAAGCACTAAAAACACTGGAATAATGACAATATATATGGTATGAATGCGTGGGTGGTGCGTGGGTAGTGGTCGCTCTTTTGTAAACAATAACACACTGAGTGCCTGGGCGCCCAGCTGGGCCACGGCCCCACGGGCCGGGACGGATAGCCAACTCGCCCAACTCCGAGTGGCCGCCTAATACCGAGCCAAAAATATTGTAAAAAAAAAACGTTGAACACTGATTTGGCCGAGCTAAGACGCCGTCGAGCACCGGGGGTTCACTGTACAACATTTGTGCATGTTAATTGTGGTAAACAATACTGCAAGTTAAACAAGATCATATAAAATACATCTTTTTAGAGTGCAGTGCTATCTGATGTTATCTTAACAGTAGTGCATATATATATATACAGTACACATATATACTATACAGTCATCCCTTGGTTTTCGATTGTCCCAGTTTTTGCCGATTTTGGTTTTCGCTGACTTTTTTTTGTGGAAAAATTGTCTCAGTTTTCGCCGATGGTACAGAACCTGTCCATCAGTGCCGCGCACATACAAAGCCCGCTAGACCGCCACCCACGCACATTGTCACACAGTGTAGCATTGTTTATGCTTGAGTGAACATCATCCCAGGAGTTCATACAAAACATTTATTAACAATTAATTGTTTTTTGGCCCTTGATTATTGTGTGTGACTACTAAATAAGCTACCATGGGCCCAAAGAAAGCTCCTAGTGACAGTCCTTTGGTAAAGAAAGTGAGAAACACGATGGAATTTAAGAGTGTAGCAGGCATGCAGGGAGTGTAGCATGCATGCAGGGAGTGTAGCAGGTATGCAAGGAGTGTAGCATGCATGCAGGGAGTGTAGCAGGTATGCAGGGAGTTTAGCAGGTATGCAAGGAGTGTAGCAGGTATGCAGGAGTGTAGCATGCATGCAGGGAGTGTAGCAGATGCAGGGAGTGTAGCAGTATGCGAGTGAGTGTAGCAGATATGCAAGGAGTGTAGCAGGTATGCAGGGAGTGTAACAGTATGCAGGGAGTGTAACAGGTATGCAAGGAGTGTAGCAGGTATGCAGGAGTGTAGCAGGTATGCAGGGAGTGTAGCAGTATGCAGGGAGTGTAGCAGGTATGCAGGGAGTGTAGCAGGAAAGCAGGGAGTGTAGAAGGCAGGGAGAGAGTGTGAGCAGGGAGGCAGGGAGGAGTGTAGCAGGTATGCAGGGAGTGTAGCAGGTGCAGTGCAGTGCAGGAGTGTAACAGGTATGCAGGGAGTGTAACAGGTATGCAGGGAGTGTAACAGGTATGCAGGGAGTGTAACAGGTATGCAGGGAGTGTAACAGGTATGCAGGGAGTGTAGCAGGTATGCAGGGAGTGTAACAGGTATGCAGGGAGTGTAGCAGGTATGCAGGGAGTGTAACAGGTATGCAGGGAGTGTAGCAGGTATGCAGGGAGTGTAGCAGGTATGCAGAGGTGCAGTGCAGCAGTGCGTATGCAGGGAGTGTAGCAGAGCAGAGAGCAGGAGAGGAGTGTAGCAGGAAAGCAGCAGGGAGTGTAGAAGGCAGGGAGAGTGTGTAGCAGGCAGGGAGGGAGTGTAGCAGGCATGCAGGGAAGTGACCCCAGATAAGGACTTGGTACCTAAATTCCTTATGGAAGGGGATTTCCCTTCCAAACAATAGCCTCTCTTCCCTCTCCCCTCCTCCCTCTCTTCCATCCAGCAACATCAGTCTTCAATAAAGGTAAGTGCCACATAGAGTTCATTCATTTGTGCACGTAAATCTATCTTTTAAGGCCCCCCAATTTTTTTTTTCCAAACTTTTGGGTTTCTGGAACGGATTAATTAAATTTCCATTATTTCTTATGGGGAAAATAGTTTTGGTTTTCGCCGATTTTGGTTTTAGCTGATCCATCTGGAACGGATTAAAATCGAAAACCAAGGGACCACTGTATACAGTACACATATATACTATATACAGTACACATATATACTATATACAGTATACATATATACTATATTTGTCTCAGGCCACAAATGTTACTAGAAAAAAAAATATTAGAAAAGAAAAAAAAGTACGAAAAACTTAAAATAAAAAATGCGACTTTACAGAAGTCGCAGATGTTGCCGCCACCCGGTCGTATAGGGTCAACTTTACGCCTCTATATCTCGGTAAATACTGATTGGATTTTTTTTGTTTGTTTCATTACCTTCACAAAATTATTTTCATTAATTCTGTAAGAAAAAAATAATTTTTTTTTTCAAAATTTCTTGAACCCTGGTGCACACTTTGAAATTTGGCCTCTGGACCCTGAAAGGGTTAAAGTTGACCAAATTCTTAGCTATTTTGCTAGTATTACTTCTATTTTATTGATTGAGCACAAGAAATTGCCCAATCAACTATTTCAACTACCCAATAAAGTGATCAGAAATTGGCAATTTGGCCAATTTCACACAAAGTTCAAAATATTCCAATTTCAAAACAGGGTCTAGAATAAGCAATGCAGGCGGTTCTGGCACTAAAATAACATTTCCTCTGTTTATTAGTTACATTTCCAGGCTTTACAGATGAATTCTAATTTGATTTTTTATTCACATAATGAATTTGTATTCACACCAAAAAATAGAAGATTTACCATTATGCAATATTGTAATAATTGTATAAATATTATCAGCGCATTCGTGAACGCACACTAGACCCATCAGCTGACATGTATTGAACGCATGATGTCACTTGTTTACTCGAACATCGGTAAAAATTAAACATTTCTGCTACTTTGAGCTCAATTTCAAGCTATTTTCAGTACTAAAACCAATAAAAATTATCTCCATTTCTGTAATATATCTTCCATTCTATCAAATGAGATAAAAAAACTGAATGCAACCATAAAAAACATACGAAAATACACCGCAAAGTCACTGTTTTAATCCAAAAACACGGTGTCAGTTTTTTCTCATTATGCACTGTGTGGTGCAGGATTTGTTTTATATGGTGCACACTTACCATTCTCTCATATTTAGCCCAAATTTACCACTCACAGCTTATCTGAGTGAGCTGAGCTCATGGCATAGAACTATGGCTTGGACCCTGACTTCAAACCCATAGAACTACGGGACGGTCCCTCAAAGGGTTAATGAGCACAGAGTTCCACAAGTCTGAGCCTGGGGCTGAGTGGATGGGCATGTTGTCAATGACTTTCTCACAATTTAGTGGAGTTAGGGTTATGTCAGA
Source organism: Cherax destructor (assembly GCA_009830355.1). Taxonomy (NCBI): domain Eukaryota; kingdom Metazoa; phylum Arthropoda; class Malacostraca; order Decapoda; family Parastacidae; genus Cherax; species Cherax destructor. The sequence continues at coordinate 34,014 of WNWK01001445.1, read as the reverse complement.
AATCTGGCATACATTGACAAGGTTTTGAGGCTCATTCATGAAAAAATAATTTGGATTGTCCATCTTTGGGTTGATCAGTGGTTCTCTAAACACAGTCGTATTGAGACTTCAGTATCTCATTCATTTTTTTGTTGTCATCTATGTTGGTTCCATCTTGTCTGAGCAAGGGCTTGATACTAGATGTGGTTTTTGCCTTGTTTTTGCATATGAAAAGAAATATTTTGAATTTCTTTCAATTTCACTAATTGCTTTTAGCTCTTCCTGTCTCTCCTGGATCCTTTATGAATCTTTTAACTTAAGCTCAATATTTTCCACTTTCCTTGTTAACCCTTAAACTGTCCAAACATAGATCTACGTTCATGCGCGTAGCGCTCCTAACGGAGATTTACGTTTTTTTTACATAAGAATGTAAAATCAAACGTAGATCTACGTTCGGAGCGCTATGCGCATGAATGTAGATCTACGTTTGGACAGTTTAAGGGTTAATGCTTTCTTCTGTGTTTCAGATAATCTAGCGTTCTTAAGGAGCTCAGTAATTCTTCACCTTCTCTTGTAGAGGAAGCGTCTCTCTCTCCAGTTTACTTCTTACTCTTCTTTTTTCTTAGGGGAATATGACTTGAACAAACTTCAGGTGCCAGGAAGTTGATCCTTTCAAGGCACTGGTTTGGATCCATGTTATTCAAGATATCTTCCCAACATGTTTCATTTAAGACATGGTTTACCTGATCCCAGTTGATGTTCTTATTGTTGAAGTCAAATTTAGTGAAGCCACCTTCATAGTTGTGTGCATTTTGCTGGCCAGAACCTCTGTGCATATAAGTCTGGACTTCAGTTAGATTGCGATCTGAATTAGTTGTTTTTGATATTGTTATGTTTCTTACCAGGTCTTCATTATTTATGAAAATAGGGTCAAGTGTGTTCTTCAGTTTTGTTGGCTCCACTGTCTGCTGGCTTAGGGTGTGTTTATTGCAGATTCAGCAGCTCATGTGTGTGTGACTTTTCATCTGAGCTTCCTCCAGGGATAGTCTCTGCTGTAACTTGATTAACTCTGCTACTAACTTGGTTAATTTTTACAGTATTTGTGTCTGTCTAATTTTCAATGAAAAAGAGAAAAAAAAAATAAGGTAATAAGAGTAACAAAAATTTTCCTTTGTTGGGTTACCCTACCTCAATGGAGATGACTGGTGTAATATAAAAATACTGTTTTATGTTTATGATGTTACAACAGCTATGCCAGTCCACCCTTAGCACTGACCAGTTTATGATAATACTGTTACAATGTTTTAAATATTCTTTTTTTTTTTTTTTTTTTTTTTTGAGATAAAGCTTCAGTTATGGTGATCACACCTAGTACTGTAAAATAACCCAAAGTGACAAAAAATTAATTAAATTCTACTTTTAATTAGAAAGATTTCTATAATACAATTAAGCATAACATATAATCAAAAGTTACCTTCAAATCTGCAGGAATATTATCATTTGTAGTGTGGATCAATGTTTGATCTAGATCCACCAGTAACACCAACTTCCGCTGCTTCAGCAAATTGTTAATATCTTCTTTCCCAAGTTTTTGGGCCTCCTGGTGTCAAAGAGAACAAAAGTTTAGCTCTAGAAACTTAACACAAGAATAATGACAGGAAAAAGCCTCCGTATAAGTTAAATTTGAAAATTTAACTTCAATGTTAATTTCGTATATATTTGCTGCTCTAAACTGATGTAGTATGGTACAGGTTGACCATCTCTAATCTGGCATCATTAGGACCTGTTGGGTGACGGATTAGTGATTTTGCCGGATTATAGAGTGGTTAGGTTAGAATACACTTAACCCAACGGCGATATTTATGCGTTGGCAATTTCACCTGCTTTATGCCCTATTTTTGGCTCATTCCATTGTACCAGTCTACCAAACTCATGGCTATTTCGCTAGAATTCCTTCTATTCTGTCAATCGAGTACAAGAAACTCGGTGGGAAACGGCTGACGTGTTGAAAGGAAAGGAAAGGAGTACAAGAAATCGTCCATTTGCCTATTTCAACTACCCAATAAAGTGCTCACAAATCAGTAATTTGGCCAATTTCACACAAATTTCAAAAGATGCCAATTTCAAAATAGGGTCCAGAATAAACAATGCAGACATTCCTGGCACTAAAATAACATTTTCTCTATTCATTAGTCATGTCTCCAGGACCCTCTTATATTATGATTGCTTTCCATTTCTAATTTTTATTCACACAAAAAAATAGAAAATTTACTGTTATGCAGACTACTGCATTGTTGTAATAAATGTATAAATAATGTCAACCATTCATGACTGCATATTAGACCGGCTAGCTGGACATGTATTGGACAGTGGTGGATGAATATCGGCAAAAATTAAACATTTCCGCTACTTTGAACTAAATTTTAAGGTATACTTTCTGGCACGACACCAATGAAAATTATATCTATTTCTGTAATATATCTTCCATTCTATCAAATGAGACAAAAAAAATGAGAATACAACTATACACCGCAAAGTCGCTGTTTTACACCAAAAACACGATCGCAGATTTTTTTCCGCGTTATGTTTAATTTTTGCCAGGCACTTCGTGCTGCAGGCTTTTTTTTTATATACTAGTGCACACTTAGCACACATACCTATTCTCTCACATGTAGGCCCAAATTTACAGCTTATCTGAGTGAACTGAGATCCTGGCGATCGACAGTGGCTTCAAAGCCACCTTATCTTTTAAGGATAATGTACTGAATATGTGCTTTACACAAGAGAAGCATTTCTTTTATTCATTGCAACCATGGCTAGGGCTAAAACTGACTAGGTTATAACAATAGATGGAGAAAAAGAAATTGGAATGACTTATGTGGCAAGTAGTGCCACAAAACAGTAGCAGCAGGTTGGTGTGGTGACCTTGGAAATTTGAAATTATGCTAGCCAAAATTAGTGCCGGATTACTGACTGCCGGATTAGTGATGGCCAACCTGTACTATACTATAAATACTCACTAAATTTCAATCCAAAATTTTTTGCAAATACCAAGAGTTTACCACCATTATGCCACAATACTTATTATACTGGCAAAACACTTACATTTCTAGCTACTTTGAGATCAGGAACAGAGTGAAGCATGCTGACTGCTTCTGTCATTGGGATGTCTTTCTCGTCCAACAAAACACCACAATTACAACAAATATTCCCCATAAGGGCAGTATGGGTACATGCTTCAAGCTCCAGTATGTCACACCTGACGAGGCAGAAAAGGATCAGAAGATTGAATGCATTACAGCCTCTCCTCACTTAGCGACGTACTCGTTTACTGACGCCTCGGACTTACAACGAGCTCTCTGACCAGTATGCATACCTAAATAATGTACGTATATTACATCTGATTTCCTCTACTGTTTATTACAATATACAATACACTACTGTATAAACATTTAAAAATAAACTAAAAATGTTAAATGGTGCATAGTTAATATATTACAATATCAAAGATGGTTGACACAAACCCACTACCATTATAGTATGCTCCTCAATTAGCGATGAATTCGTTTACCAACGTGGTCTTAGGAACGGAACTCCGTCGTTAAGTGAGGAGAGGCTGTATATGCTTAAAATGTACACTATTTCTACTCAGAGATTCCACCTACCATTATACAAAGCAGAAAGCTATCATACCTGGAGTATACTTGGAGAGGGTTTCGGGGGTCAATGCCCCCCTGGGGCCTGGTGTGAGACCAGGCCTCGTGGATCAAGGTCTGATCAACCAGGCTGTTACTGCTGGCCACACGCAAACTGTCATACGAACCACAGCCTGTTTGGTCAGGTACTGACTTTAGGTGCCTGTCCAGTGCCTTCTTGAAAACAGCCAAGGGTATATTGGTAATCCCCCTTATGTATGTTGGGAAGCAGTTGAACAGTCTTGGGCCCCTGAATCTTATTGTGTTGTCTCTCAGTGCACTCTTTGCACCCGTGCTTTTCATTGGGGGAATGTTGCATCTCCTGCCGAGTGATTTTCGTGTGCAAGTTTGGTACTAATCCCTCTAGGATTTTCAAGTGTAAATTATCATGTATCTCTTCTTGCCTGCATTCCAGGGAATATAAATTAAGGGACTTCAACCATTCCCAGTAATTTAGGTGCCTTATCATACTCATGTGTACGTGAAAGTTCTTTGTACACTCTCCAAGTCAGCAATTTCGCCTGCCTTGAAGGGGGCAGTTAGTGTACAGCAGTATTCCAGCCTAGAGAGAACAAGCTATTTGAAGAGAATCATCATGGACTTAGCAACCCTAGTTTTGAAGGTTCTCATTATCCATCCTATCATTTTTCTAGCAGATGCGGTAGAAACATTGTTGTGGTCATTGACGTTATCACTCTTCCAGGTCCTTCACATTACATGCTACTAACAAGTGTTAGTAGCATGTAATTTCTTGACGTGTTTAACCAGGTGTGGGTTCCATACTGGTGCTGCATACTTCAATATGGACCTGATGTACATGTACACGGTATAGTGTCGTAAATGAATCCTTACTTAGATGTCAAAATGCTATTCTCAGGTTTGCCACGCGCTGTATGCTGCAGCAGTAATATGGTTAATGTGTGCCTCAGGTGATGTGCTCGGTATGATGCTTACCCCCAGATCCTTTTCCCTTGAGTGAGTTTTGCAGCCTTTGACCTCCTACGCTATACTCCATCTGCAGTCTCCTTTGTCCTTCCCCAATCTTCATAACTTTGCACTTGCTGGGGTTAAACTCCAGGAGCCATTTGTCAGACCAGGACTGCAGCCTGTCCAGATCACCTTGTAGGCTTACCTTATCCTCTTCTGCTTGTATTCTCCTTGTTAGTTTCACATTGTCTGCAAACAGGGACACCTCTGACTATCCCTTCCATCACATCATTCACATATACAAAAAACAGCACCGAACCCCACTCGACACATGAACATGGGGTCAGGAGCTATGACTTGACCCCTGCAACTACAATGAGGTGAGTACACAATGATATCTCAGCGTCAGGTATTCCCTGATCCATGTCAGTACTTTCCTTCCTATTCCTGCCTGTTCCTCTAGTTTTTCAACAAGTCTCTTGTATGGAACTGTGTTGTAACCTTAATGTGTTAACCAATTTTGAAGGCGAGTGAGATTGCAAAGATAAAAATATAGAGAAGATTTAAATATTTCAACGGGTTCATTATCTAGACTTAGATCAAATAATAATAAGTCATGGTGGTAAATTTTAACAATAACAAATCCCTCAGAAGTAATCACGAGCTCTGAAAACAATCATACTGGGCAATCTTTCTCCTCGTCAGGTATCCCTGAAGGAAAACCTTGAAGGGGCTGCCTGATTTTCTTTTCTTCAGACTCTCCGTCTTTATTTCGCTCATTACTCTAAAAATCCCTCAAAATCGGATTGTATCATAAGAGAAAAGGATGTAGAACCAAGGGGGGGAGGGTGGATGTGTGTTGCGTGTTTTGCGTGATGTTTTGGGTAGTGTAAGTTTAGTGGATGTACAATGGTCTAATTGCAAAATATCATACACTCAATACAGTAGTCTAATATAGGGCTACATACAGTACTATGGTGTTATGAAGGCCTACATCTAGGTATGCACAGAAGAATATAATACAGATTTCTATATACTACTATACAAGCCTAATGCATACCTACACACAAGGGTCTAAATCAAGTCTACATACACGAGTCAAATTATAGTCATAGTTCCATTGTGGTTTCTAGTCTACATGTGGGATACCCTTTAGTACATGGGAATAAGCCTACATGTATTTGTTTTTTATTTTTTATTAACACATTGGCCATTTCCCACCAAGGCAGGGTGATCCAAATAAGAAGAAACACTTTCATCATCACTCACTCCATCATTGTATTACCCGAGGCATGCCTACATATATCACCCCTCATTCAGAGTGCAGACGCTGTACTGCCCACCTCCAAGACTCTAGTCAAGCTAATCGGTTTTCCTGAATCCCTTCATAAATATTACCATGTTCACACTCAACAGCATGTCAAGTCAAAAAGTATTTGCCTTCACTCGCTCCTATCTAACATGCTTGCTGGAAGTGTAAGTCCCTTGCACACAAAACCTCCTTTACCCTCTCCCTCTAACCTTTCCTAGGATGACCCCTACCCCGCCTTCCTTTCACTACAGATTTGTGTGTCTTATAAGTGATTCTATTTCATCCACCCTCTCCAAATGTCTGAACCATCTCAACAACCCCTCCTCAGCCCTGTGGATAATACTCTTAGAAACCCTGTGCCGCCTCCTAATCTCCAAGCTACGGATTCTCTACCTAACATTCACATGACACATTGCCCTCAGACATGACACCTCCACTGCCTCCAGCCTTCTTGTTGCAACATTCACCGCTTCATACCCACATAAGAGCGTTGGTACTATTACACAGTGGATCCCCGAGTTACGAGCACCTCGGAAATTGTACAATTATGTAAGTGTAATATTGTAAGTGCTTTTTTAAGTGTATTCTTGGGGGTCTGAAATGGACTAACCTACTTGACATTATTCCTTAAGGGAGAAAATTCGTTCGGTAATGGCACTTGAGCAGCCTTCTGGAATGAATTATGCTCGTAACTCGGGGGTCCACTGTACTCTCATACAATCCTCTCTTTGCTTCCACAGATAACGTTTTTTGTCCCCACAGACTACTCGGTACACTCATCTTTTTCCCTAATCAATTCTATGGCTCACCTCATCTTTCATAGACCCGTCTGCTAACAAGTCCACTCCCAAATATCTCAATACACTCACTTCCTCCATACTCCCTCCCTCCAATATGATATCCAATCTTTCATTACCTATATTTTTTGTTATCCTCGCCACCTTGGTCTTTCTTATGTTCACTCCCAAACTCATCTACCAACCTCTGCAACTTCTCTTCAGAATCTCCCAAAAGAACAGTGTCATCAGCAAAGAGCAACCATGACAACTCCACTTTGTGTTAGATTCTTTACCTTTTAATCCCACACCTTTTGCCAACACCCGAGCACTGACTTCTCTTACAGTCCTACCTATAAATATACTGTACAACCATGGTTACATCATGCATCCCTGTAAAGGCTGTCTTTTACTGGGAAATAATCTTATTTCTTAGGTTCTCTCTGGTTAAAGCATAATTATTTGTCACAGGGAACACAGTTAAAAGCAAGGGTGCCACAGGCCAATTATAAAATAATGTACATACTGTCAACACCTGTGAAACAAGATTCTACAACACACTAATAAACTGAACATAGGAGACTAAAGCTTTTGACAAAGTTTCAGTCTGGACTGAAACTTTGTCAAGAGACTGAAACTGTCAAGTTTCAGTCTCCTATGTGTGAGTTATTTGTGCATTGTCCCAGTCACGGTATTGTCTTTTCGTTCTTTAACCCTTAAACTGTCCACACGTAGATATACGTTCGCGTGCGTACTGCTCCGAACGTAGATCTACATTTTTTTTCAAATGCTTTTAACCTTGCCACGATAAGCCTGAGTTGCCTAGAGATTAGAGAATGGGTCTGTGCACTCAGTGTGTGCAGTATTACAACATGTGAGAATGACAAACAAAATGCACTCTTCATTTTGAAGAAAAAGAACAATTTATTTTTTTCTCAAAATATTCGGTCAGCTACGCACGTGAACGTATATCTACGTGTGGACAGTTTAAGGGTTAAGATTCTACAATTTCCTACCAGCAGATAAAAATATTGCCAGAATAAAAGAACAAACTTTCAAAAATAAGTTAATTAGTTTCTGAAAAAACTACCAGATCAGCTAGGTTGTGATTTACACTGTAAGCCTGCAGGTCATAGCCAGCAACAACCTCACTGATCAAGCGGTGAGCAGCAGTTTAGCCTCAGGCAGGGCTAATAGAAAAGATTCTGAAACTGATCACAGGTACGTCACTACTACATGCCTATACAGGACTGCTTATATTTTTATAATATTGTTGACTAAATCATAATTTGTCATCATGGTATTTCTATACTGTTTGTTTAACCCTTTCAGTGTCGGAACCCTCGATCTGAAACTTGCTCTCAGGATCGGAGAATTAATTTTTTTTTTTTTTCAACAAGTTGGCCGTCTCCCACTGAGGCAGGGTGACCCAAAAAGAAAGAAAATCCCTCCAAAAAAAATACTTTCATCATCATTCAACACTTTCACCACACTCATACATATTCACTGTCTTTGCAGAGGAGCTCAGATACGACAGCTGAGAATAGTCACTCCCAGCTGTCACTATCTCAGACCCCTCCTTTAAAGTTCAGGCATTGTACTTCCCATTTCCAGGACTAAAGTCCAACTAAATCAATTAACTGGTTTCCTGAATCCCTTCACAAAATGTTACCCTGCTCACACTCCAACAGATCGTCATGTCCCAAAAACCATTCGTCTCCATTCACTCCTATCTAACACGCTCATACATGCTTGCTGGAAGTCCAAGCACCTCGCCAAAAAAAAAAAAAAAAAAAAAAATTCTTATGAAATGACAGAGAATCTTTTTTTCAAAATTTTTTGAAAAATTTATGGAATTACGCTCTAGCAAAGTTAGCGGTCTTGGCAATATTTATGCACTGACAATTTTTGCCCACTTTGAGCTCTATTTTCAGCCAATTCCACTGTTCCAGTCAACCAAACTCATAGCTATTTTGCTAGTATTCCTTCTATTCTATTGACTGATTACAAGAAACAGCCCATTTACCTATTTCAACTACCCAATAAAGTGATCAGAAATTGGTAATTTGGCCAATTTCACACAAAATAAAAAAAACTGTCAATTTCAAAATAGGGTCCAGAATAAACAATGTAGATATTCCTGGGACTAAAACATTTCCTATTCATTAGTCATGTCCTCAGGTCTCTCCTATATTATGCTTGCTTTCCATCGTGAATTTTTATTCACAAAAAAAATAGATGATTTACTGTTATGTAGACTACTGAATTATTGTAATACGTAATTGTATAAATAATGTCAGCACATTAATGGATACATATTAGACCGACCAGTTGGATGCATATTGGAGTGACGTAATTTGTGTATGTACTCTGGAATGTCGGCAAAAATCAAATGTTTCCGCTACTTTGAGCTCAATTTCGAGCTACTTTCTGTCCTGAAACCAATCAAAATCATCTTTATTTCTGTAACATATCTTCCATTCTATCAAACCTGACCAAGAAACTGAGAATACAACATTGAAAACCATACAAAAATACACTGCAAAATCGATTTTAAAGCAAAAACACGGTTGCAGTTTTTCCCATTATGCACTGCATGCTGCAGGATTTTTTTTTTATATGGTGTACACTTACCACATACAGTGGTACCTCTACGTACGAGCAAAATTCATTCCAGTCGGCTATTCAAGTGCCGATACCGAAGGAATTTTTTCCCATAAGAAATAATGAAAATTAGGTTAATCCATTTCATACCCCCAAAAATACACTTACAAAAGCACCTACAAAAATACACTTACATAATTGTTCGAGTTTTGAGCTGCTCATAAGTAGAGGTACCACTCACTGTAGGCCCATTCTCTCACATCTAGGCCCAAATTTACTGCTCAGCTTATGGATTAGAACAACGAGACTGTTATGCAGGATTCTGGATTGCATTGTAATATATAGTGGAGAAGTGTGCCATAATAGTATGAATGATGTTATAATTGTAAAGTTTAATTTTATAATTCATACTGTACTTTAGACTGTAAATGTAAAGGAATCTTGCCGGGATATATTTTCCCAGCTGTGTTTTGGCTGGCAGGTAAGCTTGGTTGGTTTGGGGAAGGAGTCACATGTAGTGAGCGGCATAGTGGAAGATACGGGCCCAACGCTGCATATTTTAGCTAAGTTTTGTTTTCCTCTGGTTAGGAAATCCACGCAATAGGCTACTTTAATGCTTACCAGTAGGCTCTCTGGGGCTCTGACGTGGTCAGGGCTCGGTTGGTTGAGTGAGAGATGGTGAATTTGGATAACATGTTTTCGGCAGGAGAGTAGGGTAGTGTATGACATGGTTTCCTCGGGCTCTACCCCATACGCCCAGAATTTGTTTATTTTGTGTGACTCCATCCTGCCGACTCTTCATGTATCGGGTTTTAGGTGTTTCAGCCATGAGAGAGAGATGGGTGAATGTTTAGTGAGTGTATATAGTGTTATATTAAATAAAGGTATAGTTTTGTAATGAGGAATTTTCCCTGAACCCTCTGATAACCAATCCATTCATGTATCAAATGCTGGTTTAGTGCTTTCTGTTTTGACTGGGATAGCCCTGGGTGGCCTAGTTTTACATGTGATTTGTGTAACTTTTACATTTGCCCTTAGACAAGGCCTTAGGCCCCAGGGGTTCCCACTTTTCTGTGTAACAGAGACCTACCTGCACTTCAAACCCTTTGATATATGTATACCTTTAATGAGTTTCGAGTCTTACTACTCTCAGAGTTTGAACATGGCCAGGCTCGTCTGGTGCTTGCCTGGTCAACCAGGCTGTTGCTGCTGGAGACCCACTGCCCCACACATCCATCAGAGCCTGGTTGATCTGGCACCTAGTGAAGACACTTGTCCAGTTTTCTCTTGAAGACTTCTACACTTGTTCCAGCCATGTTTCTGACATCTTCTGGCAAGATGTTGAATAGTCTGGGACCGCATATGTTGATACAGTGTTCCCTTATTGTCCACAGAACTATGGGACCCACCCCGAAAATGTTAACTTGCAACAGACTAAATTCTTAATACAAAACATCTTATACTGCATATAACATGTAAAGATATGAACACTCTTGAATAAAATTGGCTCAGCTGGGAATATTTACTTTGGTGTTTGTCACCAGATACATGGCACACAAATTTATCATAACATAAGAACATAAGAACATAAGAAAGGAGGAACATGCCAGGCCTGTTGGCCCATACTATGGCAGGTCCCTCACAATCCTCACCACTGACAGAATATTTGCTCAACCCACTTTTCCAATGCTACCCAAGAAATAGCTTTGACAATTCTACCCACCATGCGCGGTCCCACTCAAATCAACCTCTCCTCATGAATTTATTCCAACCTAAATTCTGAAACTACCCAAGGTCCTAGCTTCAATAACCCTACTAGGCAGACTGTTCCACTCATCAACTACCCTATTTCCAACCAATACTTTCTATATCCTTTCTAAATATAAACTTATCTAACTTGAATCCATTATTGCGGGTATTTTAACTTGCATATATATCTGGTAATGGTTTCAGGAATCATCACTCCTATGGCTCAACCTCACAGTGAGACTGAGCCATAGGAGTGCAATTCTGACGTCACACAATATTTAACAGGCTTCTGTTTTACACACATGACTGGACAGTAATATCTTCATAGGTGACTGCTGCCTACCAATCTATTACTCTGGATATCATCAAAATATTTAAACACAAAATTCACAAAAAGGGTACCTATATGATATTGTTAATACTTGAGGCACAACTATGCACTGATATACATAGTGACAAAAATTATACACGTACCCATCTCCAATCGTGTCGTTAACTTTGACGAGTACCTGTGTAACAACACCAGAGTGCTTGGCTTTAATAATAACACGTTCACCTGATCCAGACTCAACCTCACATAATCGCCTCTTAGGAAAAATGTTGGTCCCCTTCTTTGGGTAGATCTGTAGAACCTGAAAGGATATTCCCAATTATTACTTCACATATACATAGTACAGTGGTACCTCGAGTTACGATGGTTCCCAAAATCGCTCTTTTATGTAAGTTTATTTTTTTAAATGCTTTTGTAAGTATATTTTTGGGGGTGTAAAAGGACTAGTCTATTTTACATTATTCCTTATGGGGATAAATTCGTTTGGTAATGGCACTTGAACAGCATTCTCGAACGAAAAAATATCGTAACTTGAGGTACCACTGTATATATCAAAATATGCAAAATGAAGAGTAAGCATTATGTGCATGCACATAAGTATGTATTTCTGTACATTTTCCTCTAAATATTTTCACATGTGAGTTACTGAAAATGGCTGGCAAAATATTTTAATTTTTGCAATAACTAAGATTAACTGTGGTCTCTTTTTCTTTAAAGTACATCACAGTTTGTACAGTTTACAAACTGTTGAGCTGAGTTACAACATAAACCTCACTTTTAGGCTAAAGCTATACTTCTTTCTTTCTTTCAACACATCGGCCGTTTCCCACCGAGGCAGGGTGGCCCAAAAGGATAAACGAAAGTTTCTCTTTTTAACTTTAGTAATGCACACAGCTAGGGGTTACTAGCTCCTTGCTCCTGGCATTTTAGTCGCCTCTTATCACACGCATGGCTTATGGAGGAAGAACTCTGTTTCACTTTCCCATGGAGAAGCATTATATTTAATTTAACTCTTACATAAATTATCATGGGAAAGCAATTCATCTTAACTGTAATAGTACGGGGAATAGGAATACCAGCAAGTTGCAGCTGATAAAGACAAGCAACAAATGGAAAATTTATTTAGGACAATTTAAATTGTTTCCAAAAACTGCTTGTGTTTTTATACACTACATGTATAACCCATCTTTACACTATTACACTACTGCTGCTCAAAAGTGTTTGGTTGCTCTTGACTTCAGTTTCCCTAGAGAGAAAATGCGAATCCCCATCATGGAGGTCTTAAGTCTTTAGGGCATCATCAGATGAACTCCAAAAGTTTTGAAACTTGGAATGGAATGGTTTTTTTCTTATTTGAGTGGAACATAATTTTGTGAAACAATAAAATTTCAAACTTTGTGTGTGTGTGTGTGTGTGTGTGTGTGTGTGTGTGTGTGTGTGTGTGTGTGTGTGTGTGTGTGTGTGTGTATGTGTGTGTGTGTGTGTATGTGTTAGTTAGTTAGTTACCATTTTGTCCTAGGCACATGTCTATTAGACACTAGGCCTGTTGTATGTGTGTGTGTGTAACGAAACACTCCGGGAATTGAACGGGGCCCTCCGTGCGTGAAGCAAGAGCGCTAGCCACCATGCCATGTGTGTGTGTGTGTATGTGTGTGTGTGTGTAGGGGTCAAGTCATAGCTCCTGGCCCTGCCTCTTCACTGATTGCTACTAGTCTTCTCTCTCCCTGCTCCATGAGCTTTATCAAACCTCGTCTTAAAACTATGTATGGTTCCTGCTTCCACCACGTCACTTTCTAGGGTATTCCACTTCCTGACAACTCTATGACTGAAGAAATACTTCCTAACATCCCTTTGACTCATAGGAGTCTTCAACTTCCAATTGTGACCCCTTCTTTCTGTGTCCCATCTCAGGAACATCCTGTCTCTGTCCACCTTATCTATTCCTCGCAGTATTTTGTATGTCATTATCATGTCTCCCCTAACCCTCCTGTCCTCCAGTGTCGTCAGGCCGATTTCCCTTAACCTTTCTTCGTAGGACATTTCCCTTAGCTCTGGAACTAACCTTGTTGCAAACCTTTCACTTTCTCTAATTTCTTGACATGCATGTGTGTGTCTGTACTCACCTAGTTGTTGTTGCAGGGGTCGAGCCATAGCTCTTGGCCCCGCCTCTTCACTGGCCGCTACTGAGTCACACTTTCTGCGCCATGTGTGTGTGTACTCACCTAATTGTGGTTGCAGGGGTCGAGACTCAGCTCCTGCACTGCCCGCTACTGGGTATCTGCTCTCCCTGCTCCATGAGCTTTATCATACCTCGTCTTAAAACTGTGTATGGTTCCTGCCTCCACTATGCCTTTCTCTAGACTATTCCACTTCCTGACTACTCTGTGGCTGAAGAAATGCTTCCTAACATCCCTTTGACTCATCTGAGTCTTCAGCTTCCAGTTGTGTCCCCTTGTTTCTGTGTTCCCTCTCTGGAACATCCTGTCACTGTCTACCTTGTCGATTCCCCGCAGTATTTTGTATGTCGTTATCATGTCTCCTCTGACCCTTCTTTCCTCCAGTGTTGCTAGTCCTATTTCCCTCAGCCTTTCTTCATAGGACAGACCCCTGAGTTGTGGAACTAACCTTGTCGCAAACCTTTGCACTTTCTCTAGTTTCTTTATGTGCTTGACCAGGCGTGGGTTCCAGACTGGTGCTGCATATTCTAGTATGGGCCTGACATACACGGTGTACAGTGTCTTAAACGAGTCCTTGTTAAGGTAACGGAACGCTAATCTTAGGTTTGCCAGTCGCCCATATGCTGCCGCAGTTATCTGGTTGATGTGTGCCTCCGGAGACATGCTTGGCGTTATACTCACCCCAAGATCTTTCTCCTTTTCCGAGCTTTGTAGCCTTTGTCCGCCTAGCCTGTACTCTGTCAGCGGTCTTCTTTGCCCTTCTCCGATCTTCATGACTTTGCATTTGGTGGGATTGAATTCGAGAAGCCATTTGCTAGACCAGATGTCAAGCTTGTCCAGGTCTGTTTGAAGTCCTGCTTGGTCCTCCTCCGATGTGATTCTCCTCATTAATTTCACATCATCTGCGAACAGAGACACTTCTGAGTCTATCCCATCTGTCATGTCATTTACATATACCAAGAATAACACTGGTCCTAGGACTGACCCCTGCGGAATGCCGCTCGTCACAGGTGCCCACTGTGATACCTCATCACGCACCATGACCCGTTGTTGCCTCCCTATGAGGTATTCCCTGATCCATTCCAGTGCCCTTCCTGTTATACGCGTTTGTTCTTCCAACTTCTTTACTAATCTCATGTGAGGAACTGTGTCGAAGGCCTTCCTGCAGTCCAGGAAAATGCAATCAACCCACCCTTCTCTCTCTTGCCTTACCTCTGTTACTTTATCATAGAACTCTAGGAGGTTTGTTACACAGGATTTGCCTTCCCGGAATCCGTGCTGCCTGGTGTTTATTATCCTGTTCAGCTCGAGGTGCTCCACCATTCTTTTCCTGATGATTTTCTCCAGGACTTTGCACACTATACATGTAAGTGATACTGGTCTATAGTTTAGTGCCTCTTTTCTGTCTCCTTTTTTAAAGATGGGGACTACGTTGGCCTTCTTCCATACCTCAGGTAACTGCCCATTTTCAAGGGACGTGTTGAATATTATGGTAAGTGGCACATTCAGTACCTCAGCTCCTTCCCGAAGAACCCACGGGGAGATGTTGTCCGGACCCATCGCCTTTGAGGTATCAAGGTCACTGAGTAACTGCTTTACCTCCTCCTCAGTTGTGTGTATGCCCTCTAGCACTTGATACATCCCTTGTTGGTGGTGGGTGGGTGGGTGGGTGTGTGTGTGTGGGGGGGGGACAGGCTTGATACATTTAATAACCCTTTCAGGGTCCAAGGGGGGTCTCCGAAACTCGTTCTCAGGGTCCAAGAATTTGAAAAAAAAAATAAAAATTATTTTTTCTTATGAAATGATAGAGAATCTTTTTCCGATCATAACGCCACAAAAATTATGAAATTTGATCGAAAACTAACGGAATTATGCTTTCGCGAAGTTAGCGGTAGCCATGACACTTACGCATCGGCGATTTCGCCCATTTTGAGCCATATTTTCGGCAAATTCCATTGTTTCAGTCAACTAAAATTATAGCTATTTCGCTAGAACTCCATTTCTTCTGTCGATTGAGTACAAGAAACCGCCTATTTACCAATTACAACTACCCAAAATAGTGGTCAGAAAACGGCAATTTGGCCAATTTCACACAAATCTCAAACGATGCCAATTTCAAAATAGGGTCCAGAATAAACAAGGCAGACATTCCTGGCCCTAAAATAATGTCTTCTCTGTTCATTAGTCACGTTTCCAGTCCCCTCTTACATTACTTTTGCTTTTTATTTTGAATTTTTATTCTCAAAAAATAGAAGATTTACTGTTATGTATACAACTGCATCATTGTAAAAATGGTATAAATAATATTAGAGCACTTCTGCATGAATATTAGACTCACCAGTTGATGGGTATTGGATGCATGGTGTGATTTGTTTACTCTTGAACATCGTCAAAAATCGAACATTTTCGCTACTTTGAGCTCAATTTCAAGGTACTTGTCGTTGTCAAACCAATCAAAATCATCTATATTTCTGTAATATATCTTCCATTCTATCAAATGAGACCAAGAAAACGAGAATACATCAATAAATACCATACGAAAATAGACTGCAAAGTCGCTGTTTTAAACCAAAAAAACGGTCAGTTTTTTTTTCCTCATTATGAACTGTGGTGCAGGAATTTTTTTATACTGCACACACTGACCGCACAGACCAATTCTATCACATCTAGGCCTAACAGCCTGTTTCTGCTTGATTTGAGGGCGCTAGAATTTAGGCGTACTAGTACTTCAATAACCCCAGGGCGTAAGCCGTACTAGTACGTCAATAACCCTGAAAGGGTTAATGCTGGCTAAGAAATTAATTTTGAAAAAGCATTGTTTATGATTGTGTGTGTCTGTATATGATAATTTATGATAGGTACTAGAAACCAGAAATTTACTGCTGGCAAACAAGTGCAGAAGAGGAGGCAAGGGTACGTATGTACATTATGACTGTGGGTTACTCAGTGCTAGGATGCTGTGATATGGCAGGTCATGAGAATGGAACAAGGCAAAAGAATGTGTGGCCTTAAGAGATACTGGGTCAACAGTGCTTTGAGGTCAAAAGTGGATGATGGAGTGTAGAGAATATTTGGATGTGGCATGATGGAGTGCAATGTCTATGTGGATGCATCATGATGGAATGTGATGTCTGTATGGATGTGACATGATGGAGTGTAGTATCTCAGTGGATGGGGCATGATGGAGTGTGGTGTCTATGTGGATGTGACATGGACAGCTGTGTTTGTGCAAGTACAGTGGACCCCCGCCTAACGAGCAAAATTCATTCCAAAAGCCTGCTCAAGTGCCATTACCGAACGAATTTACTCCCTTAAGAAATAATGTCAAGTAGGTTAGTCCATTTCAGACCCCCAAAAATACACTTCCACAAGCACTTACAATATTATACTTACATAATTGTACAATTTCCGGGGTGCTCGTTAGGCGGGGGTCCACTGTATGTGTATTTGAGGGAGGCATGTAGGTGTGGGCATGAATGACTTACGGGCGTGAGAGTTAGTGGAGGGAGGGGGTGCGACAGGAGAGGGTGGGAGTAGGAGCCAGTTGCACACAAGTACATGGCAGCTTGACAGCGGGAGGGTGGGTGGGGGGGGGGGGGGGGGGTGGGTGCTGTGTGTGTGTGGCTGTGCATGCACGCTCACCTAAATGTACTCGCCTAATTGTGGTTGCATGGGTCAAGTTACAGCGCCTGGGCCCTGCCTCTATACTAGATGCTACTAGGTCACTCTCTCCCTGCTCCATGAGCTTTATCATATCTCTTCTTAAAGCTATGTATGGCACCTGCCTCCACTACATCACTTCTAGACTATTCCACTTCCTGACAACTCTATGACTGAGGAAATACTGTACTTCCTAACATCCCTGTGTCTCATCTGAGTTTTCAACTTCCAATTGTGATCCTTGTTGCTGTGGCCCATCTCTGGAACATCCTGTCTCTGTCCACCTTGTCAATTCCTCTCAGTATTTTATATGTCATTATCATGTCCCCCTCCTAGTCCCTCCCGGTTGTGAGGGGCTTCTAGTTTCAGTCCTTCTGAGCTGCATACCCAATGGGCCGATGTACATGGTACAGGGTCAGAATGATTACGAGATGCAGAATGCTAATCTTAGGTTCGCTAGTCATCCATATGTCCAGCAGTTACATATTTGGTTATGTGCCTCAGAGAAGTGCTGATATACCAAGATCGTTTTCCTTGAGTGAGGTTTGTAGTCTTGGCCTAGACTGTCCAGTTGCCTACCAATCCATGACTTTGCACTTGGTGGGGTTGAACTCCAGGAGCCAGTTGTTGGACCAGGCCTGCAGCCTGTCCAGATCCCTCTGTAGTACTGCCTTGTTCTCCTCCAACTGAATTCTCCTCATTAACTTCAGGTCATCTGCAAACAGAGACACTTCTAAGTCTATTCCTCCTGTCATGTCATTCACATAAGTACTGTATGTAAGTAGGTTTATTCAGGTATACACAAATACAGTTACATAGATTATCATACATAGCAGCATATGTGTAGAGAACCTAAGATAACCCAAAAAAGTCAGACGTACCAGAAACAGCACTGGTCCTAGGACTGACCCCTGGGGAACCCTACTCGTCACAGGCGGCCACTTTGACAGCTCATCACGTACCACGACTCGCTGATGCCTTCCCGTCAGGTATTCTCTGATCCACTGCAGTGCCTTCCCCATTATACCTCCTTGGTCCTCCAGCTTTTGCACTAATCACCTGTGTGGAACTGTGTCAAAAGCCTTTTTACAGTCCAAGAAAATGCAATCTACCTATCCCTCTCTTGTCTTACTTCTGTCACTTTGTCATGGAACTCTAGTAGGTTTGTGACACAGGATTTCCTGTCTCTGAATCAGTGCTGGTTGTCATTTGTATGCTCATTCCTTTCTAGGTGGTCCACCACTCTTCTGATAATCTTCTCCATGACTTTGCATACAATACATGCCAGTGACACTGGTCTGTATTTTAATGCTGTGTGTCTGCCTCCTTTTTTAAAAATTTGGACTATATTTGCTGTCTTCCATACCTCAGGTAGTAGCCCTGTTTCAATAGATGGTTTGAAGATTGTTGTTAGTGATTTACAGAGCACCTCTGCTCCTTCTCTCAGGACCCACGGAGAGATGTTATCCGGCCCCATCGCCTTTGAAATACAGTGGACACTCAGTTTTCGTCGATAATTCTTTCCAGAATGCTGTTCGAGTGCCGTTACCGAACGAATTTGCTCCCATAAGGACGAATGTAAATTAGATTAGTCGTTTCAGACCCCCAAAAATACACTTACAAAAATACACTTGCATAATTGTTAGAGTTGGGAGCTGTACGAAAACCGAGGGTCCACTGTATCTAGTACGCTTAGCAGCCTCTTCACCTCCTCCTCGGTTGTGTGCATCGTGTCCAGCACCTGTTGGTGTATCCCACCTCTCCGTCTTTTAGGAGTTCTTTCTGTCTCCACTGTGAATACTTCTTTGAATCTCATATTGAGCTCCTCACATACTTCAAGGTCGTTTCTTGTAAACTCTCCTCCTTTCTTCCTCAGCCTGATTAACTGGTCTTTGATTATTGTTTTCTTCCTGATGTGACTGCAACAGCTTCAGGTCAGACTTGGGTATTGCTATGTCAATTTTGTATTGTCAATAGGACTCCCTCCTAACCAGTGCATTTTCACTTCTTGCTCTTCGACTACTCTCCTAGTTCGCCTTCTATACTTCTTCCATTCTCTAGCACACTTGGCTTTAGCCTCTCTGCACCTTTGGGTGAACCAAGGGCTCATCCTGGCCTTCTCATTATGTCTGATGTCCTTGGGTACAAACCTCTCCACCGCTTCCTTGCATATTGTTGTCACATATTCCATCATGTCATTTACTGTTTTCCTTGCCAATTTTGTCCCACTGGACCTCGTGCAGGAAGTTCCTCATGCCTGTATAGTACCCTCTCTTGTAGTTTGGCTTCATTCTTCCTGCCTCCCTTCTCTCTACTTGTAAATCTACTATGTGTTCAAAGCTTAGAACCACATGATCACTAGCTCTGAGGGGCCTTTCATATGTGATGTCCTCAATATCTGCATTCCTCAAGGTGAATACTTGGTCCGGTCTTGCTGGTTCATCCTCTCCTCTCTCTCTGGTAGTGTCCCTAACGTGGTGATGCATGAGGTTTTCCAGCACCACCTCCAACATCTTAGCCCTCCACTTTTCTGGGCCCCCATGTGGCTCCAGGTTTACCCAGTCTATTTCTTTGTGATTGAAGTCACCCACAACCAGTAGCTTTGCCCTGCCCACATGGGCCCTTCTGGCCACTTCAGCCAGTGTGTCAACCATCTCTGTTACTCTTATCATATTCTTGTCTTGGTCTCCTGCTAATCTGTGGTGGGTTATACATCACCACAATCACCACCTTGGAACCTCCAGTCTGAGGTGCTCCTATTATGTAGTCTCTTGCTTCTCCTCTGTACCCTCTCTCCAACTCCTGAAAATCCCATTGGTTTTTGATGAGCAATGCCACTTCTTCCCCCCCCTCCCATTCCCTCTGTCTTTCCTCAGGATCTGATATCCAGTTGGAAAGATGGCATTTGTTATCACTCCTGACAGCTTTGTTTCTATGAGGGCTATGATGTCTGGTGACACCATGATTCTCTCGTGCCACTCCTCCCACTTATTAGTTATACCATCAGCGTTGGTGTACCATACCTTCAGTTTCCTCTCCAACACCATATTCTGAGGGGTGGGTCCTGGCAGAGTGCTATGGGATTCTACTGCATATTGTGGGGTGGGTGTTGCGAGTGTGGGGTGTGTGTTTGGCCACGGGGTTCTGAGGGTGGTTCTGTGGGTGTTAGCATACTTTGCTCCACTTTGGTTCTCTACTGAATCTAGCCTTCTCTCTTTCTTGCCCCTTTCGTCTCTGTGTCCACTCTTAGTTGTTGACGTTCTGTCCCGATCGAGGAACACCCTCCAGTATGCTGTTGATTCCTTTAGCCATGGTTTCTCCTGCAGGATCCTGTCCCGCACCATTTCTGTCCTGAAAATCAGTTTGACTGGCCGATTTCTCTCCTTCGAGTACCTCCCTATTCTCTGAAAATTTATTAGCGCAGACATGTCCTCCTCTCTTATTTGATGATATTTTCAATCTTGTTTTTCTTTCTGCCGTCTTTCATAATACGTCTTCCCTTCGCTCTCCTGAAGCCTGTGGATGAAGATTGACCTCTCTCTCTCTCTCCTCCTCCCATTGCTTTTCCCTCCGCGTCTCTGAGTCCCGTTTATACATAGCCATCGCCTCCTTTATTAGTTCCTGTACCTACTGGTGGACTGGTCGCACCTCTGTATGGGGCCTCTTTCCTCTGCCCTACCTTACCTTTGCCTGCTCCCCCCACACATGTGCATTCATGCACGTGTGTGTGTGTAGATGGATGGGCGTGCATGTGTGCACATCCATCTACAACTACATTTTTATCATTTTTACAATTTAGAGACCTAAAAAAATTGCTTGGCATTTTTGAAGGTCGAAGTGTAAACATGTACTTCCCCTAATGTTGTTTAGTTCATTTTGCAGGATTTTTTATTTCCATGCCATTTTCAAGAACCTAACTACTGTGTTAATTGATGGTCAACTCTGCACTCCAAGACCTGAGTCAGTATCTACTTCTCCAATGTTTCTACATCACTTTTTGTGGGTAACTGCATTTAAATGTCTTAAACTTCTCGATCCAGTGGTTTAATTAAAAATGTTGCATTTGGTGGTAAAAACAACTTTTATATGTTGTACAATCTCCTAGAGTTCTGGGCGAGAAGAGGAATTATCAAGACTTCTGAAGTGTTACACAAGGTTACTGAAGTGTATGCAAAACATGACTTCTGGAATAGTGATGCTTAAACAAGTCAACAAATAATTCCTGTCATCCATGCTAACTGGTAAGGTGATTAACTATACTTTTCAAAGCAAAGGGAGTTTGGTAAATAACCATGGGTTTACACTTAAAATCACCTAATATATTACCTCAAAGTAGCAAGCTGAAGTGATCCTTTGCTACCTTGAATCCCAGAGCACTTTTCTCTTGCTTGTTGAGGTAAGTTCTCCATGTCATCCTCTTCCAATAAAGACTTATCTCATTAGCATTTAGCCCTTGCTGTGTGGTCAGCTGAAGCATTTCACCAGAACACTTAACATTATGTAACTGATTGCACAATTTGAACTTGTGGAACCAGCATCTACTAAACATATACAGTGGACCCTCAGTTTTTGTCGGTAATTCTTTCCAGAATGCTGTTACCGAACGAATTTGTTCCCATAAGAACTAATGTAAGTTAGATTAGTCATTTCAGACCCCCAAAAATACACTTACAAAAGCACTTATAAAAATACACTTACGTACATAATTGTTCGAGTTGGGAGCTGTACGAAAACCGAGGGTCCACTGTACTTTTGTTCAGGCTTGCCTTCATAGTTTTATAGAACCCTTAGGATTTTTCCTTAACCCATTAACTGTCCAAACGCATATATACGTTCTTACCGCTAGCGCTCTGAACGTATATATACGTTTTATTTTTCCTGGCTTCAAATTTGGCGCGATAGGCTTGAGCGGCCTAGACATGAGAGAATGGGTCTGCGCACTCAGTGTGCGCTGTATCAAAAAAATCTGTGACGCCTGGGTACCGCATGGTAGCACCAGTTACATTCAGCTCCATCTTGGGTCAACATCATGACACATCCTCGTGATTCACTCACGCCTCGTCGTATTAACACTCTACTATTCGAGGAAAGTGTTACAGAACGTGAGTTTAGTGAATTTGACACCGATGTGGCCACTAATGATCAAGGAATTAGTGAAAATATCGACGATAACCTAGATGATCCTCAGCCAAGCACTTCTGGGGTGGCCAGTGTGGCCACACCATACCCTCAGCCAAGCACTTCTGGGGTGGCCAGTGTGGCCACACCATACCCTCAGCCAAGCACTTCAGGGGTGGCCAGTGTGACCACACAAGACCCTGGGCCAAGCACCTCTGGAGTGGCCAGTGTTACCCAAAGGCAACAACGAAAGAGGAAACTATCATTTTCCCGCTGTGTTAGTGATAGTGAAAGTGATGTGAGTGATGATGAGATTGATTTTATGCCAATAGATGATTCATCTAGTGATAGTGATTTTCATTATTCACCAGTAAAGCGTATTTTTAGGCGTTGTTGCCTACGTTCTGGTAGTGTGCCATATGCAGTCCCCAAGGGTCGTGGCAGGTCATGATCTAAAACCCCGGCGACTGATAGTGAAAGTGATCATGAAGGTGAATATGCTGGGATGGAGGAGGAGGTAGTGTTGGGTGGCACGGTGCCTGGACCACATGGCGCGGTGGGTGGACAGGCAAAGGACAGCCCGGCACCCCCTCAACCATGTGCTGCCTCCACTCCTGTCCCCCCTCCTGCTCCCCCACGCCCCATGCCACAGGTCCACCCTGCACCATGTGACCGTGAGTGGAACTGGACACAAAGTGTATTCGTGCCACAGCCTTTTGATTTTGATGTGAGTGGAAGTGGCATCCTGCCAGAATGTCCCATAATGAATGAGTCTACAGAGTTAGACTTTTTCCAGTTGTACTTTGACAAGCCTATAATGAACTTGATAGTGACCCAGACGAACAATTATTACCGCTATATCATTGACAACACACAGGTTTCAGAATCGTCACGGCTGCGCAGATGGAAAGATACAACTGTGGCTGAAATGTATTTATTCCTTGGCACTGTGATGCTTATGCCACATACATATAAACACACTATACCACATTACTGGTCCACAGACTACTTTATCAGTACTCCTGTCTTCCGTGACCTCCTTCCCTGCAACAGATTCACTCTGTTGCTACGAATGTTGCATTTTTCAGACAGGAATAGGCAAAACAGAAATGACCTTCTATACAAAATAAGGGAAGTGTTTATGTATCTGAAGCAGAAATTCAGTGCCTACTTTTTCCCTTCAAGAACATTGTTGTCGACGAGTCCTTGATTCTGTTCAAGGGACGCCTGTCATTCAAGCAATATATACCAAGCAAACGTAATCGCTTTGGTGTAAAACTTTTGTTATGTGTGACTGTGAGACTGGTCTTGTGTTGGATGTCATTGTATACACTGGGAAAAACACACTCGATGATACCAGGCGGATGTTGGGCATTTCCGGTATTGTTGTTCGCAAGATGATGGAGCCATACCTTAGCAAAGGTCATACATTGTACACAGACAACTGGTATACAAGCCCTATGCTTGCTGATTTCCTACGTGTGAACAATACTGATATATGTGGAACAGTGAGACGAAATAGAAAACATATGCCAAGGTTTATTGGAGGCAGTGCTGATGGTGCAGTGCATCTTCAATGACATCATGGCATGAGTGGCTGTGGCCAGTGGTAAGCTCTGCACGGAGGCGGGTTCTATTCGACGGCAACATTGGTTCTACACAACCTCATACAACAGGCCTAGTGTCAAATCGACATGTGCCTAAGACAAAATGGTAACTAACAAACGAGACGTTACATTGCTGTCAACCATCCATAGAAACGAGATGGTACAAACAGACAAAGTGAACAGGGACACCAATGAACGTATTGTAAAGCCAGCTGCTGTTGTTGACTATACGAACAATATGCGACTAGTTGACAAGTGTGACATGATGATAGGGTTTGTTGACTGTGTGCGTAGAAGTCACAAGTGGTATATAAAAGTGTTTTTCCACCTTGTAGATATTGCAATGCTCAATGCATTCAATATGTACGAAATAAAGACTGGACAACGACAACGTTTCGCAGAATTCTCCCTGAATGTCAAAAAACAGATAGCAAGAAAGTATGGTACAACACCTATACCAGCCCCTCAGCGACATGTCCCCCAACCACAACCACAGCCAGTGGGGAGAGTGCCACACCGAATCATCCCTAACTGTCACTACCTGGTACCAATACCACCTACCCAAAGAAGAAGCATTCCCAAGAAGTGTGTTGTGTGCTACCACCACAAAGCGACCCCAACAGCGGAAGGACACACGATTCATATGTCACCAGTGTGGGTGGCACTCTGTATGAATCCATGCTTCATGGAGTATCATACAATTGTGGTTAGAAACATAAGTGGAACTAGAAATACAGTGTACTGATAGATGGTAAACTCACTCTATGTAAGTTTATTTTAAATGCTTTGTAAGTGTAATTTGAGTCTAAGTAGTCTATTCATCATTTCTTATGGATAAATTCGTTTGGTAATATTTGAACAGCATTCTGGAATGAAAATATCAAGTCGAGTACCACTGTACTTGTATATAGTTTAGATAATAGAATGTGATTAGCAAGTTGAAATCACTATCAGTGTGTACATGTGTGTTTTTGTCAGTATGATAATAATTTCTTACATAATATTGGTGTATAAACAACAATTGGCATTGAAATCAAAAGATTTACTACAAGATATAGATATCATATAATAAAAACCCTGATTAAAAAAAATGGAAAGAAACGGTAAATATGTAGATTTTCTGCAAGCGGCAGAGCTCCATGTTGCCGTCAGGTGATCATCAAGTGCCAACTTCGCAGCCTCATATCTCGGTAAGTACTGACCCTAATTTTTTTTTATTTTTATACTATAACACTTGTAAAAATGCTCTCTTTATTCCTATAAAAATTTTTGTTTTTTTCAAAATATTCGGAGCGCTGGGCGAGAGAACGTATATATACGTTTGGACAGTTAATGGGTCAAGATGAAATTAAGTAGTGCACCTTTTTTTTTTTTTTTGGGGGGGTTTTCTGCTTAATAACTTTTCCATCTTATTTAGCTGCTGTAAACTACATGTCATTCTTTTCAGGTCCCAACCTCAGTTACTCATTACACAAGCTCGTATCTTTGCCCCCTTCTTCCAAATTGTACAGATTTATGGCTCATTCAGACTATAGACTCATGCTGTCTCCATCAATTTTCTTCAAAATACAGTGGCACCCCGGTTTTCGTCCTTAATCCGTTCCAGAAGGTCGGTCGAAATCCGAAATGGACGAAAACCGAAGTATATTTCCCATAAGAAATAATGTAAATCCAATTAATTTGTTCCAGACACCCAAAAATATTAACAAAAAATATATTTTATAGAGAATAACTATAATTTTACATACAGAAAACAATGAAAATAAATATAAATGACTAATTTTAATGGATAAATGAACATTTAAATCACTATTACATACCTTTATTGAAGACTCTTGTTGGAGTATGGAAGAAGGGGAGGAGGGGAGAGAGAGGAGAGGTTACTGTTTGGAAGGGGAATTCCCCTCCATAAGGACTTCAGGTACCAAAGCCCTATCCGGGGTTACTTACCTTCTTTGTCTTTTACTCCTAAGTGATGTAGGTCTTCTTTGGCATTTTCTTCCAAAAGAGGCCTGTTTCATCACAATTGAACACTAGTTGGGGAGGAATCCTTCAGCCTCTACATACTCCTTGAATTCATCAATGAATTCTTCCACCGCACGTTTGTCTGAACTTGCAGCTTCGCCATGCCTTACCACACTGTGTATGCCACTTTGCTTCTTGAATTTGTTGAACCAGCCTTTGCTGGCCTTAAATTCACTAACAGCAGCACTCGTTCCAGGCATTTTCTTTACGAGATCTGCATGCCTTTTCGCAAATTATCCTCTCCACAACATTATCTGCTGCTAACTTTTTCGTTGATCCACACCAACAACTTTTCCATATCTTTGATTGTTTTTGATCTCTGTTTCGTTAGCATATTTACCCCTTTCGCAACATCAGCTTCCTTGATTTTTACTTTCTTCGCCAGGATGGAACTGATTGTTGATTTGCACTTCCAATACATCCTGACGAGCTCGGCCACATGTACGCCACTTTCGTATTTTGATACAAGCATTCTTGAATTCTATCGTGTTTCTCCCCTTTTTTACCAAAGGGCTGGCACTCTGAACTTTCTTTGGCCCCATGGTGGCTTATTTTGCAGTCGCACTCAATGAACAAGCACCAAAAACAATGGATGAAGACGCGGGGTATTGTTCACTCGACAAGTGACAGAGGCAGACTGAGTCAGGTACGGCGGTGTCTCAGGCGGGAGAACGCGTCTGATATGGACGCTTTCTGAGTCAATGTACGAAACTTGGAGTAAAAATTTGCCAAAAAAAGTGGTTGAAATCCGAATGGTATGATATTCGTCCGGACGAAAACCGGAGTTTTACTGTACCAATACTTTTGTGCTCATGCTTCTTTTTTGACCTTTCAAGATCACTCACGTTATTCTTGAGTGCCAGGGATACTATATACAGCCAAGAGGGGATGATAAGATCAAAAATTGATTCGCTAACAAACAGAGCACTGAGGCAAGGGAAGTTGTGTGCATTACGTAGATCTCACCAGAAGGGTCACCATGAGATGGAGAAATGAACCTGCAGCATGGCATATTTTCCTCACATTTGCTTTGTGTTATATGATAAACGTGG
>WNWK01001444.1:192500-281335 GCA_009830355.1 Cherax destructor | reverse complement strand
GTGTGTTTTGTTACTAAGTGTTCATTATCTAGAATTTTTTGTGTTCATGTTCCCTGAGTTCTGAGCTTTAACAGTTGACCGTGCTAGCTGAGTCTCTCTTTTTCTGTTAAAACTTCTTCCTTGTAAATATATTTATTCTTCCTCAGAACCCGCTGAGTGCATGAATACAGATTGATCGATCAAATTTGCAAATTGTAATTTATATAATCCGTTATATCTAGATCCATTAAATTTCTCTTATGTACCATTAACTTAAGAAGTGCGAGAGTAAGATTAATCTTGATCAGTTCAAAGTTATAATGTGTTTGCTATTGTATAGATTCACCCAGTACCACCTGTCTGTTCAGCCTATAGAGTCGTATAGTATGCCGAGACGTCATACGATAACATGGCCGAGCTGTCGTATCAGTATCATATGTACACTTGTGTAGTGTACCAGCATCCAGCATTCATCCCACTTATACAGCTGGTCCCTTTTCGTGTGACGTCACGATACCCGCTGACGTCAGAGGCTCTGCGCATGTGCATAGGCTCACATAGGCGTACCCCCTCACTAGCGTTAGACCTACGAGCGAGACAGACGGTGTGGCTGGACTCTCCTTCACTTACTGTAAATATACCGTAACCATCCAACAAGGAGTATCTTTGACCTCCTATATATCTCTCTCAAGACCCACACAACATTAGTATGCACATTTTCATCTTATTAATAGTTCTTTAACAATTTTACAGCCATATCTGTCTGCTGCTGGATAAACAGTGTTGAGAGATGAGTAGTCTGTATGATACTACACAATAGTACAATTTAGTATATTAAAGCTGAAGAACATTGAGCTTAAACTGAATGCATAATCAAAGTCCAGGAGAGATTGAGGTAGCAAAAACCCATTAATGAAATTGAAATAACCCCAAAACACTTTTTCACATATCCAAAACCACATCAGATGGAACTCACAATGATAAAAAAATGAATGAAATTCTCAGGAAACAATACAACACCTGACTCATGAAATTGTAATAACACAATTGCAAACAAACCATTGTTTGGTGGGGCTTGAACCTGCAGAAATTGAGTTGTAAAACTCTGGGCCAGCGTGTAAGCCACTAGGCCAGCAGGTCAAGGTGACTTACACACTGACTTAGAGTTTTACAACTCACTTTCCGCGAGTTCAAGCCCCACCCGTACAGTGGTTGGTTAATACAACACCCATTTTCAGTGAAGGGAGAAGGTAGGGGGATCAGTAAACCCAAGAATCATTCTTTAGGTAACTTCTCTACCATAAAAGTCTGTAATGATGTTCTTCTTTCAATGCACCAGCCGCATCCCACCGAGGCAGGGTGGCCCAAAAGGAAAAAGGAAAGTTTCTCATTTTAAATTTAGTAATAAGTATTTTTCAGGAGAAGGGGTTATTACCCCCTTGCTCCTGGCATTTTAGTCGCCTCTTACAACATGCATAGATGTGAATATATGTATCTAAATAAGGCCTGTTTCCCAAATTTCTTTATTATTCATGTCCTAAATCAATACAATACAGTAGTATACTCTAATAAACATGAGTATCAAACTTTTAAACACTAAAGTCAGAGTAATGCAGTTTTATTTTTTTTAACACACTGGCCAAAGCATAATCCATAACTATAATGAACACTGAAATTGGAAGATAAATTTGGTGTAAATCCAATGTTTCACTGTTGTAATTTTCCCAAAATTCTTTGTTCCATGTGGAAAATCTCCATTAATAAGTTGATGATACATGCAACATATTCCAGACATTTCATGTGTTTTATTAACACTTAAAGACATCAGACACATTTTCTTAATTATACTGTGTTAGCTGGATAACAAGTGGAAAGGATCTCCACTTGATTCCACTACAAAGAATTACAGTATGAATAACAATTATTAATGATAACACATGTTATTATCTATAATCATCATTTGTGGCACACTTTAATTAATATCTAGAATGATTATCTAATAATAGTATAATGGTCTCTCCATGGGGAAGTGGAACAGAATTCTTCCCCCATAAGCCATAAATGATGTAAGAGGTGACTAAAATGCCAGAAGCAGGGGGCTAGTAACCCCAACTCCTGTATATATTACTAAATTTAAAGAGAGAAACTTTCCTTTTTCCTTTTGGGCCACCTTGCCTCGGTGGGATACGGCTGGTTTGTTGAAAGAAGTAGTATAATACAGAACCGTAAATTTTAATATTAACCCTGAACTAAAACACTTTCTTGATAGTTGCAATAGGACACAGACACAATACCAGACACAAATATCTCTGACATTCCCCGTGTCTGGCTAAACCTCTACAAAAATTTGATGTGCATAAAAGGGCCTAAAATCTGGAACTCCCTGCCTGAAAGCTCTAGAACCGCAGACTCAACCACCATTTTCAATACTACCGCTAAAAAACATCTCATCTCCCTGACACACCCCATCATCAGCTAACCAAGTGAAAACCACCTAATTCTCTTTTTGTATCATGAACACATCCAAAACAATATAGTCTTACTCTTGTAATCTGTAATTCCTCCCTAATTTACACTTACACCCACCCAAATGACTGTAAACATAAAATTCCCAATACAGTGGTACCCAGAGTTTTGTACTGCTCTCAACTCAAACAATTATGTAAGTGTATTATTGTAAGTGCTTTTGTAAGTGTATTTTTGGGGGTCTGAAACGGACTAATCTAATTTACATTATTCCTTATGGGAACAAATTCGTTCGGTAACAGCACTCGAACAGCCTTCTGGAACAAATAAAGTATGAAACTCAGGGTACCACTGTATAGCTATTGCCTATTAAATCTTAAGTTAGTCCTAAGTTTGCCTAAGATACTCTTCCAGTATATGAGCTTTAACAGAAACAGTGTATCATGCCAAGACAAATTCAATCCCATAACTAAATCTACCATTTGTAATACATGTACATGTATTATTATATGATTTGTACTACCTAACTATTTTAAATCTAATTGTGTATGTACCTAATTAGGTATGTATCAAATTGTAATTATCTAATAATGTATGTTCAAATGTACTGCTCCATAACCTATATCAATATAGAGTAAGAATTGTATTAGTCTGCCCAAAATGCCTAGGCATGCTAGTGCCTTCTTTGTAATTAATATTTTATAACATGTAAATCACACATTGTAAGCTTTACAAGGAAATAAAAATTTTGATTTTGATAATGGTCTATTTCCTTAGTCTCCTACTAAGAATTCACATTTTTATTTACTATATGAAAACTAATGTTGAGCTAGAATGCCTACTGAATGTTAGCAAGTATCTATAACATCAAACACCCTGCTGACCAAAACCAACTAGCTCAGTGTATGGTATGAACGAAAGGATTTCCTTAAACATAACATTAGTATAACCTTGTGAAGAAAAAGACACTGCAGAATAAGCATTCATTCATTGCAGCAATGTTTCACTTTGTGTATAGCTTTATTAACTTATGACTAGGTAAAACTACAGTGCACAACAGTCCCAATAACAGCTTGTTCTACTCTTTTCTTCACTATTGTTAGCAGTATGCCATTTGGCTCTAATAACATTGTTGGTAATATGCCATTTGGCTTTAATAACAAACTTGTTTAATTACAATAACAGATTTTAAACACATTTAAGACTGGTACCCCAACCAAAAGATTGTAAGAACTAGGTCTTATGTTACCAGAGGAACTAAGAATAAGGGTGAGATGTTCAAATGCAGAGAGTCTGTAGTTTGGAAATTAGGAGGTGCAAGGTTACTAAAAGTATTATCCAGAGGACTGAGGAGGGGTTTCTGAGGTGATTCGGACATTTGGAGAAGATGGAACGAAAAAGAATGACTTGGAGAGTGTATAAATCTATAGTGGAAGGAAGGTGGGGTAGGGGTCAGCCTAGGAAAGGTTGGAGGGAGGGGGGTAGAGGTTTTGTGTGAGAGGGGCCTGGACTTCCAGCAAGCGTGGGTGAGCATGTTAGATAGGAGCGAGTGAAGACAAATGGTTTTTATGATGATGTGCTGTTGGAATGTGAGCAAAGTAACATTTATGAAGGGCTTCAGAAAAACCAGTAAGCCGGACTTGAGTCCTGGAGGATGAAAGTACAGTGCCTGCACTCTCAAGGAGGGGTGTTGATGTTGCAGTTTTTTTTAACTGTAGTGTAGGCATGCCTCTGAAAAGACAGTGATGGAGTGAATGATGATCGAAATGATTCTTTTTTTTTCGGGTCACCCTGCCTTGGTGGGAAACAGCCTATGTATTAATAAAAAATGTTCATCATCTCCATGAGGAAGTGGGAAAAGAATCCTTCCTCTGTAAGCCATGCATGTCATACAAGGCAACTAAAATGCCAGGAGCAATGTGCTAGTAACCTTTTCTCCTGTATAAATTACTACATGTAATAAGAAAAATTTTGTTTTCTTTTTTAGGTCACCTTGCTTTGGTGGGAGATGGCCAATGTGCTAAAAAAAAATAGACAATTTAGCCAAATACAAGTTCTTTTCCAGGAAGGGATGCTGCAAAAACAAGGGAGCAAAACTAGCTAAAATTGCACACAATGAGAAACAGGGAAAGCAGGAACAATTTCTTTAGCATAGGAATGGGAATGTGGAATGAGTTATTGTAGGTAAATACAGAAATAACAAATATACGAGTGATTACTTCCATTACAGTGAAAGTAGCAGCCAACACCAATGGCATGACTATACATGAAGAGTGGTGAGTCTCATTGCACATGCATGTCAGGTTCAAGTTAGGTTAGATTTGCTAGGTAAGATACTTTCAGATCCTCCATTACATGTCAACAGTGCCAGTTGTTTCTCCATGGGGAAGTGGAACAGAATTCTTCCTCCGTAAGCCATGCGTGTCATAAGAGGCGACTAAAATGCCGGGTGCAAGGGGCTAGTAACCCCTTCTCCTGTATATATTACTAAATGTAAAAGGAGAAACTTTCGTTTTTTCTTTTGGGCCACCCTGCTTCGGTGGGAAACGGCCGACGTGTTGAAAGAAGAAGTGCCAGCTGTTACACAGCTACTGCAATACTATCATAGAGCATAAACAAAATCACTTACTTCCTTAGGTCCCAAATTCTGACTATATTTCCAGCTGCTGAGTATAGAATATTTGTTGATGTGGATATAGCAATATCCGTAATTAATGTTTCTCCTGGAGGCATCTGTAGAGTTCGTGACTGAGTGTTGACCTGTGTAAACCCAGCTGATGTTAATCCTGCTGAACTCAGTGTCTTGGTGCATTTAGCTGGATTTTCACGGATATCCCATACCTGAAACAGAAGTTGTAATGCTTGAACATGGAAGTTGCCACTCATATTTCATCATTTTTAAGTATTATACCAAAGATTAACTACAATAACATTAATTCACATTAGTCATAAGGAAGAACTGAACAATTCATTACTGCATTTAACAATCAACTGGAGAGAAAAAATTGAGATGATTGCATAATGTACTCAGGGTGCTAATGAAAATAGCTTCTGAAAGTGGAATGGTAAAGAAAAAACAATAAATTCATTATTTTATGATGGATACACACACAACCCGCACATATAAAAAGAGAGGAGCTTACGACGACGTTTCGGTCCGACTTGGACCATTTACAAAGTCACACTAACACACAGAACAAGGGGAAGGGGTATATATAGGCAGGCAGACAGGGGAGGGCACAAGAGAGTGGGGTAATAATGGAGGCAGTAGTAGAAGTGGTAGTAGAAGTAGTAGTGGAGTCAGTCATAGTCTAGGAAAGGAGCACTGCAATGAAGCTGGTGGCCCGCATGGATAGGACAAGAACACAGAGAGGAAAAGGCGAATAAAATAAAGAAGGACAAAATTAAGGCAAAAGAAAAGAAAAGAAAACCCATAGGAGAAAAAGGAGAAGGGGAAGAGATGAAAGGGGAAGGAATCAGGTTAAGTCACGGGTGTTCTGAAGTTTGGAGCATTTAACAATGTAATGGAGAGGAAAGCATCAACAGAGACAAAGCCAGGGCTAAGATTCATACAGGAAAGTTGTGTATAAGGGAGGATTCAACCAGGCGCGACTATGAAAGTTAGACGTAGGGTAGACAGTTTTAGCAGAAGACCAATCAATAGGATGACTGTGATCTCTGACATGACAGAAAAGAGCATTATTAGTGTCGGCAAGCCTAACACTATTTTTGTGCTCCCTGAGTCTGTCAGAAAGAGATCGGCCAGTTTCTCCGAAGTACTGAAGAGGACAGGAGGAGCAAGAAATAGAGTAGACACCAGGAGAATCTGTAGAGGGAGGGGAGGTATGAACAAGATTAGTGCGAAGAGTGTTAGTCTGGCGAAAGGTAAGTTTGATGTCTAAGGAACGGAGAGAGTTGCTGAGATTAGAGAGACCAGAGATGTAGGGAAGGCAGAGGACAGGAGAGTTCACAGGAGTAGAGGGTTTAGAAGAGAAGAAAGTCCGTTTGGCACGAGAGAAAGCAGTCTATGAAATGGGAAGGGTAGCCAAGGCGGGAAAATGAATTATGAAGAGTGGAACTTTCTGCTTCAAGGAACTGAGGATCACAAATGCGGAGAGCACGGAGAAAGAGGGAGATAAGAACACTTTTCTTGACAGAGGAGGCATGACAAGAGAAGTAATGAATGTACATGCCACTGTGCATAGGCTTGCGGTACACGGAGAAGGCAAAACCTGTAACTGAGCGGTGGACATGAACATCAAGGAAAGGAAGCAAAGAATTAGATTCCCAATCAGCTTTAAACTTAATGGAAGGGGCAAGATTATTAAGAGCATCAAGAAAAGGTTGGAAGAGACTTGAGTCATAAGGCCAAAGAGCAAAGATGTCATCTACATAGCGGAGCCAGAGTGAAGGACGTACATCAATAGTGGGAAGAAGGGCAGTCTCGAAGTATTCCATGTAAAGATTAGCCAGAACAGGAGATAGAGGAGAGCCCATAGCGACACCAAAGGTTTGAGAATAATATTTACCTTGAAAAGAAAAGGAGTTAGAGTCCACACAAAGGCGAATAAGATCAAGAAAGACATCAGTAGGTATAGGGAGATGAAGTAACTCTTCATTGGCCTTCTCTCTGAGAAAATAAGGACATCATCCAGAGGGACATTAGTGAAGAGGGACTCGACATCAAGACTAAGCATCTTACAGGACGGGAGAGAGCGAACCCGTTCGATGAAGTCTTGAGAGTGATGAAGGTGGGCAGGAGAAAAAGTACCAAGAAAGGGAGTGAGGGTTTTGGCTAGCCAAGAAGCAAGAGAATAAGAGACAGAACCTCTAGAAGATATGATGGGATGCAGAGGAATATCAGGTTTGTGAGTTTTGGGAAGGCCATAGAAATAGGGCAGAGGGGGACAGATGACACGAAAACGTTGAACAAGGTTAAAGTCAGAAGGACAGAGGACGGAGAGAGTCTTAAGTTTGCAGTGCTCCTTTCCTAGACTATGACTGACTCCACTACTACTTCTACTACCACTTTTACTACTACCTCCATTATTACCCCACTCACTTGTGCCCTCCCCTGTCTGCCTGCCTATATATACCCCTTCCCCTTGTTCTGTGTGTTAGTGTGACTTTGTAAATGGTCCAAGACGGACCGAAACGTCGTCATAAGCTCCTCTCTTTTTATATGTGCGGGTTGTGTGTGTATTGTTCCAGTCACGGTATTGTGCCTTTTTTGTTATGTATGATGGATTATTGTATGCATCAGCATATTACAGAGAAGACTTGAGAAAGAGAAGGCAACACACTGCCAATAAAATACTAGAATTAGTACTTACAGTACAGAACTAGATAAAAGAATTTTGTTTTACTGCATCTGTTATTTGCCACCAAAGGTGATCCCAATGAAGAAAACACATTCACCACTACAACTTGCCATAAGTTTACACACATCCCCACTTATTGTTTAGTGTGTTATGAAGGTACTAACTCCCACTTTGCAGACAGACACATCACACTTGGGCCACCAAATGTGCTAAAGGTCAGATGTAAGGATGAATGGGGAAGAAAATAACATAATACATATAAGTGATTAACCCTTTCAGGGTCCGTCCCATAGATCAACGGCTTTGAAGCCAGGGTCCAAACCATAGATCTACACCACGAGCTCAGCTCACTCAGATAACCTGTGAGCAGTAAATTTGGGCCTAGATATGAGGGAACACATCTATGTGGTAAGTGTGCACCACATAAAACAAATCCTGCAGCACGCAGTGCATAATGAGAGAAAAAAAATCTGCGACCGTAATTTTGGATTAAAACAGCAACTTTGCGGTGTTTTTTTGTATGTTTAATAGTTTCATTCGCGATTTCTTGGTCTCATTTGATAGAATGGAATATATATTACAGAAATAGAGATGATTTTGATTGGTTTTAGTACTGAAAATGGCTTGAAACTGAGCTCAAAGTAGCGGAAATGTTAAATTTTTGCCAATGTTCAAGAGTAAACAAATGTCGTCACGAGTCTAATATACATTCACGAATATGCTGATATTATTTATACAATTATTACAACATTGCATAATAGTAAATCTTCTATTTTTTGGTGTGAATAAAAATTCATTATGTGAATAAAAAATAAAAATGGAATTCATTTGTAAAGCCTGAAAACATAACTAATGAACAGAGGAAGTGTTAGTTTAGTGCCAGGAATGCCTGCATTGTTTATTCTGCACCCTATTTTGAAATTGGAATATTTTGAACTTTGAGTTAAATTGGCTAAATTACCAATTTCCAATCACTTTATTTTGTAGTTGAAACAGTTGACTGTGCGATTTCTTGTGCTCAATCGATAAAATAGAAGTAATACTAGTGAAATAGCTAAGAATTTGGTTGACTGGAATAATGTAATTAACCTAAAATGGGAGTCAAAGTCTGCAAAATCGCTGATGTGTAAATATCGCTGTCACATCAAAATTCGCGAGAGTAATTTTGTTAATTTTCCATCAAATTTCGCACTTTTGCTTTATTATCTTCAGAAAAAGATTTTCTACCATTTCATAAGAAAAAATATATATATTTTTTTTAAATTCTTGGACCCTGGCTGTCACTCTTGAGATTTGGTCTCTGGACCCTGAAAGGGTTAATAGCTTTTCTTGTAAGGCGTTCATGACAAACCCCACACTCTAGTGTAGATTTAAAAACAAACTCATTCACCCCTTACACACTCACTCTCTCTGAACTAACCAAATCTAAATACTATAAAACTTTTTATCAAGTGCCTGTATCTTACCTTAATAAATGAAGATGAGACTGAGAAACATGTATGTTGGGCTTCACAATATCTAACACAATTAACATTATTAGGATGACCTCCCAGTGATTGAATTTCTTGGCCACGAACTAAATCCCACATCTTGACAGTGCGATCTGCAAAACACTGACATATAAATATATTGCCTGTTACAAAATAAAGAATATCTTGTCTTAATTTACTTAAAGAAAATATTATAAACAGTCATGCAAATACATCCTTGCTGCCATAAATTTCTGTTATCTAAGATGTTATGTCCTGTACAGAAGTTTTCTTCCTTGAATTTGGATGTAGGATGTTCCAAACATCTTAAATGCTTCTGAATTTTAAATACATTGAAAACACAACTGAATGATTACCACAGTGGTAGTGCATACATTTGTGAAGCTCACTTCACATTGGTTTGGTTTACAACTCACAAAATTGAAGATAGACCTTAAAACTTATTCCCAGTTTGTGAGACAATTCACAACTAGCTCACAATTTGAAAATGAAAACTGGACAGTTCAGCTATTCTTGATATTGACTCACGACAGACTGAAACATTGTCTAGTTTTCATTTGCAATTTGTGAATTAATTATTTTTTATTATCTTACCTTTTGATGCTGAGAAAAGAAGATCATCAGTTGCAAAAACTGACAAAACAGCTTTACAGTGACCCTGAGCAACATGTGTGCAGGCCAAAACTGACCTCTGGCTTGCCTGTAACAATACATTAAAGCTATGAAAATATATTTACATGCACATCCTTAAACTGTTCTATCTTTGTCAATTTTTTTTTCAGAGGAAATGTCCCTCTAAAGAGGAGGAAAAATCATCTTATCTATTTGTAATCACAAACTAAATCATTATCCATCTTTAGTATATACATGTATCTCATTCCCTTTCCTGAATGAACTGTAACACATGCATTGTATTATATATATATTGACTTGATAAAGAGCCTGGTTAGCAAAACATAGCTATAGTAAATGTCTTATTTGTTGCACATGTGTACAAGTATCTTACAATTGGTTTACTTATATAATGGTTTACATTATCAGTAAAATTCCACACTTAATTTTATGTAATTTTTTTTTGTAAATAAAATTATGGATTAGAATGGTACCTTGACTTACGAGTTTAATTCGTTGTGTGACCAAGCTCGTAACTCAATTTGCTTGTATATCAAATCAATTTTCTTCATTGAAATTAATTGAAATGCCATTAATCAATTCCAGCCCCCAAAAAAACACCCATTACCATCTCTACTACACCCACAACCCTCACTACTCCACCCACCACCATCACTACTCCACCCACCACCATCACTACTCCACCCACCACCATCACTACTCCACCCACCACCATCACTCCCACCCCCACCATCCTCCCCCCCACCACCATCACTACTCCACCCACCACCATCCACTCACCCACCATCACTACTCCACCCACCACCATCACTACTCCACCCACCACCAGCACTACTCCACCCACCACCAGCACTACTCCACCCACCACCAGCACTACTCCACCCACCACCAGCACTACTCCACCCACCACCATCACTACTCCACCCACCACCATCACTACTCCACCCACCACCATCACTACTCCACTCACCACCATCACTACTCCACCCACCACCATCACTACTCCACCCACCACCATCACTACTCCACCCACCACCATGTCTACTCCACCCACCTTAAAACTCTGAGTGTTAAAGTGGAGGTTACCTCTTCCCCGAATTTATACGACAACCAAACAAGGAACGAGGTACCTCACTACAATCTGGGATTAGTGTGGGAGTATTATCCTTCCAGTTATGTCTAGGAAGAGCATGTGGGATGGGACGAAGTACCTGACATTCCTCTGGGTACAGAGTTGGATTTGATTTCAGATACGCCGGCAACTAGTGGAGGAGTATCTGAAGCTCGCTCGTAACTCGGATTTTGGCTTGCAACTCAAAGCAAAAAATCGACCGAGTGACGGCTCATAACTCGGAAAACTCATAAGTTGGGGCACTCGTAAGTCAAGGTACCACTGTATATTGAACTGTCATATACAGTATTTTGACCATCAGTACTTTCTTATTAATCATGCAGTGATTATTTTAACCCTTTAACTGTCCAAACGTAGATATACGTTTGTACGTGTACTGCTCCGAACGTAGATCTACGTTTTATTTTTCATTCCTTCAAATTTAGTGCGAGAGGCTTGAGTCGCCTAGACATGAGAGAATGGGTCTGCGCCCTCAGTGTGCGCAGTATTAAAAAAATCCTGGACCACTTAGTACCTTGTGGGAGCACCAGTTCAATTTATCTCCAGCTAGAGCAAATAGTGTGGCAAACACCAGGGATTCACTGATGTCATGTCGCATTAACACTCCCCTTATAAGAGGAAAGTAAAAATAGGTTAGATAAATACATGAGTGGCTGTGGGTGGGTGTGAGTTGGACCTGACTAGCTTGTGCTACTAAGTCTGATGCCATGCTCCTTCCTTCAGAGGATGTGACCTGACTAGGTGGGTCATTGGTCTAAGCCAGGGGGTGACATGGACCTGCCTTGCATGGGCCAGTAGGCCTGCTGCAGTGTTCCTTCTTTTTTATGTTATGTATTCGGCAGGCTGGCTGGCTTTGGCTGTCTCTGGCTGTCTATATCTCTGTCTATCTATATATATCTGTAATATCTCTCTCTCTGTCTCTCACATGTACACATAAGTACAGTTATTATACATAGTGTAAATTACCTAGGATAACCCAAATATTCCAGGCAAAGTGCTATACAATGCTTGTAGATATAAGGCATAATAAGCATGACTGGCAAGTAATACGCTTTGTCATGTCACTTCTGCATCGTGTATAATACCTGTTCGTTTACGAGCCGCACTCTGAGACTGAGACAAGCAGATGGAAAGACACACACAGGCAGACAGAAAGACAGATAAGCAGAGCTAGACAGATAGACAGACAGACAGACAGATAGATAGACAGATAGATAGACAGATAGACAGATAGACAGACAGACAGATAGATAGACAGATACAAACTGTGGAAAATATTGGTATTTTCCGAAAGTTGTAATTGATAAACTTTCCAATATGAACAGATATCCTTAATGTACCGCTGGTACATGGGGGTATGTAATAGAGAACCATCATACCAGCGGGGAGGAAGCGGGAAGAGGCTGGGCAGGGAGGAGAGAGAGGGGAAGGAGAGTGAGTGGACAGCCAGCCTACCCATCAGAGTTCAAGTCGGTATGGCCAGTAAAATTTGGAGATTCCGCCCGCCAAATCGGATTTAATTACCTCCTTTCGTAATGTGGAGGAATATCCAGGGAAGCGGCGAATATAAAGTGGGACAATCGGTCCAGGAGGTCCAGTAATCGGACAATAATTGTGAAATAAGGTGCCGCCGGCGAGTGACGCAGTCATAGGCCTATTTGAACCGAGTGAAACGACCATACGGCAGGATAAAGTCGTAACCCTGATGCGGGGGAGTTCATCTTAGAAGAGACTGAAATATATTCGATGAACTTTGGGAAATGGTGAAAATAGTGAAACCGAGTTGTAAATAATCAGGGTTGATTGTACTGGGTGAGTCTGGCTTGGGTACGCCATACCCGACCGCCATATTGGATGTGATTGAAATGAACTAACCTATCGCAAGTTATCTACTCGAAATTCAAGTATCGAGACTGTGAATGTGTATAAACTAGTGGGGCATTAAGCCAGGATACACGTAATATGTAAAGTTATACGTATAAACAGTACAAACGGTCGGATTAGTGCGAGGATCTGATTCGCTACCCCGACCAACCACATGTTAACGAACACTCGGTCTCGTGGGCGTATAAGAGTACACGGAAATTAACCTTCCTTGACTCGACGAGACAGCTAATACCATCGCGATCGAATCAGATCGCAGGAGGACGTCAACAACGGAACGACTCCTCATCTAAAGCTAAGTACTCTGCTGTTTACTTTGTTATTGGCCAATGATATTGTTACGCACAGTAGATGTACTTTAGCTAGGTCAACGATCTACGATACACCGCTATGATGCTGTTAATTAGGTGAGTGTTGGTCATGTTAATTGAACTATGTGTTCTCTACCTCTTCTCCGTGTGATCAGTTGTTCAACAACCAATACAGTCCACTTAAATTTAACGTAATATAGCTATAATAAATGATCTTCTCAGATTTATTTATACTGGTCCAGAGTGCAGTGGGCGAACGAGAATATTGAAGGTACCCCCTCGGTGCGGCCAGGAGCGGGTAAAGTTCTCACATACCTTAAAGGGAATGACTGCGGTAAAATTTATACGAGTCGGTCGTCTCCCTGGGAGTTTGTTTATTGCTAGTGGCGGTGTCCCAGATAGACTTCTCTCACAATTCCCCACAGCGCCCGTTGGTCCGTCCTGAACCGGATGTGATTAGTGAATTAATCATTATTGAATTAATTAATTAATAAATAAGTGACTGATCATAGGAAGTGAGTATAGAGTACACAGTTAATTAATTGTGTGGTGGACAGCAATTAGTCCAATTAATTGCTAGCACAGGCGTGGCTACGATTTGTGCAAGAGTAAGGTGTGAGAATCACCTTTATAAACAATTTATTTAATTTGTACCCTCAGCGGTTATTGATCCTATAACCATGGCTGAACTTAACGGAGTTAGTGTGGCTGGCAAGCCCATGAATAATAAAGGGTCTATTTAATTTGTACCCTCAGTGGTTATTGATCCTATAACCATGGCTGAACTTAATGGAGTTAATGTGGCTGGCAAGCCCATGAATAATAAAGGGTCTATTTAATTTGTACCCTCAGCGGTTATTGATCCTATAACCATGGCTGAACTTAATGGAGTTAATGTGGCTGGCAAGCCCATGAATAATAAAGGGTCTATTTAATTTGTACCCTCAGTGGTTGTTGATCCTATAACCATGGCTGAACTTAATGGAGTTAATGTGGCTGGCAAGCACAGAACTAATAAACTGGCCTCCGTAGTAAGCAATGACTGGTGGGACCATAAGTGTTGATAGGCAGTGACTATATGCCACCTTCGTGAAGGTAATGACTGGCAAGCCCATGAATAATAAAGGGTCTATTTAATTTGTACCCTCAGTGGTTATTGATCCTATAACCATGGCTGAACTTAATGGAGTTAATGTGGCTGGCAAGCACAGAGAGACTAATGTGAAACTGGCACCCTCCGTAGTAAGCAATGACTCGGTGGGACCAGTAAGTGTTTTGATAGGCAGTGACTATTATGCCACCTTCGTGAAGGGTATGACGAAGAAAGGTGGTGTCACTCTTCTCAACATTGGTGAAGGCCATGTAATTTATGGCAGGCTTCCTCGCAGTAATGAATGACTGGAGGAAGCCATAAATGCAGTCACGGTGTGCCTTACTCATGAAACGTCATTCCAGTGTAAATATTCTTCTACAGAGGATGCTGTTAAACCAGTGCATAAATTGTGGGAACTGGACAGTGGGGATTAATGTAAATGAAGAAAGTCCAGATGATTCCTTCACTCAGGAACAATACCTGAAGGATGTTAAATTTGAGTCTGGACAATACTGGGTGCGACTCCCATGGAAGCTAAACCATCCGGAACTACCCACTAATTACCGGATGGCGTATGGTCAGTTAAAGGCCCAGCTCCACGAATTGAGTAAGACACCAGAATTGCTGACTGCTTATAATGGGATCATTAATGAACAGTTAAATAATCAGTTCATAGAGGAGGTACCCCTGAGCAAGCCAATATTTATGGCCACTGCTTACCTCATCACGGAGTGAAGAAGGATTCGAAAAACCACTCCTTTGAGGATCGTGTTTAATTGTAGTGCCAGGGGTAATAAAAATGTACCTAGTTTGAATGATTGTTTAATGACAGGTCTGTCGCTGACGGAGAAATTGGGAGATGTGTTGTTGAATTTCAGAGTTAATAATTATGCCTTTACGGCAGATATAAGTAAAGCTTTCCTGAGAGTGGGATTGCAAGAAACGGATCGGGATTACACAAGATTTCTGTGGCCAGAGGATCCTAGCAATCCACTTAGTCCGCTGAAAACTTTCAGATTCAGAAGTGTCTTATTTGGGGCTACTTCTAGTCCGTTCTTACTTCAGGCGACGATAAATGCACACCTTAAACGTACAGGTGGTCCACTGAGTGAAATAATGAGTAAACAATTCTATGTGGACAATTTCCTGGGGGTGACGTCAACTGAAGAGGAGCTAATGAAGATATATGAAGGGGCTAATGACATAATGCAAGGTGCAAATATGCCGCTCAGGGAGTGGAACAGTAATTCGTCCAGGTTAAAGGACCGAATAAATAAAGATAATCCCGGCGATGAAGTATCTGGGTGTAGCAATGTATTGGGACTGACTTGGGATACTGAAAGAGACTTGATATCGTTAAAGCCTAATAATTATAGTATGCCCAAGAAATTAACGAAGAGAACCCTACTTGCTGAAGTTTCAAAATGTTTCGATCCACTAGGCTTAGTGGCGCCTCTTACAATCCGAGGGAAGTTGGTACAAGAGGCATGGAAGCAGAAGTGTGCTTGGGATGAAACCCTACCTGAGGAATTCGTTAACAGGTGGGAAGAATTAATTGGTGATTATGAGAAAGTTCCAATGTTAGAGTTCCCGCGGTGTGTAGCCCGCTCTGGAGTGGAAAATACACTCCACATTTTTTGCGATGCTTCTAAATTAGCGTATGGAGCAGTCGCTTATTTTCAATGTGATAAAGATATCTCTCTTGTCATGTCTAAAACTAAAGTGGCTCCAATTAAATTACGTACTTTACCTCAGTTGGAATTAACCGCCATTTATGTGGGTGTCAAATTAGCTGATTATTTACGGAGTAAATTGCCGGAGATAAATATTAGCGACACCACAATTTGGTCTGATAATGAGGTATCCTTGCAGTGGATTCGTAACGAAAAACAGCAAGATTGTGTACGTACAAAATAGTCGTAAAAATTTACGAGATACAATTTGAATCGTCTAACAACGAACTCTGCCCGGCCGCAGTGTGGAAAATATTGGTATTTTCCGAAAGTTGTAATTGATAAACTTTCCAATATGAACAGATATCCTTAATGTACTGCTGGTACATGGGGGTATGTAATAGAGAACCATCATACCAGCGGGGAGGAAGCGGGAAGAGGCTGGGCAGGGAGGAGAGAGAGGGGAAGGAGAGTGAGTGGACAGCCAGCCTACCCATCAGAGTTCAAGTCGGTATGGCCAGTAAAATTTGGAGATTCCGCCCGCCAAATCGGATTTAATTACCTCCTTTCGTAATGTGGAGGAATATCCAGGGAAGCGGCGAATATAAAGTGGGACAATCGGTCCAGGAGGTCCAGTAATCGGACAATAATTGTGAAATAAGGTGCCGCCGGCGAGTGACGCGGTCATAGGCCTATTTGAACTGAGTGAAACGACCATACGGCAGGATAAAGTCGTAACCCTGATGCGGGGGAGTTCATCTTAGAAGAGACTGAAATATATTCGATGAACTTTGGGAAATGGTGAAAATAGTGAAACCGAGTTGTAAATAATCAGGGGTTGATTGTACTGGGTGAGTCTGGCTTGGGTACGCCATACCCCGACCGCCATATTGGATGTGATTGAAATGAACTAACCTATCGCAAGTTATCTACTCGAAATTCAAGTATCGAGACTGTGAATGTGTATAAACTAGTGGGGCATTAAGCCAGGATACACGTAATATGTAAAGTTATACGTATAAACAGTACAAACGGTCGGATTAGTGCGAGGATCTGATTCGCTACCCCGACCAACCACATGTTAACGAACGCTCGGTCTCGTGGGCGTATAAGAGTACACGGAAATTAACCTTCCTTGACTCGACGAGACAGCTAATACCATCGCGATCGAATCAGATCGCAGGAGGACGTCAACAACGGAACGACTCCCTCATCTAAAGCTAAGTACTCTGCTGTTTACTTTGTTATTGGCCAATGATATTGTTACGCACAGTAGATGTACTTTAGCTAGGTCAAGATCTACGATACACCGCTATGATGCTGTTAATTAGGTGAGTGTTGGTCATGTTAATTGAACTATGTGTTCTCTACCTCTTCTCCGTGTGATCAGTTGTTCAACAACCAATACAGTCCACTTAAATTTAACGTAATATAGCTATAATAAATGATCTTCTCAGATTTATTTATACTGGTCCAGAGTGCAGTGGGCGAACGAGAATATTGAAGGTACCCCCTCGGTGCGGCCAGGAGCGGGTAAAGTTCTCACATACCTTAAAGGGAATGACTGCGGTAAAATTTATACGAGTCGGTGGTCTCCCTGGGAGTTTGTTTATTGCTAGTGGCGGTGTCCCAGATAGACTTCTCTCACAATTCCCCACACAAACAGTGAAAACAAAGCGAGGGTTCCCTGCTCACATTCATCAATGTCATTGGACTGTCAGTGTTATCTGACACTTGTCATAACACCATTCTTCAAGGAGTTTCATATTATACTCCAGGCACACATACTCAGGCAGACAGAAAGACAGATAAGCAGAGCTAGACAGATAGACAGACACATAGATAGATAGACAGACAGATACAGAAAGTGAAAACAAAGTGAGGGTTCCCTGCACACATTCATTCA
This sequence comes from Cherax destructor, assembly GCA_009830355.1. Taxonomy (NCBI): domain Eukaryota; kingdom Metazoa; phylum Arthropoda; class Malacostraca; order Decapoda; family Parastacidae; genus Cherax; species Cherax destructor. The sequence goes on along the minus strand of WNWK01001444.1, from coordinate 263,447 downwards.
TCAATGTCACTGCCTTATCAGTAGTTATCTGACAATTGTTATAACACCATTCTTCAAGGAGTTTCATATATACTCCAGGATGTCTAAAACATTGCTGGGACCTATAAATACTTCATATATATTTATAGACAATAGTAAATGACCAAGGCAGGTGAAAATATTCACCTGTTGGTGTGATTGTGACTATTTGAGTACTATTTCAGTACATAATATTAGTGTTAGAACAAAGATTGGCTATGAAATCACAAGAACTATTATAAATTGTAATTATCAGAACATAAAAATTATATACATAAATTAAAATAAAAACTAGAAAAAAAGTATATCCGCAATACTTCTGCAAGCGGCAGGACTTGATGTTGCCGTCAGGTGAGCATCCAGCACCAACTTGGCGGGCTTATATCTCGGTAAGTACTGGCCCTAAATTTTTTTTTTAGCCTATCCTGTTTATAAAAATGCGCTCTTCATTTTTATTTATGTATTTTTTTTTTTTTTTAAATATTCGGAGCAGTACGCGAGTGAACGTAGATCTACGTGTGGACAGTTAAAGGGTTAATTTTTTTTTTTTTATTAACACATCGGCCGATTCCCACCAAGGCAGGGTGGCCCGAAAAAGAAAAACTTTCATCATCATTCACTCCATCACTGTCTTGCCAGAGGGGTGCTTTACACTACAGTTATAAAACTGCAACATTAACACCTCTCCTTCAGAGTGCAGACACTGTACTTCCCATCTCCAGGACTCAAGTCCGGCCTGCCGGTTTCCCTGAATCCCTTCATAAATGTTACTTTGCTCACACTCCAACAGCACGTCAAGTATTAAAAACCATTTGTCTCCATTCACTCCTATCAAATACGCTCACACATGCTTGCTGGAAGTCCAAGCCCCTCGCACACAAAACTTCCTTTACCCCCTCCCTCCAACCTTTCCTAGGCCGACCCCTACCCCGCCTTCCCTCTACTACAGATTTATACACTCTTGAAGTTATTCTGTCTCGTTCCATTCTCTCTACATGTCCGAACCACCTCAACAACCCCTCCTCAGCTCTCTGGATAATAGTTTTGGTAATCCCGCACCTCCTCCTAATTTCCAAACTCCGAATTCTCTGCATTATATTCACACCACACATTGACCTCAGACATGACATCTCCACTGCCTCCAGCCTTCTCCTCGTTGCAACATTCATCACCCATGCTTCACACCCATATAAGTGTTGGTATAACTATACTCTCATACATTCCCTTCTTTGCTTCCATGGACAAAGTTCTTTGTCTCCACAGACTCGCAAGTGCTCCACTCACCCTTTTTCCCTCATCAATTCTATGATTCACCTCATCCTTCACAGACCCATCTGCTGACATGTCCACTCCCAAATATCTGAATACATTCACCTCCTCCATACTCTCTCCCTCCAATCTGATATCCAATCTTTCGTCACCTAATCTTTTTGTTATCCTCATCACCTTACTCTTTCCTATATTCACTTTCAATTTTCTTCTTTTACACACCCTACCAAATTCATCCACCAACCTCTGCAACTTCTCTTCAGAATCTCCCAAAAGCACAGTGTCATCAGCAAAAAGCAACTGTGACCACTCCCACTTTGTATTTAATTCTTTATCTTTTAACCCCACACCTCTTGCCAAGACCCTCGCATTCACTTCTCTAACAACCCATCTATAAATATATTGAACAACCACGGTGACATCACACATCTTTGTCTAAGGCCCACTTTCACTGGGAAATAGTCCCCTTCCCTCCTACACACTCTAACTTGAGCCTCACTATCCTCATAAATACTCTTCATTGCTTTCAGTAACCTACCTCCTATTCCATACACCTGCAACATCTGCCACATTGCCCCCCTATCCACCCTATCATACGCCTTTTCCAAATCCATAAATGCCACAAAAACCTTTTTACCCTTATCCAAATACTGTTCACCTATATGTTTCACTGTAAACACTTGGTCTACACACCCCCTACCTTTCCTAAAGCCCCCTTGTTCATCTGCTATCCTGCTTTCTGTCTTACTCTTAATTCTTTCAATAATAACTCTACCATACACTTTACCAGGTACACTCAACAGACTTCTTCCCCTATAATTTTTGCACTCTTCTTTTGTCCCCTTTGCCTTTATACAAAGAAACAATACACGCTCTCTGCCAATCCCTAGGTACCTTACCCTCTTCCATACATTTATTAAATAATAGCACTAACCACTCCAAAACTATATCCCCACCTGCTTTTAACATTTCTATCTTTATCCCATCAATCCCAGCTGCCTTACCCCCTTTCATTCTACCCACTGCCTCACGAACTTCCCCCACACTCACAACTGGCTCTTCCACACTCCTACAAGATGTTATTCCTCCTTGCCCTATACACGAAATCACAGCTTCCCTGTCTTCATCAACATTTAACAACTCATCAAAATATTCCCTCCATCTTCCCGATACCTCTAACTCTCCATTTAATAACTCTCCTCTCCTATTTTTAACTGTCAAATCCATTTGTTCCCTAGGCTTCCTCAACTTATTAATCTCACTCCAAAACTTTCTTATTTTCAACAAAATTTGTTGATAACATCTCACCCACTCTCTGATTTGCTCTCTTTTTACATTGCTTCCCCACTCTCTTAACCTCTCTTTTTCTCTCCATATACTCTTACCTCCTTGCATCACTTCTACTTTGTAAAAACCTCTCATATGCTAACTTTTTCTCCCTTACTACTCTATTTACATCATCATTCCACCAATCGCTCTTCTTCCCTCCCGCACCCACTCGCCTGTAACCACAAACTTCTGCTGAACACTCTAACACTACATTTTTAAATCTACCCCATACATCTTCGACCCCATTGCCTACACTCTCACTAGCCCATCTATCCTCCAATAGTTGTTTATATCTTACCCTAACTGCCTCCTCTTTTAGTTTATAAACCTTCACCTCTCTCTTACTTACTGCTTCTATTTTCCTTGTATCCCATCTACCTTTTACTTCCACTGTAGCTATAACTAAAAAGTGATCTGATATATCTGTGGCCCCTCTATAAACATGTACATCCTGAAGTCTACTCAACAGTCTTTTATCTACCAATACATAGTCCAACAAACTACTGTCATTACGCCCTACATCATATCTTGTATACTTATTTATCCTCTTTTTGTTAAAATATGTATTACCTATAACTAAACCCCTTTCTATACAAAGTTCAATCAAAGGGCTCCCATTATCATTTACACCTGGCACCCCAAACTTACCTACCACACCCTCTCTACATGTTTCTCCTACTTTAGCATTTAGGTCCCCTACCACAATTACTCTCTCACTTGGTTCAAAAGTTCCTATACATTCGCTTAACATCTCCCAAAATCTCTCTCTCTCCTCTACACTCCTCTCTTCTCCAGGTGCATACACGCTTATTATAACCCACTTTTCGCATCCGACCCTTATTTTGATCCACATAATCCTTGAATTTACACATTTATATTCCCTCTTCTCCTTCCATAACTGATCCTTCAACATTATTGCTACCCCTTCCTTAGCTCTAACTCTCTCAGATACTCCTGACTTAATCCCATTTATTTCTCCCCACTGAAACTCGCCTACCCCTTTCAGCTTTGTTTCGCTTAGGGCCAGAACATCCAACTTCTTTTCATTCATAACATCAGCAATCATCTCTTTCTTATCATCTGCACTACATCCACGCACATTCAAACAACCCAGTTTTATAAAGTTTTTCTTCTTCTCTTTTTTAGTAAATTTATTAATAATTTTGTCAAAACATAGAAGAACTTTTTTAGTTTTATTTGCACCTTCTCAACATATTTCACAATTATTTAGGACAACATAGACTTAAATACCAAAATTTATAACTAATACTACCAAGAATGCCAAAATAATATGGAGTGTAACTTCACCAACATTTAAATGATGAAACATACAACAAGGATCAGCAACTTTAGCACCAGCTTATACACTTGCTTATATTAAACAGTCAACAGCTTTCATGCAAAGAATGAAAGGGGCACAATATATATACAGTGGTACCCCGGTTTACGATATTTTTCGTTCCAGAATGCTGTTCAAGTGCCATTACAAACGAATTTATCCCCATAAGGAATAATGTAAATAGACTAGTCCTTTTAGACCCAAAAATACACTTACAAAGCATTTAAAAAAATAAACTTACATAAAAGGGCGAGTTTGGGGACCATCGTAAACCGGGGTACCACTGTATATATATATATATATACAGTGGACCCTCGGTTGTCGTTCACCTCCAAACTCGAACAATTATGTAAATGTATTTTTGTAAGAGCTTTTGTAAGTGTATTTTTGGGGTTCTGAAATGACTAATCTAATTTACATTTGTCCTTATGGGAACAAATTCGTTCGGTAATGGCACTCAAACAGCATTCTGGAAAGAATTTTCAACGAAAACCGAGGGTCCACTGTATATCTTCTTCTTTCAACAAACCGGCCGTATCCCACCTAGGCAGAGTGGCCCAAAAAGAAAAACGAAAGTTTCTCTTTTAAACTTCAGTAGTATACTGTATACAGGAGAAGGGGTTACTAGCCTTCTTGCTCCAGGCATTGCACCTGGTTGGATTGGTGTTCTTCGACAAGAACATGAACATTGCGAAAAAGCGCAAGATGGTGACCAACCTCGAGTGGGAAAAGAAACCAGGGTGCCCCCGTCGCTTTCAAGGTGTCCCAGAGATCAGAGTTGGACTGGAGGAGTTTGTGACTAAGAGGACGCTGAAGATGTTTAGCGTCATTGCTGAGCAGAGGAAGGGGAAGGAAAAATCTTCCTTCTTGAATGAAGACCCCGAAATGTGGGAGACGAACATGACGTTCCTGGAAATGAAGAAGTCTGAAGGCTCTTTGAAGGTCGTGAATGACGCAGCAGAAAGAGCTGTTTCCCTCGTTCAGACCTTCAAAGCGTCGCTGACCAAGGACGAGGAGCAGAAACAGTACCTTCTTCGCCTCGTGGCGGATCACCGTCGCCGCTTCCCTGCTCCGACCAAGGAGAGACTAATGGAGAAGGGCGATTGCTGAATTCTAGAGGGACAGATTGAAGTCCCACCTTATTTCGTTGTTCAAGTAGGCACGAGGAAGCACTATTACGAGCGAGCGAGCGCAGCGATGTCTTACTGGCAGTTGGTGTGACAAATGAGCGACCCGACACGACCAGATGCTTTTGAGAGGCTAATAACTTTTTTCCTATATAAGATAGAGACCTAATTCCTTTTGAATCTGATAGTCTCATGAAATAAATTATGTTATTACCGTTTGTTTCACTGAAATTCCATAGGAACCCCCAGAAAACCACGGTATTTGAGGGATGTTTGGCCAAATTTTGATGTTTGTTCAACTTGAGAAGCAAATGGCATGAGATTTTCTGTTGTGACACTGTTTTCTTTACTGAATTCGAAAGAGAAAAGATGAGAGAATACGATTAAGAATTTACATTAACGTTTTTTTCAACTTTTAGTGGGAGAAATCAACTGGGGAAAACAACCCATTTTCAGTGATTTTTCATTTGAATACATAATCCAGTGGTTGGCAAAGGTCGATCAAAACCGATGATTTCTCATCCAAGAATTCATGACAAACACGTGCTTTATTTAAATCGAGTGGTACCTCCTCTTCAATGCACATATAATTGCTCGCTCGTTTTGCGCTCAACAAAGCGCTAAAAACTGGTTATTGATTCAGTCATTCTATTTTCAGAGAAAATTGGAGCTATGCTATGCGAAATAGAAACAAAAATTAAAATTTCTTCAGTTTTTCTTCTGTCAGCGAGAGACCTTTTTGCGCAACCCCTAAAATTGAATGAAATTTCCTGAAAATTGGTCTGAATGTTACTTAGGAACAGTGTAACAAAATAAAACTTGTAGAGCGAACAATTTCACAACTTTATTTTTTTGGACTGGTCTAATGTACATGCATGTTTAAGTGGAAGTAGCAAGATGTACCTGAAATCTTGCATGGTTTGAGACACAAAAAAGACACCAGAAATCCTACAGTCATGTAAAACAATTACAGGCTTCCAATTTACACTCACTTGGGAGGACGTTAGTATCTCCCTGGGCAGTCGCTATCTACCAACCTACTACCTAGCATAGGTACAATTATCAGAAGTATTTCTCACCAGTATTGCTCACCAAGTTTAATCATTTCTAACTTTGCACTTATGACTCCTCTTTTTATCACACCTACCCTTAGATGTAATTGTAACACATAAAAGAGTACAGTGGAACCCTGGTTTTTGTCCAGTCCAGTTATCGTACAATTCAGTTTTCGACCACTTTTTCGGTGAAATTTTCCCCGTTTTCGTACGTCCGCTCGGAAATCGTCTGTACCAGACGCGTCCGCCTGCCCGCGGGACACGGCCTCTCATACATTCATTACTCCGTCTGCCTTGTTACTCGTTCAGTGAGCATTACTCCGCGCATTCATCCGAAACATATCGTAATAATCCATTGTTTTTTGTGCTTGTGACTGCTAAATAAGCACCATGGGGCCTGTTGTGGAATCTATTGTGTCTTTGGGGAAGTCCAAGGGATTGGAGGTGAGTGGCCAGGATGTGGAAGAGTTGGTGGACAACCACAGGGAAGAGCTAACCAATGAAGAGCTGCAAGACCTTCATCTGGAACAGCAACAGACTTTAGCTGAGGAAATTGCTTCAGAGGTGGAGGAAGAGAGAGAGGGGAGAATGTGCCTTCTTCAGCAATTAAGGACATTTGTGAAAAGTGGAGTGAGGTGCAAAGTTTTGTAGAGAAATATCACCTTAACAAAACTGTTGCAAGCCGTGTCAGCAACATGTTCAATGACAATGCGGTGTCCCATTTTAGGCAAATCTTAAAGAGATGCCAGAAACAGGCCTCTCTGGACAGATTTTTTGTGCGATAGGGGTGCAGTGACACTCAACCTGGTCCTAGTGCCAGTAAAAGACAAAGAAGGGAAGTAACCCCAGATAGGGCTTTGATACCTGCAGTCCTTATGGAGGATGATTCCCCTTCCAAACAATAACCTCTCCTCCCTCTCCCTTCCTTGCCATCTTCCATACGCCAATAAGAGTCTTCAGTAAAGGTAAAAGTGATGTTAAATGTTCATTTATCCATTTCATTAGTGCTTTATATTTATTTCTCATTGTTTTCTGTATGTAAAACTATAGTTATTCTCTATAAAATTAATTTTTTGTTAATATTTTTGAGCGTCTGGAATGGATTAATTGGATTAACATTATTTCTTATGGGAAAAATTACTCTAGTTTTCATACAAATCGTTTGGCCGACCTTCTGGAACGGATTAAAGACGAAAACCGGGGTTCCACTGTACGTATACATATATAAAATACGCAATAACTTTCAAACACTTGTATACTCCAGACAAAATATGGACCAACAGCCCCACAAAAGGCAGGTATGATTATTGACAGGACTGATTACTAACCTACCTTCCAAATAACAAATATTTCAATCTCAGCACTTTCTTCTATCACCACAAAATTAATTATTGAATTTTCCAAAACAACCTTTCACTTTTTATACTAGACACCCTTCTTCTTATATTCCTCATAAAATTTTCCACTGTCTCTTAGACACCTAGCATCTTGAGCATTATGTTCAAAAAGTCTTTTCCCTCAAGTTTTTTATACAGTGCTGGAATTATTTACTACTACAGTAATAAGTGTAACTTTCAGATCTTAGTGATAACCTTTAGGTTTGTTCCTTGAATTTCAAAAGTTTTATTGATTTCCAATAAAAAAGAATTAACAGACCCATATACAGTGGTACCTCGGTTAATGATGGTCCCCAAACTCACCCTTTTATGTAAGTTTATTTTTTTAAATGCTTTTGTAAGTGTATTTTGGGGGTCTAAAAGGACTAGTCTATTTTACATTATTTCTAATGGGGATAAATTCGTTTGAGTAATGGCACTTGAACAGCATTCTGGAATGAAAAAATATCGTTAACCGAGGTACCACTGTAATGAAGAAAAGAGACACATTGTAAAACAAGCTTTTACTGTGACAATGTTTCACTTTGTGCAGAGCTTCTTAAAAAAAAATTCATCCAATAAAGCTTGTTTTTCACTGGGTTTCTATTTTATTAAAAAAATAATGAATACTAACCCTTCCAGCATGTGGGTTAATGACACCTGTATTTGGCCTTGATTCTCGTTTTGAGGACGTGGCAGAAGTTAAACGAGAGAAAACATTTTCTTCCCTTGATGTGGAACGCCGATACGTTGTTGGTGAAGTGGGTGGTGTCATTTCCGTATTGTCTCTGTTTAACAGCAAACATTAGTAATATTATAATTTCAGATACAAAGCATGAGGAAAAATATTTAACCTTAAATGCTCTATACAATTACACAATCATAAGGTTACTTGCACTTATTAGCACCTCTGAATGTTTAGGAACATTAATTAGAATGTGTTTACTGGAAAAAAAATTGCCAGCTCTAATATTCTCATTCATATTTTAGTAATTAACATTAAGTTTTGCATATCCAAAAAACTTGGGACTTAAGTCCTTCCTGAAGAGAGAATTTTATGAATATTGTACTTAAACCCTTAACTTATCATAACAGTTACATTTATTGTATAATCTGTTAATAAAAGACTGCATTACAATGTGTAAGTCTTGAAGGCTACAGACACTATTTGCAGTGCAACATATGTGCAGAAGGCAATCATGTGATGGTAGATGCATCTTTAATAGTGATGGTAAATGTAGTTGATTCATTTGAAAAGAGATGATTTAAAGACTTTCAAATGAATAACTAATTGCACAAAAAAAGCTTAAATTCAATTAAGTAAATAACCTAAGATTAAATATTTCCAAATTTCAGATAATTTGTATATCCAGGTAACTGGTTTCCAAGCAAGTGAAACTTTTACTGAATGTATTTTTATGTATTACAACAATTAAAAACTTAAAAGTAATACCTAAAGTGCATTAATATATTTGAATATTATAGTTTTAAAGTCAATATAAATGGTTACTCATCAACTCCTCTTTGCTGGTGAGCATTCATGAATACGTAGATCAATCTGCGATGTAGAATAAGTAGATTTTATACTCGATTAATTTTATCTTTTAAACAAAACAAAATGGTGATCAATAGAGATTTGAGGTCTTTATCGGTACAATGCTTCACTTATGGGAAAACACCAACAAAGACTTCATCACTTTTTGGTGTAACCTTTATTTAAAATATAAGACTAAATGGCCAAAAGCATGGTTGTGACAGCCCCACACTAGAGAACTCCACAACCAGATCTTGTTTATGAAGCTGTGAATGTATTCCAGACTTTCTTAAATTTTTGACTGACGAAATAATTTCCTTTCACAATGCAGTACACAATGGCTGAGATGTGAACTATAATTATTTCAAAACTTTTGCAAAATTCTTAAGAGTAGTCCTCAAATTATACAAGGCATTAATGGTTAACACAACATAAAATAAAAGATACTGTACTAACAGACAAAATAGATAACTATGATCAAAGTTTGAAATAAATTTTATCAGAGTTGAGAAAACAAAACATCTCCAACTTTCATTATATTAAAGGTTGACTGATGAAGGGTCTAACGGGTTTTAAGAGTAATCCTACATTTTTACATGAGGAAATGTTCACTAGAGATGTTTAATACAATGGAAAAAACAGGAAACAGACAAGAAAACCACAAGGAATCTTGGGGGCCTTTGTAAACAGAAAGACATTAAGTGTGAAAAGTGTAGGAAGTTTGAATGAACCTTGCTGATCCCAAGACTCGTGTATGAATGAGAAACTTGACTTAAGCACAGATAAGTCAAAACTGAATGCAGTAGAGATTGATCACCTATATAGTAAAGTTTGTACTAAAAGAACAGATTTTGTTCAGAATGAGGATTAAAAAATGATATGGCTAGAAAACAAAAGATAGAGAAGAAAATAGTGAAGATATACAGGAGACAGAATAAATTTTGATGGAGAAACTATGAAAAACAGGCATATGAAACAAATGAGTAATTAAAATGGAAATACTTTTCAGAAAGTAGTACAGCATTGCAATACCGGTAATGCTGTGATCGCAGATTATGTGCAGAGATGCATTTTGTGAGAATGTGCAGGTGAACAAGGAGTGTAGACTACCCTTGACAAATACACAGTACTTAATGAGCACATTAAATAATGACAAGGCACTCAGAGGTGTAGAAGATAAGATTCACTCAGACCCACTGTGCCTTCAATAAAGATGCACAGAAGACATGGCACTGCCTTGTTTAGTCTATTCACTTTTTTAAGGAAAAGGACAGGTGGCATTACTCTGTTTGGTCTACTCCATCTATGTTGGAAGGAAAATGTGCTCTTCACTTGGTCTACTCCATCTCTATGGGAAGGGTTATTTTATTTACAAAGCACTAAAATTGTTTGGTTATTCAGCAATCTTAACATTCTATTTCTAACATTATCAAATTTAAACTATCATTGTTAGCTTCCTACTGTCATGACTAATTCACTCTCATATTGACAGCAAGTGTCATCAAATTTAGATGAAAGGGAAAATATTCCCACCTTTCATGCTGAAAGATGCTGGGTTCTAAGTCAGGTAAGCACCCTGTGGCTAAAGTGGTATCCCTCCTAATACTGATGCCCCTACCACTAGGCACAAACCACTTAAACACCAAGTCAAGGTGACCCGGCATTGGGAGGCTCTATGGGAAGGGAAATATAGCACAGTTCTACATTTGGTCTCCTCAGTGTTCCTTTTTTTTTTTTTTTTTTTTTAAATGTCAGCTGTCTCCCACCAAGGTAGGGTGACCCAAAAAAAGAAACACTTTCACCACCTTTGATGAGTTTCAAGAGTCTCACTACTCTCGGAGCCAGGCCATGGACCAGGCTCGTCTGGTGCTTGCCTGGTCAACCAGGCTGTTGCTGCTGGAGGCTTGCTGCCCCACATATCCATCATAGCCTGGTTGATCTGGCACCTGGTGAAGATACTTGTCCAGTTTCCTCTTGAAGGCTTCTACACTTGTTCCAGCTGTATTTCTGTCTTCGCAGAGGCACTCAGATACAACAGTTTAGATGTATAACTCCAAACCCCTCAAATAAAGTGCAGGAATTGTACTTCCCACCTCCAGGATTTAAGTCCAGCTAATTGGTTTCCCTGAATCCCTTCACAAAATATTACCCTGCTCACTCCGACAGCTTATCACGTCCCAAAAAACATTCCTCTCAGTTTCTATGGGAAGGAAAATATAGAACAGATAGAAATCCTAATGATAATAAAACAATGCCATGTGTTCTCTTGGAAGTCTTCATCTTTAAAAAGGGTAGATAAATGTATCTTATGTACAGTACTGTATATGAAGTACTTGAAGTACCTGCAAGTCTTAGATGCTGGAAGGAGAAACCAAATATTTATCATGAATACTACATGCCAGTGTGATTACTATAAAAGTTAATCAGTCATAAATTCCTTGGATTGCAGGAATGAGGACTAGCCTCAGCAAACTCATCTATGTGAGAAAATAGAGGAGAGACAATGTGGAAATTAAGCAACACAAAGGAAAAATTAAGAGACAGAGTGGGGGGAAAAACAGTATTTAGTGAATGGCAATGTGGAAGTGGTGCTTAATGTGAATGTAGCCAAAGAAAAGAACCATTGATAGGGTAAAAGGATGCATCATATACTTTCCCATGCTAATACCTCCAAGGGTTATAAGCCAACGAGTCAATTAACATGCTATTTACTGTCAATGTGTATTAATGTGTAAAATAAATACTGTATTTAAAATAATCATTTTGTTGTATTAAAAAATATTATACATTTGTTTTCTATAAAATCAATAAAATAAATGTACATATTCCATTTTATTTTGAATGCTTTAACTTAACGCAAGCAGTAAAATGAAGAGCATTTAAATGTTCAACACTTTTACTGAAACCAATCAAATGATGTCTTCAGAACAGTGAGGTACAATTTAAGTGTAATGCACATCATATTATATTGATAATTAGCAAAACATGTAAGGAACCTAAAAGTTGTACTACAACACATGGATAAAAATCAGTGTAACACTGTCATACAACTACTCACGCAGAATTTTGTCGTGAATAATTTAGATTTGAGGTGCTAAGAGAAGTGAGGGACCTTCTACCCAGTCGGGGAGAAGTGGAATCTTGTCGATCATATGACTTGCGATTAAGAATTGGTGATGCTTTGTCAGGTCGATAGGACATCAGATTCCTGTAAGCCAAGCCAGCCCAAGCCGAGCCAGAGGTTAGTGTACACTCTGATATTCTGCTGTTGGTTAGTCTCCGGTTAATTCAACTAATCTTTAGTTTTGGACAGTGAAGCTTAAATTCCAATTTAAATTTTGTTCGGTATGAGTGGCGCAACCTAATAATTTTGTTGCTCTTTATTTTATGTTGGCACTGTGATGCTGGCTTGACCCCAACGTTATTATGCAGGAGTGCCACAGTAGCACAACTGCACTTGTGGACAAACATGAACAGATATTCTAATGCAACAAATATCGGTAAAATAAAAACAAAGAGACTACATAGAGTTTCAATGTAACATCAAAGATCTACAAAATTAAAAAATATTTTTAAAAGCACAATATTAATTAAAACAGCTTTCATAGTCACAAGACCAAAACTAAAAACTATCAGGACATAAAAATGATATGCATAGAATGAATTATCAACCTTCTTAATAAGAAATATGTTGATATTCATTAACTTCCAAAAAATAAAATATAAGCTTAAATAAAAACGGACCTAAAATTATGTACATTAAATTTTACTGTTTTGTAATGAAATCTTTCCGAGGGTCAAATTCTTCCACTCAAAATATTATTTAAAGCAATATCTGTATTGTATTTAATAACTAAGCAAAAACTAAGCATATCTGTTAATGAGTAATAAAATCAGGTTATTTCCAAGAAGTATATTAGTACCAACTAAACACTATTCATACAGGGCAAGACGAAGAGGGCTCTTTTAAGTAAATTAAGATACCTGCACTGAACTTACTTAAGAGCATTAGGAGCTGATGTTACTCTAGGTACAGCTCTGTGAGTGCCGGATGGTGGAGGCATTAGAAGACCATCATCACTTAAAACTCCTTCAAAACTGGCCGTCATACGATCCATTCCCAAACTTGAGGACATGCGGTCTGGGAGTGAGCGATCTGAGCTAACACGTTCCACAGCAAATCGTTCCAGTGCAACAATAGGTGTTGCACCTATGATGGTTCCTACTGGTGTGGTGCTCGCACTGACATCGGTGCCACTTGCATTTCCATTCTTCTCAGAACCATTGGTGAATAACATATCTTCTGTCGTAGCAGTTTTACGCCGCGCTTTGTCCCGCCTTTTTAGGGAATCGGAGGAGAAGACTAGCGAAGTGGCAGATGATTCCATCAGGCTGTGAGGGGTAGGGAAGGAGGAAGGGAAAGGAAAGGGAGGGGATACATGGAAAAGAACAGCAAACGAAACAGGTTGCACAGAAAGACATTATTACCAAAAGATGAACCAAGGAATGCAGTACACACCGTGTAAGTTATAAAGATGAAGTAAACAACATACAAATTAAAGACATAAAATAGGAAAATTAAGCCACATGCATGGAGTACAATTTGGAGTGATCAGGAAAATAATTGTGCAGAATAAGTAAAAATAAATATTTCATATAATGGAGAAGAACAATGCATGAGTAGTGAATAAAACATGCATCAAAAGGATAAATAAAGAATAAGTAGCGGCAAGTAACAACAATACAATGCACAATACATGCAGGTTTTGGATCAAGGTTGTTGGAAGGAACATTGGATGGGCGAGGTATCAGAAAGAAAGGAACAGGGAGAGACAGAAAAAGTCTTCATCACTAAACATGCTGAGGCCACTATTACTAGAATTCTCTCCCAAATTTAATTTTGCAAATGCAGTAATGATGATGGTGTAGGGTTGCAAGGTAGCCCCCAGTATTTTCAAGTCATGGCTATCACACCAATTTTTTCATCAGAGCTGTCATCCTGAGACTGTAGCATGCTTCATGCATGTTTTCCTTCAGCAGAGTTTAGAATATAACCTGCCGTTGGCATTATTTCCACACGTGCCTTTCACCGATACCTTGCGGTGACCCAATCTGCACACTATTCCATATATCAGGAAACTATAGATATCACTAATGCAATAAGTTCTTCCACAATAACATCTATCATATGCACTATAGCAAGTGAGATGAGTAACAGGCAGGTATTTTCATCTAAAAGCTCTTCAAGTGGAGGGAAACTGCTAAGCATTCAAAAAGTGAACAAAATGAAAATAATAAAAAATTAAAAGGGTGGAGTAAGGTTCATCAGGAATGAAGGAATGGGTGACTGGGGTCATACACTGTACTGCTACTGAAAGCTAAAGAATAATGACTATTTCCCTTTGACATTGTTATTGCCATACTACTTGTGGCATAATAAAAGGTTTTGTAGAACCCCTTTCAAAATCAAAAGCTATATTGGTACACATTAGATTATGTAAATTATTAATATCTAATTAAAGCAATTAACATATTCTAGTAATCAACTGTGGAGCAAATAAGTATATTTTGGATCTCATAAAGCCAATAGTAAGCAAAAACCAAATCTGAGATTAGGATATTATTGTGCAGCACATAATAAAAACTTCCTTCCTTATGCAAAAAGTACAGTAGATCGTCGGATAACACGTGATCTGTTAAAAGTTTTCTGTTAACACATTTTGCAAAATTGCCACATATTTTCAGTGAACACGCCATAAAAATTGGTTTACATGAAGGAGGACATGTAGGGGAAAATGTGGCATGAGCCGTGGTGTTTTCCCTCTGTCTCACAGTGAGCCTCAGGGTGAGCTCATTGTCCTATGGGATAGCAGGTGGGAGCATGCAAGCTAGTGGGTATGAATGGGCGAGCTAGTGAGTGAGGACAAAGTACTGGCTGAAGACGGGTGAGTAAAGGTCTGAGCAAAGGGTGAGAGTGGCCTGTGAGTGCATGCTGTCACTGCTTTCCCATGTTCCCTTCAGCCATAGCACATCCCATGTAGCACTATAGCATATGGTCAGATGGACACTGGTGTGGGGATGGGTAGAGGCAGGTGAGTGAGGATATTCAGATGAGGGTGAGTGTTTAAGAGAGAAGTGGGTGCAAGTGTGTGTGAGAGTGAGTTAGTTACCATTTTGTCCTAGGCACATGTCGATTTGACACTAGGCCTGTTGTATGTATGTGTGTGTGCGTAAGGAAACACCTCGAAATGTTTCCGCCCCGCCGGGAATTGAACCCGGACCTTCCGTGTGTGAAGCGAGAGCTTTAGCCACCGGAGTGAGTGAGTGACTGAGTGACTTGAGTGACTGTGTGAGTGAGTGAGTAACTTGAGTGAGTGAGTGACTTGAGTGAGTGATGACTTGAGTGAGTGGTGACTTGAGTGAGTGAGTGACTTGAGTGAGTGAGTGACTTGGTGAGTGAGTGACTTGAGTGAGTGAGTGACTTGAGTGAGTGAGTGACTTGAGTGAGTGGTGACTTGAGTGAGTGAGTGACTGAGTGAGTGAGTGACTCGAGTGAGTGAGTGACTTGAGTGAGTGAGTGAGTGACTTGAGTGAGTGAGTGACTTGAGTGAGTGAGTGACTTGAGTGAGTGAGTGAGTGAGTGAGTGACTTGGTGAGTGAGTGAGTGAGTGACTTGAGTGAGTGAGTGACTTGAGTGAGTGAGTGACTTGAGTGAGTGAGTGACTTGAGTGAGTGAGTGACTTGAGTGAGTGAGTCACTGAGTGTGTGTGTGGGGGGGGGGAGATAATGTGAGGTCTAAGAAAGTATGGTGAGGAGGGAGAGTATGGGGAAAGGGCAACTGTGGGAGATGGGTGAAGGTGGGGGCCTGATGTTGGGTGAAGGTGTCATTTCCCACCTGTCCCACCCTCTGACACATGGGCAGAAAGTTGAGGGTATGTAGGTGATGGGATGGGTGGGGGTAGGTGATGGGATGGGTGGGGGTAAGTGATGGGATGGATGGGGGTAAGTGATGGGATGGGATGGGTGGGGGTAAGTGATGGGATGGGTGGGGTAGGTGATGGGATGGGATGGGTGGGGCTAGATGATGGGATGGGTGGGGTAGGTGAAGGTGGGCAAGGGGATGGGTGAAGATGGGTGAGAGCTAGAACATGTGGACAGAGGGGTGTGAAAAATAGGTGTTGGTGTTGGATGAGGGTTAGAGCATCTGGAAGTGAGGCTACACAGAGAGCTCAGGACTCCACTCATACTCATCTAATACCATACATCGTGCTATATTCATACACATCTAATACCATACATCGTGCTATATTCATTCACATCTAATAGCATACCTCGTGCTATGTTCATACACGTCTAATGCCATACCTCGTGCTATGCTCATATACCTTGGCCCCACACCTCTGCCCACACCAACTGCTCATTCAACCTCCTCCTCCCTCCCATGGCCACACACCCTCGCTGCACACCCAGCAACATCACTGATACCGCCCACAACCCCCACCCATATCACTTGCACTTATAATTCCCCCATGGCTGCATGCATTCACTGTCAACAGTGTAATACTTGTATAGTACATACAGATACATCTATAGCCAGGCTCCCTTGCCATGGTGATGTCATGGACTCCTGTGAACCAGTCAGCTAGGCCACTGGCCTCTGCCTCAGAGCACGACTAGGTTTAGAGACGGTCAGACAAAAGCTGGGGGATCTACCAAATATTCTCAATATATCTCCTCCCATAACAGTCCATCGGTGTTTTGCTCACTACCACCTCCTGTCTATCGAACCCTACAATATCACTCACAATATTCCAACCACACAACTTCCTCACACCAATCAAACTAATAACCTCCACCCACACAACTCCCCCATGGCTGCATATTTTCATCCACACAACTCCCAGATGACCACACTCCTTCACCCACACCATCCCAACCAACAATCTACCCCCCCACACAACCAACCCAAACAATTTCCCCCACAGTACATGCTTACACCTACACCATTTCCTCACTACCTGAAGACCACCCCAACCACTCTAACCCCTCCCATGTACACCCCAACCACTCTAGCCCCTCCTTTATAGCTCTCAGAGTTGCAACAAGTAGGACAAAGTACCTCTGTCTGCTAGTAGAGATGTGATTGCAGGATCAATTTTGACACCTATAAAAAATTTGGTTGGCTTTTTTTGGGAGGGGGATCTTATGAACATACTCCATTTTTCCCATATGTTCTTCAGTTCAGTTTACACAGTTTTTTTATTACACGTTTTCAGAAACCTAACTACATGGACAGGCACCTAGTCAGTACCTGACCAACTGGGCTGTGGTTCGTACGTCAGTTTGCGTGTGGCCAGCAGTAACAGCCTGGTTGATCAGACCCTGATCCACCATGAGGCCTGGTCTCAGACCGAGCCACGGGGGCGTTGACCCCCGAAACCCTCTCTAGGTAAACTCTAGGTAAACCATGTTATCCAACGGTCTAGTGTATTACAAAAACTAAATATTATAGATATTCTGAAATTCATACTGTCTATCCTATGCTAGTCTGTGATGTAGTGTTTCAATGGTAGAATTAACTTAAAAGATGTATTTAAGACAATATGCAGGTTATGGTATTTCATTGAGACATTTCATCCACCAGGGACACTGATTCATGCAGATAATAACACAACCTGAGTATATATAGTGGCTTGAGGCAAGGTTCCTGAAGTGAAATAGAATATAAGTGAGGTTGCACGTAGCAGCTGGCTGGGAAGATGAGGTTAAGTTATCACATTATCAGGTTTAGGGAGAACAAGACTTCAGAGATTGTGAACAATTCAATTTTGTGAAAAAGTATTTGTAATGGCTATTACTGCTGATTCTCAACACAATGTTCTCTAACAATTGCTTTTCTTGATTTTATGTTTCATTTCTGGGAAATTCACGCAGTGATTCTCAGTGTACTGTATAGTGCATGCATTGTGTGTGTCATCCCTCCTCTCTCTGACTCTAGTTTTTAGGTCCCTGGAAGTTTTCCCACAAAACTTTTCACACCTGCCACTAGGAATGGTATAAATGCCAGCAGTGGTGTACATCAGTTTTCTTTTCTTTTTAAGTCTATTCTGGTTCTTGAAGCAAAATTAGCGACTCCTGATATTGGCTCCAGCTAAGGCACTGGAAAGGTTATTGCTGGTTTGAGCTCACCTCTAGGTGCATTCATGACCAGCTTGTATATGGAACATCTGGAAGAAGAGACTAAATTCATATCCCTCATGAAGTAACATAGTTGGGATATGTGGATGATGTCTTAGTCATCACCCCCCAAGCTCAACACCCAAAATTCTTCTTAACAACAATTCAGTAGGGTCTATTATAAAGTTTACTTTAGAAGAAAAAATGGACAGATCCCTTTTCTGAATGTTTTGATCAGAAGAGATGATGATGATAAGACTAGATTTCAAGGTCTACTGAAAGTCAACAAATACAAATGATCATCTACATTATTATCATAGAGTGGACCCTCGCTATTCGAACACTCCAAAACTCACCCTCATTTCAGAATGCTGTTCAAGTGCTGTTACCAAACGAATTTATTCCCATAAGGAATGATGTAATTAGATTAGTCCATTTTAGACCCCCAAAAATACACTTATAAAAGCACTTACAATAATAAACTTACATAAAAGGGTGAGTTTTGGAGTGTTCGAATAGCGAGGGTCCACTGTATCATGATATCAGAACAAAATGTGGGGGTCATCATAGATTTCTCCTGAAGAGCCTATAGAATTTCTAAACTCCAGTGTCCCTTTAGATTAAGTTTTCACTGAACTTAATTGCCCACAATATTTCTTTATTATAGGTAGAGAGTTAATAAGATACTGTACAACACTGACACTTTTCTTGATTGATAAATCATACTTCCTGTTAACCAAACCAGCAATAAACTTTCCAATGCCTTAGCTAAAGCCAACATCTGGTCACCAATATTGCTTAAAGGGAAAGGAAAACTAGTGGACACTATTGCCAACATTTATACCATTCCTTGCAGTAGCTGTGAAAAGTTTTGTAGGAGAAACTTCCAGGATCTAAAAACCAAAGTCATAGCACACATATATGCATGCCAGATGGACAACACACACTACACACTCACACACACACACTACACACACACACACACACACACTACACACACACACTACACACACACACTACACACACACACTACACACACACACTACACACACACACTACACACACACACTACACACACACACTACACACACACACTACACACACTCATACACACACTACACACACACCAAGAAGTGCCATATGAATTTCCCAGAAGCGAAGCTTTTCAAGGAAACTGACCATCACAGGAAACTCTTTGTTTATATTCAGCATTAATAGCCACCATAAATACTACTTCACAATCTCTGAAGTCTTAACGAAGCTTAATCTTCCTAAACTTGACTCGGATCACCTGCTCTCACCTACCCATTTGACTATCAAATGTAACCTTCCTCACATGCTGTTTCACCTTACAAACTTCACTTCAAGCTACTATACACAGTATACTCATGTTGTATTAGTCTCTGTATGAATAGATGAAATTCTTGGTGGACAAAACTTTTTAATATAAAGCCTTAATCCACATACTGTATTGTATTTACATACATGCAGTGTTCTCTCTGGAAACTCTTATCTCTTAAGGAAGGCCTTGCTATGTGCAGATTTTCCTCAGATATTTCAATTACTCTTAAGTGTTAAGCACCTGAAGGTACAGCTGAAACATTTTTATCAAAGAATCCTACATATTGCTCAATTATAAAAGTGCATGAATGACTGGCTTGCACTGACAAATAAGAGTGTGTGTAAAGCAAGTGCTGTTGAAAAAGTAGATGGGAACATGGAGAAAGATATAAAGTTTTAAGAGTACAGGTATGATGGGAGCAGGAATAGTGTGACTGAAAGTTGAGAGGCAGGGGCCAGTAGCTAAGACTTGGCCATGCAGCCTCAACTAGGTGAGCACAATTAAGGGAAAACTGACACAATCATATAAACAGCAATTATTGAAAGGGTGTTGTGGTGGTGAAGAAATTGGAGTCAATTGCTGCATTGTGAGTGTAGCCAATGATAAAAACTATCGAAGAAGAAAATACTGTACAAGCTTTTAAAAACTTAAAACAAAAAAGTTTAAAAATCTTTTATGTTTTTTATTCACAAATAAGCTTAATTTTATTAAAAAAAAAAAAAAAAAAAAGAGACAATTTTACTCCTACTAACTCAATATTTTAGGCACATTTAAGTATGACAATTCCTTACCCATCTGTTGGGGAATTTGATCGGGATGACTCTGTGGATGCAGGTGTGTTATCCTCAGCAGCCACAAGGGATGACATTAAACTGTACACCTCAAGATCCTTGTCCCCAAGCACATGGGCCAGCAACTGCTCTTGAACACTTGTAGTCTGCTCCATCTGTTTTGTAATTAGTATTAGCAGTTATTCTAAAAATACACATTGGTAACTGATGTACATTCACCCCTAAATCGAGTTGGCTTTTTGGAAATTTTCAAGAAGGCCACCTAATCTGTTAATACTTTTTACTTAAATATGAATATTTTTTATCTGCTAATACTTTTTTCACTAAACATGTGAAAAACATGGCATCTCACACCAAGGTAAGGGTGACCCCCCCCCCAAAAAAAAAGAAAGAACACTTTTATAATCATTCATTCAATCACTCTCTTGTAAGAAGCATGCCAACCCAACATCACAGCTCAGATAACCTTCCAAACTGGATCATCCCCATTGCTCATCCAGAGTGCAAGCATTACTTACCACCTCCAGGAATGAAGTCCAGCTAACAGGTTTCCCAAAATCTCTTTATAAGGGTTACCTTGTTTACAATGCAGCAGCATATCAAACTATGAAAACCCATGCCTGCACTCATTTCTGTCTAACACACTTACACAAGCCTGTTGAATGTCCCTAGTGCTCAAAACCTCCTTTACTCTTTCCCTCCAACCATTCCTGTGATAACCCCTACACTTCCTTCCCTCTACCCCAGATTTATATGCCCTCCTAGTCATCCTATTTTTTTCATCCTTTCTATGTCCAAACCACCTCAACAACCCCTCCTCTACACTTTGAATAATACTTATGGTAAACCCACAGTTTTGTATTATTCAACTACGCTTGCTTTTCATTTTGAATTACAGTAGACCCTCATTTAGCACGGTAGTTACGTTCCTGAAAACATCGTGTTAGGTAAAATCGTGTTAAATAATTAGAAGAACTTATGGGAAAAATAGGGTTACGTTCCTGGGAGTCCCCAAAAAGCCAAACAAGTTTTTTTTAGACCAACGGATCCTGCAAAAACTGAAGGTGAATATGTAATTGTAGTTCATTGTCGTGATGTATTATGTTGTTTTTACTGCTTAAGACTGCAAATGTAACAGAAATAATAGTATTTACCTTAAATTGTGGGTGCTGGTGTTTGTGGATGATTGTGAAGAGAGTGGAGAGTTATGCTGTGGCCCTACTGGGCTGAGGTGGATGGTAGAGGTTCTGGAACTGAAGTCGAGTCAGTCAAGTTATTCAGTCAAGTCAGTAAGTTATTCAGTCAAGTCAGTAAGTTATTCAGTCAAGTCATTCAGTCATGTCAGTAAGTCAAGTCATTCAGTCATGTCAGTAAGTCAAGTCATTCAGTCAAGTCATTCAGTCAAGTCATTCAGTCAAGTCATTCAGTCAAGTCATTCAGTCAAGTCATTCAGTCAAGTCTCAGTCCCAGTCATTCAGTCAAGTCATTCAGTCAAGTCATAGTCACAGTCAAGTCAGTAAGTCATTCAGTCAAGTCAGTAAGTCATTCAGTCAAGTCAGTAAGTCATTCAGTCAAGTCAGTAAGTCATTCAGTCAAGCTCAGTCAAGTCATTCAGTCAAGTCAGTAAGTCATTCAGTCAAGTCAGTAAGTCATTCAGTCAAGTCAGTAAGTCATTCAGTCAAGTCAGTAAGTCATTCAGTCAAGTCAGTAAGTCATTCAGTCAAGTCAGTAAGTCATTCAGTCAAGTCAGTAAGTCATTCAGTCAAGTCAGTAAGTCATTCAGTCAAGTCAGTAAGTCATTCAGTCAAGTCAGTAAGTCATTCAGTCAAGTCAGTAAGTCATTCAGTCAAGTCAGTAAGTCATTCAGTCAAGTCATAAGTCATTCAGTCAAGTCAGTAAGTCATTCAGTCAAGTCAGTAAGTCATTCAGTCAAGTCAGTAAGTCATTCAGTCAAGTCAGTAAGTCATTCAGTCAAGTCAGTAAGTCATTCAGTCAAGTCAGTAAGTCATTCAGTCAAGTCAGTAAGTCATTCAGTCAAGTCAGTAAGTCATTCAGTCAAGTCAGTAAGTCATTCAGTCAAGTCAGTAAGTCATTCAGTCAAGTCAGTAAGTCATTCAGTCAAGTCAGTAAGTCATTCAGTCAAGTCAGTAAGTCATTCAGTCAAGTCAGTAAGTCATTCAGTCAAGTCAGTAAGTCATTCAGTCAAGTCAGTAAGTCATTCAGTCAAGTCAGTAAGTCATTCAGTCAAGTCAGTAAGTCATTCAGTCAAGTCAGTAGTCATTCAGTCAAGTCAGTAAGTCATTCAGTCAAGTCAGTAAGTCATTCAGTCAAGTCAGTATAGTCATTCAGTCATAAGTAGTTCAGTCATTCGTAAGTCAGTATTCGTAAGTCAGTCATTCGGTCAAGTCAGTCATTCGTAAGTCAGTCAAATCACTCAAACTGTATGTTACTGTTTATGTGTCAAGTAACACTTATTTTACTTCCATATTGAAAAGTCAACACTTATCCTATTTCATGACTTGGCAGAACAAGGTATGTAATTAAGATCATAAACAATTCACAATCACAAGCTTGTAGCAGAGAAGAGGGACTGCTGTACGCTTATGAAGTGTGAATGCTGGGATGGTGGGGTGGGGTGGTGGCAGGGGCAGGCTGGGAGGGTGGTGCAGGTGGGTGAGGGTGGCTGGGGATAGCAATAGGACTCCCCCACTGACACAATGGTTTAACACACCGCGGGCGACCGCGCGCTCAAAAATTTTTCCCCTCCAGAGAATCGTGTAATATCAAGTTTACGTCGTGTTAGTTAAAATGTGCTGCAATTCTTCAATTGTGTAATACCCAAATCGTGCAACACAAAGTCATGCTAAATGAGGGTCTACTGTATTATTCACACAAAAAATAGAAGATTTACTGTTATGCAGACTACTACATTATTGTAATAATTGTATAAATAATGTCAGTGCATTTGTAAATGCGTATTAGACTGGCCAGTTGAACATGTATTGGACGAGTGACGTACAGTGGTGTTGTAAGGGGTGACACCACCAAGAGGTGACACCATAAAGCCTCTAAAAAAGATGACACTAATGCACAAAACAGTGCTGCACCAACATAAGAGAAAAATCCTTTGTTTCTATAAAGCTTATTATATGATTACAGAGTACAAATAAGCCTATACGTATAGGGAAAATCAATGACGCTATACGAAAAACTAAGATAAATCGATAATTTTATTTACGATATTTTGGAAAAACCCTTAATCCACCTGGCATCACTATGATCACTCCTCACTGATGTGAGGAATATGGATTTCCAACAGAGAGAAGAATCAGGTTAAAGAAAAGGATGTCAGGGGAGCAGGCAAGCAATTCCGGACTCACTCTACAGGAAGAAAACAAATTTGGCGATGTTGGAGTGCATTGACCATTTTCATTCAAACGAAGAATCTTGTGCAAGCTACTGAAGAAGAATTGGAGGTAATGGCTTCAAGACTTACAGTCTTCTATAATGAAATATGCAAGAATGAGCTCATGCTTGAAATACCAAGACTAAGGAGGCACCTGCAAACTGCTGATATTGTTCTTGAAAAAGTTAAGCACTGGACTGCAGTGGATGCACTAACATTCATAGCTGAATGGGATTTCATTGAATCTCTTCCAACTCTCACACTCTGCCTGAGGTTGTTCCTTACTATATGTTTTTCTGTGGCTTCTTGTGAAAGGAGTTTCTTGAAGTTGAAGCTGATTAAAAACTATTTACTGTCCACAATGAGTCAATCCAGAATCTCTTGACTTAGCAATGTTACCCATAGAAAATGGGTCAGTTGACAGCATTGATTTTGATGATGTGATAGATGATTTTGTAGGATTGAAGGCAAGGAAATGTAAGAAGATTCATTGAGATGTTACCTGTACTCAAAAGTCAAATTGGAACTAGTGTTTCTCTGATATTGCAATGTTTTTCTTTATTTTTCAAGTTTTTCTTTGCATTGTTGAAGATGACTTAAATGTAGGATCTGTTGCCTGTACTCAAAGTGGCATTTATGTTTCCTCAATATTACTATGATTATTTATTTTATCATTAATAAAGTTAAGAAGTATTCTCCTATTTGGTTTATGGCCCTTAACCGTTCTCATTGCTAAACATTAGTCATTGGGCATGCAGTAGTGACGTAACTGGAGTTTACTCCCCCAATCCCCCCGCCCTTGGATTTCATGGAGGCGACACCAAAAATACCGCTCCGGGTGACACCAACCCTAGCAACGCCACTGGTGACATAATTTGTCCTCTGGAATATTGGCAAAAATCGAACATTTCCACTACTTTGAGCTCAATTTCAAGCTACTTTCAGTCCTGAAACCAATCAAAATCATTTATATTTCTGTAATATATCATCCATTCCATTAACTGATACAGTACCAAGAAACCGAGAATAACCACAAAAACCATCTGAAAATTCACCGCAAATCACTATTTTAAACCAAATTCATGGTCAATTTTTTCCCCCATCATGCACTGCATGGTGCACACTCACTGCATAGACCCACTCTCTCATATCTAGGCTCAAATTTACCGCTCACTGCTTATCTGAGTGAGCTGAGCTCATCACGTAGTACTACAGCACAGACGCTGAGCTAAACCCGTAGTACAGTCAACCCCCGGTTAACGATATTAATCCGTTCCAGAGGGCTTATCGGTAACCAAAAATATTGTTATCCGATTCTATTTTCCCCATAAGAAATAATGCAAACAAAATTAATCCGTTTCAGACACCCAAAAGTATTAAAATAAAATATTTTTTTACAAGACATGCAATTACACACAAGTTTATGAGAAATGAAGAAATAATAGTACAATAACATGTCACTTACATTTATTGAAGAGTTGTTGATGTGTGGAAGACGGGAGGAGGGGAAAGGATGGAGTAGTATGCTAGTGTTTGGAAGGGGAATCCCCTTCCATTAACACTGCAGGTGGCAAGTTCTTTTCTGGGGTTACTGGCCTTTTTCTTTTAATGCCACTAGGACAAGGTTGAGAGTCACTGGACACCTCTCTAACAAAAAATCTGTCCAGGGAGCTCTGTGTCTGGCGATTCTTTAAAACATCCCTGAAATGGGACACCATAGTGTCATTGTACAGGTTGCCAGCATGGCCTGAAACAGCTTGGTTAGGGTGATATTCATCCATAAAGCCTTGCACCCTGCTCCACATTCCACAAATTTCCTTAATCACTGAAGAAGGCACCTTCTTCCATCTCTGTTCCACCTCCTCCTCCTCCTCCTCTGAACCATTTTCCTGACCTGTGGTCTGTTGTTGCTGTTGCTGTTGAAGCTCTTGCAGATCTTCAGTGGTTATCTCTTCATATTGAATAATGACAATATACTAGTATGAATGCATGGGTGGCGTGGGTGGTGGTCGCTCTCGCTTGTAAACAATAGCACACTGACGATCTCTGGAGTGCCCGCCCAGCTGGGCCACGCGTACGCGTCTGGAACGAATATCGTAGTCCGAGCAGATCATCGTAAACTGAGCCAATATTTTGACGGAAATATGTATCGCTAACCGATTTTATCGTTATCCGACGCCATCGTTAACCGGGGGTTGACTGTACTACGGCACAGACCTTGAAGTGGTTAAAAAACCACAAAACTCTTACAATTATTGCAACTGGATAGAAAAGTGGGGAGAAATAAATGGGATTAAGTCAGGAGTATCTGAGAGAGTTAGAGCTAAGGAAGGGGTAGCAATAATGTTGAAGGATCAGTTATGGAAGGAAAAGAGGGAATATGAATGTGTAAATTCAAGGATTATATGGATTAAAATAAGGGTCGGATGCGAAAAGTGGGTCATAATAAGCGTGTATGCACCTGGAGAAGAGAGGAGTGTAGAGGAGAGAGAGAGATTTTGGGAGATGTTAAGCGAATGTATAGGAACTTTTGAACCAAATGAGAGAGTAATTGTGGTAGGGGACCTAAATGCTAAAGTGGGAGAAACATGCATAGAGGGTGTAGTAGGTAAGTTTGGGGTGCCAGGTGTAAATGATAATGGGAGCCCTTTGATTGAACTTTGTATAAAAAGGGGTTTAGTTATAGGTAATACATATTTTAAGAAAAAGAGGATAAATAAGTATACAAGATATGATGTAGGGCATAATGACAGTAGTTTGTTGGACTATGTATTGGTAGATAAAAGACTGTTGAGTAGACTTCAGGACGTACATGTTTATAGAGGGGCCACAGATATATCAGATCACTTTTTAGTTATAGCTACAGTGGGAGTAAAAGGTAGATGGGATACAAGGAAAATAGAATCAGTAAGTAAGAGAGAGGTGAAGGTTTATAAACTAAAAGAGGAGGCAGTTAGGGTAAGATATAAACAACTATTGGAGGATAGATGGGCTAGTGAGAGTGTAGGCAATGGGGTCGAAAATGTATGGGGTAGATTTAAAAATGTAGTGTTAAAGTGTTCAGCAGAAGTTTGTGGTTACAGGCGAGTGGGTGCGGGAGGGAAGAGGAGCGATTGGTGGAATGATGATGTAAAGAGAGTAGTAAGGGAGAAAAAGTTAGCATATGAGAGGTTTTACAAAGTAGAAGTGATGCAAGGAGGGAAGAGTATATGGAGAGAAAAGAGAGGTTAAAAGAGTGGTGAAGCAATGTAAAAAGAGAGCAGATGAGAGAGTGGGTGAGATGTTATCAGCAAATTTTGTTGAAAATAAGAAAAAGTTTTGGAATGAGATTAATAAGTTGAGGAAGCCTAGAGAACAAATGGATTTGACAGTTAAAAATAGGAGAGGAGAGTTATTAAATGGAGAGTTAGAGGTATCGGGAAGATGGAGAGAATATTTTGAGGAGTTGTTAAATGTTGATGAAGACAGGGAAGCTGTGATTTCGTGTGTAGGGCAAGGAGGAATAACATCTTGTAGGAGTGTGGAAGAGCCAGTTGTGAGTGTGGGGAAGTTCGTGAGGCAGTGGGTAGAATGAAAGGGGTAAGGCAGCTGGGATTGATGGGATAAAGATAGAAATGTTAAAAGCAGGTGGGGATATAGTTTTGGAGTGGTTGGTGCTATTATTTAATAAATGTATGGAAGAGGGTAAGGTACCTAGGGATTTGCAGAGAGCGTGTATTGTTCCTTTGTATAAAGGCAAAGGGGAAAAAAGAGAGTGCAAAAATTATAGGGGAATAAGTCTGTTGAGTGTACATGGTAAAGTGTATGGTAGAGTTATTATTGAAAGAATTAAGAGTAAGACAGAAAGCAGGATAGCAGATGAACAAGGGGGCTTTAGGAAAGGTAGGGGGTGTGTAGACCAAGTGTTTACAGTGAAACATATAGGTGAACATTATTTGGATAAGGGTAAAGATGTTTTTGTGGCATTTATGGATTTGGAAAAGGCGTATGATAAGGTAGATAGGGGGGCAATTTGGCAGATGTTGCAGGTGTATGGAATATGAGGAAGGTTACTGAAAGCAGTGAAGAGTTTTTATGAGGATAGTGAGGCTCAGGTTAGAGTGTGTAGGAGGGAAGGGGACTATTTCCCAGTAAAAGTGGGCCTTAGACAAGGATGTGTGATGTCACCGTGGTTGTTCAATATATTTATAGATGGGGTTGTAAGAGAAGTGAATGCGAGGGTCTTGGCAAGAGGTGTTGGGCTAAAAGATAAAGAAGCAAATACAAAGTGGGAGTTGTCACAGTTGCTTTTGCTGATGACACTGTGCTTTGGGAGATTCTGAAGAGAAGTTGCAGAGGTTGGTGGATGAATTTGGTAGGGTGTGTAAAAGAAGAAAATTGAAAGTGAATATAGGAAAGAGTAAGGTGATGAGGATAACAAAAAGAATAGGTGACGAAAGATTGGATATCAGATTGGAGGGAGAGAGTATGGAGGAGGTGAATGTATTCAGATATTTGGGAGTGGACATGTTGGCGGATGGGTCTATGAAGGATGAGGTGAATCATAGAATTGATGAGGGGAAAAGGGTGAGTGGAGCACTTCGGAGTCTGTGGAGACAAAGAACCTTGTCCATGGAAGTAAAGAGGGAATGTATGAGATAGTTATACCAACGCTCTTATATGGGTGTGAAGCATGGGTGATGAATGTTGCAACGAGGAGAAGGCTGGAGGCAGTGGAGATGTCATGTCTGAGGTCAATGTGTGGTGTGAATATAATGCAGAGAATTCGGAGTTTGGAAATTAGGAGGAGGTGCGGGATTACCAAAACGATTGTCCAGAGAGCTGAGGAGGGTTGTTGAGGTGGTTTGGACATGTAGAGAGAATGGAACGAGACAGAGTGACTTCAGAGTGTATAAATCTGTAGTGGAGGGAAGGCGGGGTAGGGGTCGGCCTAGGAAAGGTTGGAGGGAGGGGTAAAGGAAGTTTTGTGTGCGAGGGCTTGGACTTCCAGCAAGCATGTGTGAGCGTATTTGATAGGAGTGAATGGAGGCATATGGTTTTTAATACTTGACGTGCTGTTGGAGTGTGAGCAAAGTAACATTTATGAAGGGATTCAGGGAAACCGGCAGGCCGGACTTGAGTTCTGGAGATGGGAAGTACAGTGCCGGCACTCTGAAGGAGGGGTGTTAATGTTGCAGTTTTATAACTGTAGTGTAAAGCACCCCTCTGGCAAGACAGTGATGGAGTGAATGATGATGAAAGTTTTTCTTTTTCGGGCCACCCTGCCTTGGTGGGAATCGGCCGATGTGTTAATAAAAAAAAAAAAAAAAAAAATAACACAAATCCTATATGATGAATTTATAATGATGACAATGAGATATCAAACTCTGTCCAAGGTTTAGGAGATGTCTAACATAATGAGGCAGTGATGCTCTTGATTGGAGAAACTGGAGGTACTCAAAATGATTTTATTACAATATCTAAAAAATTATCAGTTACATTATGCAGTTACAACCATAAGTAAAGAAAAAAGGAAACTAAATTTTTTTAATAAAAGTTACTATTTATTATTTTATCCTTCCATGTACACACCTGTTTCATTTTTCCTTCCAATTCAGATATTGCTGCTTGTCTCTGCGCTGCAATGGTGGCTTGGTTAACTGTCATACTGATCAGCTTGTTGATGAGGTAGTGAGATTCTTCCATGCCTAGTCCAGCAGTCACAGTATCTGAATGAAGCAATTCTGACTGCTCCTATTATAAAAAATAAATAAATATGCTGAATTACATAAATCTGATACAATATAACATCAATACTAACTCAAACAATATTTTGTAGCAAGAACCCCTGATTTATAAACCCATACACTAGTTCTGACCAAACAGTATTCAAAAACTACATCACATGACTATCAACTATCTCCTAGCCTACAAATTCACATTCTTAGCCCAACAGAACCCTAATGAACTCACAAAAATAACTGCCAGTATAATTAATATTTTACAAAAAAGTAGACAACAATTTTCAGGCAAATGTAACTACTACAACTGCCCTAAGAGTCTTTCATTTCTGTCACTTTTTTTTATAAATTTCCTTGTTAAGATGCTTTTACAAGAGTACAACACAGTCTGACAATTATACCTTCCTCCTGTAACCTTCAGTATTCTTAATTACATCTGTTACAACAATAAATTTTTTTTATTTCTTTATGCAGTATAAATAATATAATTTACATGAATTAATACAGTTAGGCACAAAAGAAAGCCACTAATTATGAAATGCATTTCTGGCAGATAATCACAAGGCTTAAAAGTTACCTAAGAACTAGACAGACTTAAGTAGGACTTCTTATGTAGTTAATTACAATAATGTGAATAAATGGTTCAGAAAACCTATTAATGTTTCTGGGGATCAACACCACTGTGACCTGAACTCGGCACACTTTTGTTTTTACATTATACAGTATTAACACTAAAATCATAAACAGCAACTTTAGCTTCCCACCTGAATCCTAACTAAATATTCAATCTGCAATATAGTAAGATATAGTATTCATTATGTAATATGGCATCTGAGATATTGCAACTGGAGCAAGGCCACTGGAATTGTTCCAAAAGAAATTAAAAGGATAACTCAATCCTAACCATCACAGAGACTTCTAGACTAGGTCGAACAAAGAGGGTATGTAATTTTTTACACAGAGGAATATTTTTTTTTTTTTTTCCAACAAGTCGGCCGTCTCCCACCGAGGCAGGGTGACCCAAAAAGAAAGAAAATCCCCAAAAAGAAAATACTTTCATCATCATTCAACACTTTCACCACACTCATACATAATCACTGTCTTTGCAGAGGAGCTCAGATACGACAGCTGAGAAAAGTCCCTCCCAGCTGTCACTATCTCAGACCCCTCCTTTAAAGTGCAGGCATTGTACTTCCCATTTCCAGGACTCAAGTCCAATTAAATCAATTAACTGGTTTCCCTGAATCCCTTCACAAAATGTTACCCTGCTCACACTCCAACAGATCGTCATGTCCCAAAACCATTCGTCTCCATTCACTCCTATCTAACACGCTCACACATGCTTGCTGGAAGTCCAAGCCCTCGCCCACAAAACCTCCTTTACCCTTCCCTCCAACCTTTTCTAGGACGACCCCTACCCCGCCTTCCTTCCCCTACAGATTTATACGCTCTCCAAGTCATTCTACTTTGATCCATTCTCTCTAAATGACCAAACCACCTCAACAACCCCTCTTCAGCCCTCTGACAAATACTTTTAGTAACTCCACACCTTCTCCTAATTTCCACATTCCGAATTTTCTGCATAATATTTACACCACACATTGCCCTTAGACAGGACATCTCCACTGCCTCCAGCCTCCTCCTCGCTGCAGCATT
This sequence comes from Cherax destructor, assembly GCA_009830355.1. Taxonomy (NCBI): domain Eukaryota; kingdom Metazoa; phylum Arthropoda; class Malacostraca; order Decapoda; family Parastacidae; genus Cherax; species Cherax destructor. Next base: position 232,308 of record WNWK01001444.1, on the reverse strand, counting down.
TGCAACCCATGCTTCACACCCATATAAGAGTGTTGGTACCACTATACTTTCGTACATTCCCTTCTTTGCCTCCATGGATAACGAGGAATATAACTTATATTAATAAAATCCTTGTATTTTGCCAATTCCAAATGTGTATAGTTTAATGGCTAATAATTATCATCATCTATCTTAGTTATGATGTTCAAAGAAATGCTTACTGTCCTGTCCTATTAGTCAGACTGAGTTAAGATTTACAGATGCGAGTTCTGAACATAAGATAAAAAACTGAATATCAAATTTGAGGGAATTTGGAGAAGGTAAGGTGTTAAGCACAGGTTGTTTTGTCCTGGATCTCCCCTATAACTGTTTGAAAACATAATCAAATTTGTAACCAAGTTATGTTGTCAAGGAAACATCATACACTGTCCTACATTAATGCCTAACCTAACTTTTCATTCCCATTTCCAATATTCAACTGTCTACACACCATACCCACAACAAAGTTGTATGGCTTACCTTACTTTCTTCCATACTCATTATATTCTCCTGACTCTCTTGAATATTCTCATGTATGTAATCAATGTTTGCTTTGAGAGCTTCCACCTGGTCATTCAAATCATTATATGCAGCTAAGTCTGTTGGATCTGCTCGTTCACGTTTCCTCATCACACGTTCTAGTTGCCGACTTAAAGATTCTCGTTCTTTAAGCCACCTAAGTTAGAAATTAAAAACTGCGTGTTTTACCAAATTTCTATTATGAATGTGTGAATTATATACTGTCAGGAAAAATGGCCAATTAAAAAAATAAGGCTGAATACACTCGAGATAAAGAATCTGAAACTAAAAATATGAGGTAAATCTTCTAGTTTCTATAATACTAATTGTAATTGGATGCATACCAAGAAAGAGAAGAAAAAAGATTTGCAAAAGTTCAGAAATAATTTTCCAGAGCTCAACACATCAGAGCAAAAATTTAACCAGCTATAGTTTCATGTGATATAGATAAGAAAGTTTTGAAGTAAATATTGAAAACATCAACATTGTCAGAAACTGAGAATCCATGGAAACTTAAAATATCATATATATATTAGATTTGGTATTCATGATCATGCCAATAAACATAAATCTGTTGTGAACCTGGTAACACAATTGTTAATGAACTCTAATCCATTTCTCCACTAACTTATCTAAATAGAATGAAACTGATCCATTTCTCCACTAACTTATGTATATAAACTGATCATTATATGCAGGTTTAATGTTTCATTAATTAAGACTTCAAGAAAAAAAAAGATCAATAACACCACAACAAATATAATGGTACTTACCAACTATACTAGACTATCATACACTGAAGTAAAGATTCACAAGCAAGCGCAGAATATCAAAGTTTGTACAATTTTAAATGTTATTGCACAGTCAATTGGCAGTGTGTAAAACTACTGAGAAAATCTATTATTTTATATTAACTTACCCTACTTGCATCCTTTTCAGTGAAACAATCAAGAGGAAACAACTTAAAATTACTGCATGCTTGAAAAAATTTAATGTAAGAACTGCCAATATTTATCATAAAATGATTCTGTGTATATTTCTCAAGTGCTGCTTTATAGAGATGAAAAAGTAAGTGGAGACACTTACATGTGAGAAGTCTCAAAATGGTACAACAGAATAGAAGCAGCTAGAAGACTAATTTTGTTAGGGCTGCCTCAAGGCCTCTCACTTGTGGCTTCCTTCTCAAAGAGTGAAATTACCATGGAAGAAAAATGGCATCAGAAATACGCTCAAATACAGGACGTCATTTTTCCTTAACCCAAGTAACCAACAAATCTGATCTAACCCAAAACATAAACGACTCCTCCTTGTGTCCCCTTAAAATGAAAAATGTCCATCACTAAGCTGGCACCGTTATCCTCTGGAACTCACAAAATGCCTGGAACTGAAGTACCTTCACCTGACCTCGAGTCCTTATTTACAACCACAAGTTTTGTCTTGGCAATTTTTTGTGTACATTACACTCTAATTATGCAGTAATAACAGATCATATTTTTAATTCTACATGCCTACTGCATGCTGGTAATTGTGATAAGGAAACCATGATAAACAGTGTTAAAAGCAAAGTGATGCTGTTTTACTGTTAGGTTTTATCCTTCCTTTTAAGATGTGCATTTCAAAAAAACATTAGAAAATCAGACAATTTAATACAGTAAAAAGAAAGAGTTATGAGCTATTTATCCAGCCGATAGTTGATATGCTGAAAAACTAGATCAGGTTGCTACACTTTAGTACAGAACAGTGTAAGAGATGAAGCCACAGAGAAAGAATTTTTCATGTTTTGTTCTGAATATGACTGTACTAAGAACATGACTAAATGTAAAAATTACATGGATCTCAGAATTCCAATTCAGATAATACAGCCTCTCCTCACTTAGCGACATACTCATTTACCGATGACTCAGACTTACGGCGGGCTCTCTGACCAGCATGCATACCTAAATAATGTATATTAGAGCTGATTTTCTCTATTCTGTTAATTACAATATACAGTACACTTCTGTATAAACATTTAAAAATATACCAGAAATGTTATAAATGGTGCAAAGGTGACATTAAAACATTATCAAAGATGGTTGACACAAACCCACTACATACCATTATAGTATGCTCCTCACTTAGCAACGAATTCGTTTACCGACGTGGTCTTAGGAACGGAACTCCATCGTTAAGTGAGGAGACGCTGTATTTTAAATATATACTCTATGTATATTCATATACAGTGGTCCCTCGGTTTTCGCCGAAAATTCTTTCCAGAATGCTGCTCAAGTGCCATTACCGAACGAATTTACTTCCTTAAGAAATAATGTCACGTAGGTTAGTCTATTTCAGACCCCCAAAAATACACTTGCAACAGCACTTACGAAAATACACTTACATAAATGTTCGAGTTTGGAGATGCACGAAAACCGAGGGACCACTGTATAGAGACTATTCCATGAAAATGTTTGTATTAATCATTATTGAGTGGGATGAAATATACAGTAGGGCCCCACTTATACGGCAGATTAGGTTCCAGGCTACTGCTGGAAAGCGGACATCACCGGAAAGCAGAACGCCATTTTTTTACACTTATAAATGCATATAAATGCCAGATAACAAGTTTACACTAACATATATTAAGTTAGCAATAGAACTAGGCATTAAAAACAATAAAAAGTAAAATACATACACAATACACTCATTATTTACCTCAAAATATTTGTAGTCTTAATGCAGGGCAAAAGGTGAGTAGTATTTATTGTAAGAAGTCAGGTGTGGTAGGTATGGTAGCCCTCCTGGCCACCCCGCCCACAGATAATATACTATGATGTTTAAAGCGCCCTAGAGTGATAAAATGCATATACAGTACACTCAGTACTTACCTTAAAATATTTGTAGTCTTAATGTATGGTGAGAGGTGAGTAAGCGAGATAAAAACGAATAAACAGAGAGAATGAATAAGAGGACAGAGCCGCAGAGTACTATGTAAACAAACAGATGAACGCGTCTGGTTATGGTTCATACACATTCATACAAACACCTTACATTGTGTACAAGTTGTCTCCACAGTGGTACAGTAGAATAAATAAAGAGCAACAGCCCAGGGAGGTACTACCATCCTGCCAAGCGAGTATAAAATGGAACCCTGTAATTGTTTTACATGATGGTAGGATTGCTGGTGTCTTTTTTCTGTCTCATAAATATGCAAGATTTCAGGTACATCTTGCTACTTACACTTAGGTCACACTACACATCCATGTACAAGCATATATAAACACACCCCTCTGGGTTTTCTTCTATTTTCTTACTAGTTCTTGTTTATTTCCTCTTATCTCCATGGGAAAGTGGAACAGAATTCTTCCTCCATAAGCCATGCATGTCATAAGAGGCGACTAACATGCCAGGAGCAAGGGGCTTGTAACCCCTTCTCCTGTATACATTACTAAAGTTAAAAAGAGAAACTTTTGTTTTTCTTTTTGGGCCACCCTGCCTTGGTGGGATGCGGCCAGTTTGTTAAAAGAAGATTCAGTAACATAAATCATAAAGGAATGAGACATCATACAGTGTAATGATGAATTCAGAGTACAATCTGCCCAAGAAACAATGAAAATTTTCGACCTGAAATGCAGAGGTGACAGACAGACATTAATAAAAGACACTAGGAGAACCCACAAGTCAACCATTAATGTAAGGGGGAAAAAGGCAGGAACAAAAGAGCATGGAGAGGTGCACAATGAACTACAGGGAAGCTAGCAACAGGCATATATGAATATCTTCTGGCAAGAGTGGAATTCTTTTTAATATACAAAAGTATATTTTATAGGTAGTAGGTTGGTAGTCAGCAACCACCCAAGGAGGTACTACCGTCCTGCCAAGTGAGTGTAAAATGAAAGCCTGTACAGTGGTCCCTCGGTTTTCGCCGAAAATTAGTTCCAGAATGCTGCTCAAGTGCCATTACCGAAAGAATTTACTTCCTTAAGAAATAATGTCACATAGGTTACTCTATTTCAGACCTCCAAAAATAAACTTGCAACAGCACTTACGAAAATACACTTACATAAATGTTAGAGTTTGGAGATGCACAAAAGCCGAGGGACCACTGTATTTGTTTTACATGATGGTAGGATTGCTGGTGTCTTTTTTCTGTCTCATAAACATGCAAGATTTCAGGTACGTCTTGCTACTTCTACTTACACTTACGTCACGCTATGCAAACATGTACACGTTTATGTATATACACTCATCCGAGTTTTCTTTGATTTTATCTTAATAGTTCTTGTTCTTATTGCTTTTCCTTTCATATCCATGGGGAAGTGGAATAAGAATCTTTCCTCCGTAAGCCATGCGTGTTGTAAAAGTAAACTAAAATGCCGGGAACAATGGGCTAGTAACCCCTTTTCCTGTATAGCTTACTAATAAGAAAAAGAAGAAAACCGTGGGATGTTTGAATGTGCGTGGATGTTGTGCAAATGATAAGAAAGAGATGATTGTAGAGGTCATGAATGAAAAGAAGCTTGGATGTCCTGGCTTTAAGTGAGACAAAGCTGAAGGGGGTAGGAGAGTTTCAGTGGGGAGAAATAAATGGGATTAGGTCAGGGGTTTCAAATAGAGTTAGAGCTAAAGAAGGAGTGGCAATAATGTTGAATAGTCAGTTATGGCAGGTAAAGAGGGAATATAAATGTATAAATTCAAGAATTATGTGGAGTAAAATAAAGGTTGTATGTGAAAAGTGGGTTATAGTAAGTGTTTATGCACCTGGAGAAGAGAGAAGTGTAGAAGAGAGAGAGAGATTTTGGGAAATGTTGAGTGTGTGGGGAGTTTTGAACCAAGTGAGAGTAAAATTGTGGTTGGGGATCTTAATGCTAAAGTGGGTAAAAATGTTGTGGAGGGAGTAGTAGGTAAATTTGGGGTGCCAGGGGTAAATGTAAATGGGGAACCATTAATTGAGCTATGTGTAGAAAGAGGTTTGGTAATAAGTAATACATATTTTATGAAAAAGAGGATAAATAAATATACAAGGTATGATATAGCACGTAAGGAAAGTAGTTTGTTGGATTATGTATTGTTGGATAAGAGGTTGATGGGTAGACTTCAGGATGTACATGTTTATAGAGGGGCAACGGATATTTTTTTTTTTTTTCAACAAGTCGGCCGTCTCCCACCGAGGCAGGGTGACCCAAAAAGAAAGAAAATCCCCAAAAAGAAAATACTTTCAGCATCATTCAACACTTTCACCACACACATACATAATCACTGTCTTTGCAGAGGCGCTCAGATACGACAGCTGAGAATAGTCCCTCCCAGCTGTCACTATCCCAGACCCCTCCTTTAAAGTGCAGGCATTGTACTTCCCATTTCCAGGACTCAAGTCCAACTAAATCAATTAACTGGTTTCCCTGAATCCCTTCACAAAATGTTACCCTGCTCACACTCCAACAGATCGTCATGTCCCAAAAACCATTCGTCTCCATTCACTCCTATCTAACATGCTCACACATGCTTGCTGGAAGTCCAAGCCCCTCGCCGACAAAACCTCCTTTACCCCTCCCCCCAAACCCTTTTTCTAGGACGATCCCTACCCCGCCTTCCTTCCCTACAGATTTATACGCTCTCCAAGTCATTCTACTTTGATCCATTCTCTCTAAATGACCAAACCACCTCAACAACCCCTCTTCAGCCCTCTGACAAATACTTTTAGTAACTCCACACCTTCTCCTAATTTCCACATTCCGAATTTTCTGCATAATATTTACACCACACATTGCCCTTAGACAGGACATCTCCACTGCCTCCAGCCTCCTCCTCGCTGCAGCATTTGCAACCTATGCTTCACACCCATATAAGAGTGTTGGTACCACTATACTTTCGTACATTCCCTTCTTTGCCTCCATAGATAACGTTTTTTGTCTCCACATATACCTCAACGCACCACTCACCTTTTTTCCTTCATCAATTCTATGGTTAACCTCATTCTTCATAAACCCATCCGCTGACACGTCAACTCCCAAATATCTGAAAACATTTACTTCTTCCATAATCCCTCTCTCCAATGTGATATCCAATTTTTCTTTATTTAAATCGTTTGATACCCTCATCACCTTACTCTTATCTATGTTCACTTTCAACTTTCTACCTTTAAACACCCTCCCAAACTTGTCCACTAACCTTTGCAACTTTTCTCTAGAATCTCCCATAAGCACAGTATCATCAACAAAAAGTAACTGTGCCAACTCCCATTTTGCATTTAATTTCCCATAATTTAATCCCACCCCTCTCCCCAACACCCTAGCATTTACTTCTTTTACAACCCCATCTATAAATATATTAAACAACCATGGTGACATTACACATCCCTGTCTAAGACCTACTTTTACCGGGAAGTAATCTCCCTATCTCCTACACACCCTAACCTGAGCCTCACTATCCTCATAAAAACTCTTTACAGCCTTCAGTAACTTACTACCTATTCCATACACTTGCAACATTTGCCACATTGCTCCCCTATCCACTCTATCATATGCCTTTTCTAAATCCATAAATGCAATGAAAACTTCTCTACCTTTATCTAAATACTGTTCACATATATGCTTCACTGTAAACACTTGATCTACACATCCCCTACCCATTCTAAAGGCTCCTTGCTCATCTGCAATCCTACTCTCTGTCTTACCTCTAATTCTTTCAATAATAACCCTGCCATACACTTTACCTGGTATACTCAGTAAACTTATTCCCCTATAATTTTTACACTCTTTTATCCCCCTTCCCTTAATATAAAGGAACTATACATGCTCTCTGCCAATCCCTAGGTACCTTCCCCTCTTTCATACATCTTTCTTTCTTTCAACACGTCGGCCGTTTCCCACCGAAGTGGGGTGGCCAAAAATGAAAAACGAAAGTTTCCCATTTTACATTTAGTAATATATACAGGAGAAGGGGTTACTAGCCCCTTGCTCCCAGCATGTTAGTCGCCTCTTACGACACGCATGGCTTACGGAGGAAGAATTCTGTTCCACTTCCCCATGGAGATAAGAGGAAATAAGAACAAGAACTAGTAAGAAAATAGAAGAAAACCCAGAGGGGTGTGTGTATATACATATGCTTGTACATGAATGTGTAGTGTGACCTAAGTGTAAGTAGAAGTAACAAGACATACCTGAAATCTTGCATGTTTATGAGACAGAAAAAAGACACCAGCAATCCTACCATCATGTAAAACAAATACAGGCTTTCATTTTACACTCACTTGGCAGGACGGTAGTACCTCCCTGGGCGGTTGCTGTCTACCAACCTACTACCTATTTTTCATACATTTATTAAACAAAAATACCAACCACTCCAGCACTATATCCCTCCCTGCTTTTAACATTTCTGTCATGATCCTGTCAGTTCCAGCTGCTTTACCCCCTTTCATTCTACGTAATGCCTCACGCACCTCCCCCACACTCACATTCTGCTCTTCTTCACTCCTAAACGATGTTGTACCTCCCTGGCCAGTACATGAAATTACCGCCTCCCTTTTTCATCGACATTTAAAAGTTCCTCAAAATATTCCGCCATCTACCCAATACCTCCAGCTCCCCATCTACTAACTCCCCTACTCTGTTTTTAACTGACAAATCCATTCGTTCCCTAGGCTTTCTTACCTTGTAGGGGAGTTAGTAGATGGGGAGCTGGAGTATGTAGATAGATATTTTGAGGAACTTTAAATGTCGATGAAAAAGATAGGCGTAATTTCATGTACTGCAGAGAAATACAACATCGTTAGGAGTGAAGAAAGCAGGATGTGAGTGTGGAAAGTGCGTGGATACGTAGAATGAAAGGGAACAGCTGGAACTGAAGGATCATGAAAAATGTTAAAAGCAGGGAGATATAGTGCTGGAGTGGTTGTATTTTGTTTAAAAATGTATGAAAGAGGAAGGTACCTAGGGATTGGCAGAGAGCATGTATAGTTCCTTTATATAAAGGGAAGGGGGATAAAAGAGAGTGTAAAAATTATAGGGGAATAAGTTTACTGAGTATACCAGGTAAAGTGTATGGCAGGGTTATTATTGAAAGAATTAGAGGTAAGACAGAGAGTAGGATTGCAGATGAGCAAGGAGCCTTTAGAATGGGTAGGGGATGTGTAGATCAAGTGTTTACAGTGACGCATATATGTGAACAGTATTTAGATAAAGGTAGAGAAGTTTTCATTGCATTTATGGATTTAGAAAAGGCATATGATAGAGTGGATAGGGGAGCAATGTGGCAAATGTTGCAAGTGTATGGAATAGATAGTAAGTTACTGAAGGCTGTAAAGAGTTTTTATGAGGATAGTGAGGCTCAGGTTAGGGTGTGTAGGAGAGAGGGAGATTACTTCCCAGTAAAAGTAGGTCTTAGACAGGGATGTGTAATGTCACCATGGTTGTTTAATATATTTATAGATGGGGTTCTAAAAGAAGTAAATGCTAGGGTGTTGGGGAGAGGGGTGGGATTAAATTATGGGGAATTAAATGCAAAATGGGAGTTGACACAGTTACTTTTTGCTGATGATACTGTGCTTATGGAAGATTCTAAAGAAAAGTTGCAAAGGTTAGTGGACGAGTTTGGGAGAGTGTGTAAAGGTAGAAAGTTGAAAGTGAACATAGATAAGAGTAAGGTGATGAGGGTATCAAACGATTTAAATAAAGAAAAATTGGATATCACATTGGAGAGAGAGATTATGGAAGAAGTAAATGTTTTCAGATATTTGGGAGTTGACGTGTCAGCGGATGGGTTTATGAAGGATGAGGTTAACCATAGAATTGATGAAGGAAAAAAGGTGAGTGGTGCGTTGAGGTATCTGTGGAGACAAAAAACGTTATCCATGGAGGCAAAGAAGGGAATGTACGAAAGTATAGTGGTACTAACACTCTTATATGGGTGTGAAGCATGGGTTGCAAATGCTGCAGCGAGGAGGAGGCTGGAGGCAGTGGAGATGTCCTGTCTAAGGGCAATGTGTGGTGTAAATATTAAAATATTATGCAGAAAATTCGGAATGTGGAAATTAGGAGAAGGTGTGGAGTTACTAAAAGTATTTGTCAGAGGGCTGAAGAGGGGTTGTTGAGGTGGTTTGGTCATTTAGAGAGAATGGATCAAAGTAGAATGACTTGGAGCGTATAAATCTGTAGGGAAGGAAGGCGGGGTAGGGGTCATCCTAGAAAAGGTTGGAGGGAGGGGGTAAAGGAGGTTTTGTGGGCGAGGGGCTTGGACTTCCAGCAAGCATGTGTGAGCATGTTAGATAGGAGTGAATGGAGACGAATGGTTTTTGGGACCTGACGATCTATTGGAGTGTGAGCAGGGTAACATTTTGTGAAGGGATTCAGGGAAACCAGTTAATTGATTTAGTTGGACTTGAGTCCTGGAAATGGGAAGTACAATGCCTGCACTTTAAAGGAGGGGTCTGGGATAGTGACAGCTGGGAGGGACTATTCTCAGCTGTCGTATCTGAGTGCCTCTGCAAAGACAGTGATTATGTATGAGTGTGGTGAAAGTGTTGAATGATGCTGAAAGTATTTTCTTTTTGGGGATTTTCTTTCTTTTTGGGTCACCCTGCCTCGGTGGGAGACGGCCGACTTGTTGGAAAAAAAAAAATACAAAAGTCATGAGTTTTGGTGGTGGGAGGTACATTTGCCTGCACTCTGAAGGATAGATGGAGATTTTGCAACTGGGAAGGTCATTTGAAATGTGATGTTCATTCACTTCTGCCAAGAGAGCCACTGAATGAATAACAGTTAGTGTACTACTTTCATCTGTGAGTCACCCTACCTTGGTTGGACGTGGACAATGTAGTTAAAAAAAAAAAAAAGTCTAGGCAATAGACAACAAAATCTAAATTAATACCATATCAGAAGAAAAATCATGATAAGGAATTATGTAAGAGCACTAAGAAAATGAGTATTACACATGTTAAATAACAGGAAGTACACACAAGCTTAGCAGAAGACTCTAATGTGTTTTCAAATGTGCAAGAGCCCATAAAAAAGATAGCTGGGAGGACATTCATATGAAACTATCAAATACAAAATGACTAATGAGGAAATAAAGTCTCGATACACATCAAAGGTATCAAAACCCAATGGAATATCACTGTGAATACTTAAAAGGAGCTCAAAAGCTACCACTCTCGCCAATGTTTTAGCAGATTATTATTGACTGGTGAAGTGCTACCAATATTAAAAGAGAGCAGCAGGAAGCTCTAGACTACAGACTTATTTCCCTAATGAGTGTAATGTAACAATTATGAGAAAAAGTGAAGATGTTGAAGTTTGGAGAGTCGGCACACTTCTGGCAAGACAGATTGAGTGAATGATGGTGAGTGAGTTTCCTCTGTTTTGAGTCATCCTACCTTGGTGGGAGACAGCCAGCATATTAACCCTTTCAGGGTCCAAGACCATTTTTGGAAGGGGTGCGCCAGTGTCCAAGAATTTAAAAAAAAAAAATTCTTATTTTTTCTTATGAAATGGTAGAGAATCTTTTTCTGAAGGTAATAAAACAAAAAGTACGAAATTTGATTGAAAATTGACGAAATTATGCTCTCGCGAATTTTGATGTGTCAGCAATATTTACGCATAGGCGATTTTGCCGACTTTGACTCCCATTTTAGGCCAATTACATTATTCCAGTCGACCAAATTCTTATCTATTTCACTAGTATTACTTCTATTCTATCGATTGAGCACAAGAAATCACCCAGTCAACTGTTTCAACTACAAAATAAAGTGATTGCAAATTGGTAATTTAGCCAATTTAACTCAAAGTTCAAAATATTCCAATTTCAAAATAGGGTGCAGAATAAACAATGCAGGTATTCCTGGCACTAAACTAACATTTCCTCTGTTTATTAGTTATGTTTTCAGTCTTTACAAATTAATTACATTTTTATTTTTTATTCACATAATGAATTTTTATTCAAACCAAAAAATGGAAGATTTACTGTTATGCAATATTGTAATAATTGTACAAATAATACCACCACATTTGTGAACGTATATTAGACCCACCAGCGTGTATTAGACGTGTGAGGTCATTTGTTTACTCTTGAACATAATAAAAAATTTAACATTTCTGCTATTTTGAGCTCAGTTTCAAGCCATTTGCAGTACTAAAACCAATCAAAATCCTCTCTATATCTGTAACATATCTTCCATTCTATCAAATGAGACCAAGAAATCGCAAATACAACTATACAAAGTATACGAAAAAACACTGCAAAGTCGCTGTTTTAATCGAAAATTGCGGTTTCAGTTTTTTTTCTCTCATTATGGACTGTGTGCTGCAGGATTTGTTTTATGTGGTGCACACTTACCACATAGACGTATTCTCTCATATCTAGACCCAAATTTGCCGCTCAAAGCTTATCTGAGTGAGCTGAGCTCATGACGTAGAACTACGGTTTGGACCCTGAACTCAAAGCCGTAGAACTATGGCACGAACCCTGAAAGGGTTAAAAAAAAAAAAAAAGACTGAACTTCTAGAAACCACTAAATTACTCATGAACAATCAATATCGATTAGAAACAAAGTCATGCCTTACAAGCCTTATAGAAACACGACACACTAACTGAAGTCAAACAGGAAAGAAGGATGAGATGATGATTTATTCTTAGAATCTGAGAAAGATTTCTATTGTCCATATAGAAGGCTAATGGAAAAGGAAGCCAGGCTAACAGGAAATTTATAAAAATGGATACAAAAATACTTGAAAACTAAAATTTTTTAAAAAGATCATATACGTATTAACAATTCAGCCGATGAAAACATTTAGGATGATATTCACAAAAGTCACTTCCCTACTTTGCTTGCCCTATAAATTTTCTCTTAGCAACTTCCATACTTTGTTGGGTTTATCTATACATCATATGAGGAATAATCTTTAGTTTTAATTACAGAATAGATTAATAAGTTATGCTTGATTTTCCATATAAAAAAGTCTTAAATTTATTTATATTTATAACATTACCTTTCCATGTCCCGTTCCATACTACTGACAGTTTGCTTATTATATGCCACTTTATTAATAGTTTGTTCCAAGTTCTGCCACTTTTGCTTTGCCACCTTAGGAGAAAATGATGTTGACTGCAGTCCTATACCAGCTTCTGTATAAGGAAATAAGATCTATAAGTTTCCTTAATTTTTTTTTTTTTTACAAATTCATTGGAAGATGCAACTTTCAACATCCACAAAATAATACAGCTGATGTAAAAAATAAAATCATAGGATAAATGACACATTGAAAGACAATCTGGTCAAGTAAATAAAAAGTCTCATCCTATGTCACTAATAACTTAATGCAATAAGACCTATCAATATAGATTTGGGTATCCCCTCATGAATTAGTAATTCCCACCTACAGCAAGTCTTCAAAGATATATTGTATCTACATAGAGATAGATGAGAAAGAATGTAAATATAACAATGAATTACTGTACCAAATGTAATAAACTGACTTACTTTTTCTTAGTCTTCCTGATGCCTTCATACTCAATCCTTGCCTTGGGACTTTCTTTAGCACAGCAAGCTCTTCCGTTTTACGTTTTAATACAACATTTTTTAATCTATTCTCGGCTTCCAGGCTTTTTATGTATGTTTCTTGTTTACGAGAAGCCTTACGGAGCTGAGCAATCTCCTTGTTCTTCTTAAGTTCTTCTTGTTTAGCCTTATTATTATCATCCTTCATTTTATTCATAAGCTGAAGAGACAGAAATTGATAAATCTATATACAGTACTGTACACAGACTGCATGGAAAGCTATGATGAAAGCTGCAGGACAAATTTTTCATCATTGCAACAAATGACAGAAGTATGGACTTTCTAGAAATCTTGGGGAAAAACTCGTGCACCAATTGCAAGTTTGGCTATGCAACTTCAAGAGTGGATAATAATGTTAGAAGAGGACAGTGTTTTGTAGTGTTTTTTCTATTTCATGGCTGCTTTACCTATGGAGCAGCCACAAAGCAGAAAACCAAACACTGTCAGCTGAGGATCATAACTTTCCATGCATACTGTAAGCTAAAAATTAAGGGTATTAATAAAAAAATTAACACTATCATTCCTTCAATAAGGAAACCTAGTGTTGCAGGTATCAGGAAAATTGCATAGTATCCAGTATTCAGGACTTGAGTCCTGGAGGTGGGGAGTACAATGCCTGCACTTTAAAGGAGGGGCTTGAGATATTGGCTCTTTGGAGTGACACATAAACTGTCATATCTGGGTACCTCTGCAAAAACAGTGATATTGTGTGAATGATGGTGAAAGTGTTGAATGATGGTGAAAGTGTTTCTTTATTTTTTGGGTCACCCTGCCTCTGCAGAAGACGGTCAGTGTGTTGAAAAAAAAAAAAAAAAGTTGTTTTGCGATGTTCCTTAATTCAGTCATCCTATCTTGTGATGTTCTGATTATTTGAATTGCAATGTTCATATCCTTTTATTAAGACAAAAAGAAAATGTGTATTGGAGTTTGGGTTTGGGATATTTGCTGTTTGGAGTGACATCTGAACTGTCATATCTGCATGTCCTCTGCAAAGACTGATTATGTGTGAATGATGGTGAAAGTGTTTCTTTCTTTTTTGGGTCACCCTGCCTCGGTGAGAGACGGCCAGCGCGTTGAAAAAAAAATCCTTCTCTGGATCATCCTACCTTAGTGGCAAACAGCAGGTGTAAAAAATTTCTGAATATTTCCTTCAATGATACAGTATTTAATTACATATTTAAAGTAAACACATAATTATGACTTCAAAATATTGTATTATGAATGGTAAATCCTAAGTATAGTAGGTTCGTAGACAGCAATCGCCCAGGGAGGTACTACCGTCCTGCCAAGTGAGTATAAAACGAAAGCCTGTAATTGTTTTACATGATGGTAGGATTGCTGGTGTCTTTTTTGTCTCATAAACATGCAAGATTTCAGGTACATCTTGCTACTTCTACTTATACTTAGGTCACAATACACATGCATGTACAAGCATATATATACACACCCCTCTGGGTTTTCTTCTATTTTCTTACTAGTTCTTGTTCTTATTTCCTCTTATTTCCATGGGGAAGTGGAACAGAATTCTTCCTCTGTAAGCCATGCATGTAGTAAGAGGTGACTAAAATGCCAGGAGCAAGGGGCTAGTAACCCTTTCTCCTGTATTTATTACTAAATGTAAAAGGAGAAACTTTTGTTTTTCCTTTTGGGCCACCCCGCCTCGGTGGGATACGGCTGGTGTGTTGAAAGAAGAAAGAAGAATGGTAAATAACATTCCTTACATTGTACAATTGTTAACAAAGCTCCACCCCTTCTTGCAAAGTCTGCAAAGAACACATAATCCAATTGCAACAAAGTAGTTCAGTATTATGAACATCCACAAGTATTGCAAGCTTTTAAATCTCATGCAAAAAATAAAATATATGGACCGAAATGCATACAGTAGTGTGGAAACCTAAAATTACAAAAAATATTGAAAAGCTTACTGGGCATGCAATTTAAATTGTGACTATCCAGCACACTATCTTTCACTAGACAATGTATGTATAAAGCACAGTACCTATTAAATTCAGTAAAATTCCATATTACGAAAATATACATGCAGAAATCATGCAGTTCAAAGAGTCATTTGTAGTGTGGTGTCTGAGTACTTCTGGCAAGACAGCTAGTGAATGAGTGATGGTGAATGTGTTTTAATTTTTGGGTTGCCCTACCCTCATGAGAAATGGGAGTACTGTACACAGAAAAGACAGATAGCAGAAGACTTGGAAGTCCAAACTGGGGCTATCTGTTGAGAGGAATTATCTACTTCTATGGATGATGATGATGATGATGAAAGTTTTTTCTTTATTTTTGGGTTTTTGTTTCTTTTTGGGTCATTTTGGCATGTTTAAAAAAAAAAAAAAAAAAAAACTAGATTGGGGAATATCATGTATTACCTAAGTGCAAGTTAAATATAGAAAAAGCATTAGGCTCTCTCCCCACCCTCCAGCTACTGTCAACATGAAAACAGGGATAGAAATATATCATACCATGTAGGAAAAATGGCATGGAATTTAAAGGAGAGATGGAACTGGATGAAAAAACGTGCGCAACAAATATGTCTGCTAAATTAGTACTGTTTTTATCTGTATTTACCACTATGTCTGTTGTAAAAAACCATGAGTTATTAGTTAGAATGATCACTGCACTTAAATTTCTTACTTTCATAACTTAATTAAATCACTGAGAATTTATATAATCTACATATATACACTTTTTAAGGACATGATTAATCTTAAGTCTTCCTGAAATGTATTGCATAACAATGGGTTTTTTCATGATGACAGACCAGAATATAATGTAATATTATATTTTATGGAAAATGAATTTTACTTTACTGGACATTATCCAGAAACCAGAGTTGTCAGATGAGAAAAGAAAGAAGTGAAAGGCTAAATCATGTCCAATCTGCACTAGTGACAATCTAAAGAAATATTTGTAAAAATTATTTCCCTTACCCTAACTTTGGTTTTCTTCATTTCTGCTAAATCATTCTTAAGGATACGCAGCTGCCTCTCATGCTGCGAGCGTTCCTTCATCAGTTTGGAATGTTCTTTTTGTGCTGCTTGTAATTTTTTCAGTTCTTGCTGCATATTATTTATTTTTCTTTCATATTCCTGCTTCACTGACTTGACTTTATCATCACCAGCACAACTACTGGATTTGATGTTGGCAATTACCTGAATCATAAATCTAATTAGTTTATTTCTTACAAAATTTTCATACAAATATATAATAGCACTGTACAAAGTGAAGATCCTTCAGAGTTCTTACATACTAGTAAAATTCATTTGACATGTATGAAACATACCTTGTCTCTCTCATCTTGTGTTGCCCTTATTTTGTTCATTAAAACATTGAGTTTATCCTCGTATTGTTGCCTCATGGTTTCAAGGCGGCGTTGACTATGTTCCAAACCTTCAATTAGTTTCTGTTTTATGGATATTTCACTTGTCAAATCTGCCAGCTCCTCATTATAGTTCTCTGTCCACATAAAACATCACAATGAAATATTTTAACCAACTTGTATAATAGTTATTAACAGTAAGTAATTATACAGTAATAAAATTACATTATTATTAAACCTAAATCTATTAAGACTAGATGCAAAGACACTCTGTATTTAAGAGAAATACAGCTAATAAAACTTGAAACATGAAGCTTAATGAAACTGCGACAGACTAACGATAACATATTCTTGTATTAGTAATGAAATTCTCAAACAACTGTAAAAAATATGAAACTACCAAAGAGTAAGAAAATTAATCAGTTCATTATAACTAAAACAAAAGTAGTTACACATGACAGTAATGTGGTTGGAAGCAGGTAGTCACTGCAGTATGACAATATTATCTAATTCCAAAGAACTACAGAGCTCTTTTTACTTTGTGGTAAAACAAGATTTTCCATTTTTTCCTACCTGTTTCCTCTTCCATATCAGAATCCTCATCATCATCTTAAAAGCAGCACAAGAAACAAAATACAAATGGATGTTACCACTACTGCAGTAAATTGTTGCAATAATGTGCAGTTACAATTATTAACACAATGTGCATCATGGAATATACATCAATCTTTCAACTAAACTGACAGTCTAAAGTCCCCTCTATCCACTACCCCCTTCTCACCACACACAAAAGAATCAAGGTATGGGCACCCTGGATGACAAAAGGCCAATCATGATACAGGCAATACAGAAAAAGTCATGTCTGAGTTAAAGATCAATGAACAAGAGCAGGAACTGGGAATCAGGAAACCAAGGTGATATGAGGAGTATCATGTAAGACACTGCAAATTTGTAGAAATTACTGTACAAAATATTAAGGCTTATGACATGAAGTAGATTCAGAAGAGCAAATATATTAAGTAACAAATATGAAATTCCAATGTGTAATACAGTGGACCCTCGGTTTTCGTTCACCTCCAAACTTGAACAATTATGTAAGTGTATTTTCGTAAGTGCTTTTGGAAGTGTATTTTTGGGGGTCTGAAATGACTAATCTAATTTACATTTGTCCTTATGGGAACAAATTTGTTTGGTAACGGCACTCAAACAGCATTCTGGAAAGAATTTTCAACGAAAACCGAGGATCCACTGTATATTAAAAAAAAAAATTAAATATGAGGTATCATACTTCAATGATCAATTGGAATTTTGACTGAAAAAGAGAGAGATGAATAATTATAACCAAAAAATTATCACCATAAGATCAATAAATTCACTTCAGAGAGATTTACATGCAATAATAACTAACTTTATGATAGCTAAGCTAAGCTAAAAATGTTTTACACAACATGTATTAAACCCATCTTAAAAGTAATCAAGAATTTTTCAGCAAAAGGATGCAAATGGTGATATGACAATAGAAGTTTCTAGTATTATTTGTCATGCTCATCTTTGAAGAATGAATGACTATGATAATACATTTGCATCAAATGTAATCGTTTCTCTTGCATATAGTGATACCGATACTCATATCGAAGTACCTCTCACTTACATACCTTTATCCTCCCCACTTTCATCAGAACTTTCTGCCTCCTCCTCATTCTCCTCTGCATCACCTTCTTCATCCTCATTATCCTCATCATCATCAGCTGATCCAGATCCTTCCGATATCCTTTTTTTCCTCTCCATGGCCTGAAGATCTTTGTTCAAATCACGTTTGGCCTCTTCAATTAGTTCTGTGAAGCTCTGAGTACTTTCCTCCATACAACCAAACATGGAACCTACAATATGTGACCAAAAATCCTTTTTACATATGAATATATGTGAAGTTGAAGAACTAATATTTAGTCTATTATGTTTTTACTTCTCAAAGAAAATAAAGTTGAACAATCAAGGCCCAGAAGATGCAAGACACAATAGGGCTTATGCCCTAGTAGGTATACAAGTGTAACAAAATATTTTGCTTTTCATTTGAAACCAAAATATTCTTTTAAAAAGTGGTATTAACCTGTTAAATCAATAACATTTTCCTCTGGGAAATTATGTGTAGTTGTATAAATTCTCATTGACTCTTACATTACATTTCTGGACAGTCTGGGGACTGAGACAGAATACACTAACTCTTGAAACATACAAGACTGACTGGTTATATATGACATTTTTGAGAAACACTTATTTCTGTGGTGACAATGTCTGAACACAACATGGCACACTCACTAAGTCAGTTTACTCAATTTAATTATTCTGTAACCTTGGAACATGAAACATTTAAGAGCCTTAGCTTTGCTTTCTTATGTTTACACAGTTATATTAGTAATTATTCAAATTATAATTAACACATAACTAAAATAAATACAGGACATTGTTCTCATTCTTATTGTATTAAAGTAATGAACAGTTTAAGATGAAAAGCTGTATTTTACTCTTTTGCACTAACAGTCTACACCGCATACTGTGCTGTTTTCATTTCAGGCTAACCCATATCTGGAATTGGATTTTTTTTTTTTAAACTCTGACCATCTCCCACCAAAGTAGGGTGACCTGACAAAGAAAAAAAAAACTTTCCCTATCACTCACTCATTCAGTGTCTTGCCAGAAGGGAACCAATGTCATAGTTCAGATGGTGATTCAAACTACATCCCCACCCCTCCTTCAGAGTACAGGTACTGTACAATCCACCTCCAGAATTCAAGTCCGGTTTCCCTGAATCCATTTATATATGTTACCTTGCTCACTCTCCAACAGCATGTAAAATCATAAAAAAAAAAACCTACCTATACTCTCTCCTATCTAACATGCTCACACATGCCTATTGTATGTCCAGGACCTTAGCACTCAAAACTTCCTTTACCACTTTCCCTCCAACCTTTCCTAGAACAACCCCCTACCTCTCCTTTCTTCCACCCCAGATTTATACACCCTCCTACCATTATAAATTTGGTGAAGAGAAAAGAAAAAATGACAAGAAATACTACAGTAAAAAAAAAAAAAAAAAAAAAGTACCTGAATATTTTTTCAAGCTGGTAAAAGAAGTAAATGCTAGGATGTTGGGGAGAGGGGTGGGATTAAATTATGGAGAATTAAATGCAAAATGGGAGTTGACACAGTTACTTTTTGCTGATGATACTGTGCTTATGGGAGATTCTAAAGAAAAGTTGCAAAGGTTAGTGGACGAGTTTGGGAGAGTGTGTAAAGGTAGAAAGTTAAAAGTGAACATAGATAAGAGTAAGGTGATGGGGGTATCAAACGATTTAAATAAAGAAAAATTGGATATCACATTGGAGAGAGGGATTATGGAAGAAGTAAATGTTTTCAGATATTTGGGAGTTGACGTGTCAGCGGATGGGTTTATGAAGGATGAGGTTAACCATAGAATTGATGAAGGAAAAAAGGTGAGTGGTGCATTGAGGTATCTGTGGAGGCAAAAAACGTTATCCATGGAGGCAAAGAAGGGAATGTACGAAAGTATAGTGGTACCAACACTCTTATATGGGTGTGAATCATGGGTTGCAAATGCTGCAGCGAGGAGGAGGCTGGAGGCAGTGGAGATGTCCTGTCTAAGGGCAATGTGTGGTGTAAATATTATGCAGAAAATTCGGAATGTGGAAATTAGGAGAAGGTGTGGAGTTACTAAAAGTATTTGTCAGAGGGCTGAAGAGGGGTTGTTGAGGTGGTTTGGTCATTTAGAGAGAATGGATCAAAGTAGAATGACTTGGAGAGCGTATAAATCTGTAGGGAAGGAAGGCGGGGTAGGGGTCGTCCTAGAAAAGGTTGGAGGGAAAGGGTAAAGGAGGTTTTGTGGGCGAGGGCTTGGACTTCCAGCAAGCATGTGTGAGCGTGTTAGATAGGAGTGAATGGAGACGAATGGTTTTTGGGACATGACGATCTGTTGGAGTGTGAGCAGGGTAACATTTTGTGAAGGGATTCAGGGAAACCAGTTAATTGATTTAGTAGTTGGACTTGAGTCCTGGAAATGGGAAGTACAATGCCTGCACTTTAAAGGAGGGGTCTGAGATAGTGACAGCTGGGAGGGACTTTTCTCAGCTGTCGTATCTGAGCTCCTCTGCAAAGACAGTGATTATGTATGAGTGTGGTGAAAGTGTTGAATGATGATGAAAGTATTTTCTTTTTGGGGATTTTCTTTCTTTTTGGGTCACCCTGCCTCGGTGGGAGACGGCCGACTTGTTGAAAAAAAAAAAAAAAAATGAATCCTATGGAAGAAAATATAGATATAGTAATGTCATTGTAAATTTACATGAAAGTTTGTCAAGAAAAAATATTAATACAAAAAGAAAAATTAAAGTAGAGGAAATTGTTTGCTGTGACTACCTTTTCCCCAAACAGGTTCCTGATAGTTATACTTCATGAAGACTATTCCAATCGACTGACTGAAAAATTCTCTAAGAATTGGTCCTCAATCACAACAGAGAAACAACAGTGATTGAGTCACTGGAGAAAACTATGATCACACAAGAACTAGTGGATTCAGACAGTATGATGTCACAGAATAGATTCTGAAAGAGAAGGGTATTTGTAGATAGTGTTTGCCTTCCTTTTCAATTTTTTCACCAAAAGAAAATACACTACTACAATTTACTGTATTAAACAAAATTATCCATATACATGAAGCACTAATTTAAACCAGATGATTTAATCAAACCATTTCATACATAAGTTATTAAAACCCACCAGTCATTGGAATATGTAAGGGTGACATTGAAAGCCTGCCAGCAGTGTTTGCCCTATTATTGACTTGTTTACGCAGCTGTTGACAGAGATTTTCACTTTCACATAACTTGGCTCTAAGATCTTCAATCTCCTTGATGTATCCTTGCACCACTGCAGCCATGTCCAAGTCCTCACCCGCTTGAAGAGTAGAAAAAATTAATTCTTTATACACAGCCCATGTGAACTGAACATTATTGTTAAAAGCTATTTCCTATATACAGTCATCCCTTGGTTTTCGATTGTCTCAGTTTTCACCGATTTTGGTTTTCAATCACTTTTTTCGTGGAAAAATTGTCTCAGTTTTCGCCAATGGTACTGAACCTGTCCACCAGTGCCGTGCGCCACTCACGCACATTGTCACACAGTCTAGCATTGTTTATGCTTGAGTGAACATCACCCCAGGAGTTCATACAAAACATTTATTAACAATTCATTGTTTTTGGCCCTTGATTATTGTGTGTGACTACTAAATAAGCTATCATGGGCCCAAAGAAAGCTCCTAGTGCCAGTGAGAAACACGATGGAGTTTAAGAGTGTAGCAGGCATGCAGGGAGTGTAGCATGTATGCAGGGAGTGTAGCATGTATTCAGGGAGTGTAGCAGGTATGCAGGGAGTGTAGCAGGTATGCAGGGAGTGTAGCAGGTATGCAGGGAGTGTAGCAGGTATGCAGAGGGGGCAGGTGTAGCAGGTATGCAGGGAGTGTAGCAGGTATGCAGGGAGTGTAGCAGGTATGCAGGGAGTGTAGCAGGTATGCAGGGAGTGTAGCATGTATGCAGGAAGTGTAGCAGGTATGCAGGGAGTGTAGCAGGCAGGAAGGGAGTGTAGCAGGCAGGGAGTGTAGCAGGCAGGGAGGGAGTGTAGCAGGCAGGGAGGGAGTGTAGCAGGCAGGGAGGGAGTGTAGCAGGCATGCAGGGAAGTGACCCCGGATAAGGACTTGGTAAATTCCTTATGGAAGGGGATTCCCCTTCCAAAAAATAATGTCTCTTCCCTCTCCCCTCCTCCCTCTCTTCCGTCCAGCAACATCAGTCTTCAATAAAGGTAAGTGCCACATAGAGTTCATTCATTTGTGCATGTAAATCTATCTTTAAGGCACCCAATTTTTTTTTCCAAACTTCTGGGTTTCTGGAACGGATTAATTGAATTTCCATTATTTCTTATGGGGAAAAGTTTTGGTTTTCACCGATTTTGGTTTTCACCGATTTTGGTTTTAGCTGATCCATCTGGAACGGATTAGAATCGAAAACCAAGGGATGACTGTACAGTAAAAAAAAGTTTTATATATTGCAGTCATTCAATAAAAGAATAGATTCATTACGTCTGATTGCCTTGCAACACTCAAACTTCAGTTAACCTAGTTATTGTACATTATTAGTCAGTCATTCTCATTGCATTTACTTGTAACAACCACCATCAAGCTCTTTCCTGTTTGGTGTCAAATATTTCCACTTCATTAGGCAGTTAGTTTTTTCAATAATGTATCTTCTATAAAAACAAACTATTTTTCATATTTTACAGAACGTTTAAAGCCCATGATGTAAACTACTTTTGAAAGTTTTTAAATTTTACATTCAATTTCTTCTTTTCTTCAACTTACAAATATTGTGCAAAAAACAACAGGTGTATGATAAGCCTATTTAACCAAAGCAAAATAAGTTTTATACTTACAGGAAATCCAGCCACTAGTTTCCTTCTCTGCTAAAAGCATTATATTCTTAGCAGTCAGTACTTCAATTGTTTCTTGCAAAGCCTTTATTCTAGTACGCATGTTATTTATTTCTGAAGAAAGCATCTGATTTTCATGATACATATCATTGACAGCTTCTGAGCCATCTTCTCCAACAATTCGTTTACCCTGTAGATGAAGTTATCAAAAACGTAAAATTTTTAAGACAAAGGTATTAGCCTATTCATTGTTGTAACCCTCAAAATTATAGGTGCTAACAGCATCTTGATTTAAAAACACTATAATAATTTTATCTTCTGAAGTGGTAATGATGTTCAAAAAAGTTAAACATTATGGTCTAGGCTCATTAAAACATTAGCACTTTTGCCCATTTGAATCCTACAGTAATGTGCATATTAATTGGGAGAGTGATAAAATAAGACATTTATTTGGAAAATTAAGGTTTATTTGAAAAATACAAGGCAATGATATGACGGATAATTGATTTAATAAGAGATATGATCACCCTTTTCTTTAATAAATACTGCTACACGCTTTGGCATAGAATCGACCAACGTTGAACACATTTTAAGTTCTTCGTCATTGTACCAAGTCCTAATAACAGCAGCAATTAGCTTCTCAACAGTTGAACAGTCCTCTTTTGTGATCCTGCATTTGGTTATGGCCCATAAACTCTCAAATGGGTTGAGGTCAGGAGAGTTTCGAAGAATGTCAACATTTTTCTGGAAGTGTGGCATGGAGCAAGATCCTGCTGGAAAAGGCCTCCATCAGGAAAGTCTCTATCCACAATGGGAAGCAAATGAGTTGCCAGCATTGCCTTATAACAGTAAAACTACTCCAGAACATCTTAGGTGGGTGTTTTAGTGCTTGTTCAATGTATCCCATCCGATGAGGTTTGCTTTGCTCCATGTCACTACAACTGATCTGTACCCATGTACTTCAAAATGTACCTCATCTGAAAATATAACTTTTCTCCATTCATCTGTCATCCATCCCTGATGATTGAGTGCCCACCGCAGCCGTTTTTTCTTCATAGCAGCAGTAAATAATGGTTTCTTTACTGGCTCTCTGGCAGTTCTACCAACTTCAAGGAACCTTTGTTGAACAGTTGAATTATCAAAATTTATGCCAGCTGAAGCCAACTCTCTCTGTAGATCTTTGCTGGTTTTTCTGGGTTCCTTCACACTATTTATTATGATAACCTTGTCATACCTTGTCATTGTGAGGTGCTGTGTTTTCTTTCACATCTTCCTCGATGCAGTGCTTGACAATCACCAGTGTCATCAGCTCTCTTCAGAATCTGACCAACAGTTGACTTTGCTAAGTTCAAATTTTTGATGATCTGTCTAATACTCAAATCAGCATGTTTTCTAAGACCTACAATACTTGCATGCTTCCTAGATGAAACATCCATTGTGAATTTCAAAAGTAATCATGAACTGAAGGGAAGTGTTTGGAGAAATCACATTCACTCACGGAGCACGCTTGCAGGAATAGCCTTACAGAACAACAGCTGTTGTAGCATTAACGATAGTTGCAGGGTAACACCAGAGCTAGATGGTTATCAGAAGTTGGCAGCAAACTCTTCTAAAAGAAAATAACCCAAACTACATTAATTAAGCCAGAAACTAAGACATGTTATGAGATAATCATAAAATTTACTCCTGTCCCAATTAATTTGCAGACTACTATATTTTAAGCTAATTCCAATGCTCAAATCGGCAAAATTCCTAGCTATTTTGCTAGTATGCCTTCCATTCCACTGATTGAGTACAAGAAACCACCCAGTCAACTATCAAAAGCACCCTATAATGTGCACAGAAGTCAGTAATTTGGCCAATTTTACACAAAATTATAAAATTTCAATTTAAAAGCAGAATCCAAAATAAACACTGTAGGCATTCCAGCCAATAAAGCAACCATTAATCTGTTCATAAATCACATCCCCAGGCCTCTTCTGTATAACACTTCCCCCCATTTAAAATCCATCGCACAAAATTGAAGAGTTACCCTATTTCTCGGATAATAAAACATAACCAAGAGTGATTGGTCAGTTTTCCTCAACCTTACTACACAAGTGGACCATATTTGATGGTTAAATGTGTGATGAGGGCTGCATGGTTTTGTTGACATTGCAGTGTGGAACCTACATAAAAGTGAATTCATAATTTCATGTGAAGACTGCATCCATTTCCTAGAAGGGCCACAAGCTGGGGGACCCCTGATTTAGGTCATCCCAAAAATTGAAGCAGATGGGAAAAGGGGGACTAGAAGGCATCTTACATATCCTCAGAAAAATCATCAAAAAATTAAATATTTCCATCACTATTCCAAGATATTTCTAGTCTGCGTACAGACCAAATTCATCTCTATTTCACTAGTGTGTCTTTCATTCTATCAACTAATACCAAGAAACAGTCGGAAAAACAAAAATAACCACCCTAGAAAACACCCTGAATTCAATACTGTATTTTAAACCCAGACAAGGTGAGAGGAGGGGAGGATTTTTTTTATACTGTATACAATCACTGCACAGATCCATTCTCTCATGTCTATGAAAAAAAATTACTGCTCGCAACATATTTAAGGGAGCAGTACTTAAAACTGCAGATGTACCCAAAGTGATGCTGGTGTTAATGACAAAAATCTACATGGGAGACAGTGAAGGGAGTTAATTAGCTTGAAACTGTTATAATTTTTATAATACTTAATGCTAATAGACAAATACTCATGATTTAAAGCCGTGTCAAAACTCTATGTCCATAATATAACTCTATAAACAGAATTTTTACATTACTTTTTCTAGTCAATAGGGTAATAGCTATATGAGTATTATTACAAATAATCTCAGAGCAAACTCAACAAAAATTTTTTTTACATTACCTGCTTATATTCCATCAATTCGATTCGAAGTTCCTGAATTTCTTGCCTTAATAAGGCAATCGCCTTACTGGCCTTGTCTTGATTAACCATCACCCTATTTTTAATATTACGTGCACGGTTTGCATATTTTAAAGTGTTAAGTGTTTCCATGAAGTCCGTATCACTTGGAGAAATGCATGCTATCATAAGTGTTCTACTATTACCTGTTAAAAGAAAATCATGTTAGAATTGACAGATGAAAATCTTAACATTCTGTACCTGAAACAAGACATGAAGGTCTGACAAGCAATAACAAGCTTCTTCAATGTATTAGTTCTTTCAACAAACCGGCAGTATCCCACCAAGGCAGGGTGGCCCAAAAAGAAAAACAAAAGTTTCTCTTTTTAAATTTAGTAATATATACAGGAGAAGGGGTTACTAGCCCCTTGCTCCCGGCACTTTAGTCGCCTCATACGACATGCATGGCTAACGGGCAAAGAATTCTGTTCCACTTCCCCATGTACAAATAATTAAAAATGCGTGAGGCATTACATAGAATGAAAGGGGGTAAAGCAGCTGGAACTGACGGGATCATGACAGAAATCTTAAAAGCAGGGGGGGATATAGTGTTGGAGTGGTTGTTATTTTTGTTTAATAAAGGTATGAAAGAGGGAAAGGTACCTAGGGATTGGCAGAGAGCATGTATAGTTCCTTTATATAAAGGGAAGGGGGATAAAAGAGATTGTAAGAATTATAGGGGAAGTGGAACAGAATTCTTCCTCCGTAAGCCATGTGTGTCGTAAGAGGCGACTAAAATGCCGGGAGCAAGGGGCTAGTAACCCCTTCTCCTGAATATATTACTAAATGTAAAAGGAGAAACTTTCGTTTTTCCTTTTGGGCCACCCTGCCTCGGTGGGAAACGGCGGACGTGTTGAAAGAAGAAGTTTACTGAGTATACCAGGTAAAGTGTATGGCAGGGTTATTATTGAAAGAATTAGAGGTAAGACAGAGAGTAGGATTGCAGATGAGCAAGGAGACTTTAGAGTGGGTACCCTTGTGGTTTAGTGCTTCTTTTGATTATAATAATAATAAATTTAGAGTGGGTAGGGGATGTGTAGATCAAGTGTTTACAGTGAAGCATATATGTGAACAGTATTTAGATAAAGGTAGAGAAGTTTTCATTGCATTTATGGATTTAGAAAAGGCATATGATAGAGTGGCTAGGGGAGCAATGTGGCAAATGTTGCAAGTGTATGGAATAGGTAGTAAGTTACTGAAGGCTGTAAAGTTTTTATGAGGATAGCGAGGCTCAGGTTAGGGTGTGTAGGAGAGAGGGAGATTACTTCCCGGTAAAAGTAGGTCTTAGACAGGGATGTGTAATGTCACCATGGTTGTTTAATATATTTATAGATGTGGTTGTAAAAGAAGTAAATGCTAGGGTGTTGGGGAGAGGGGTGGGATTAAATTATGGGGAATTAAATGCAAAATGGGAGTTGACACAGTTAATTTTTGCTGATGATACTGTGCTTATGGGAGATTCTAAAGAAAAGCTGCAAAGGTTAGTGGACGAGTTTGGGAGGGTGTGTAAAGGTAGAAAGTTAAAAGTGAACATAGATAAGAGTACGGTGATGAGGGTATCAAACGATTTAAATAAAGAAAAATTGGATATCACATTGGAGAGAGGAATTATGGAAGAAGTAAATGTTTTTAGATATTTGGGAGTTGACGTGTCAGCGGATGGGTTTATGAAGGATGAGGTTAACCATAGAATTGATGAAGGAAAAAAGGCGAGTGGTGCGTTGAGGTATCTGTGGAGACAAAAAACGTTGTCCATGGAGGCAAAGAAGGGAATGTACGAAAGTATAGTGGTACCAATACTCTTATATGGGTGTGAAGCATGGGTTGCAAATGCTGCAGCAAGGAGGCGGCTGGAGGCAGTGGAGATGTCCTGTCTAAGGGCAATGTGTGGTGTAAATATTATGCAGAAAATTCGGAGTGTGGAAATTAGGAGATGTGGAATTACTAAAAATATTTGTCAAAGGGCTGAAGAGGGGTTGTTGAGGTGGTTTGGTCATTTAGAGAGAATGGATCAATGTAGAATGACTTGGAGAGCGTATAAATCTGTAGGGAAAGGAAGGTAGGGTAGGGGTCGTCCTCGAAAATTTTGGAGGGAGGGGGTAAAGGAGGTTTTGTGGGCGAGGGGCTTGGACGTCCAGCAAGCATGTGTGAGAGTGTTAGATAGGAGTGAATGGAGACGAATGGTTTTTGGGACCTGACGAGCTGTTGGAGTGTGAGCAGGGTAACATTTTGTGAAGGGATTCAGGGAAACCAGTTAATTGATTTAGTTGGACTTGAGTCCTGGAAATGGGAAGTACAATGCCTGCACTTTAAAGGAGGGGTCTGGGATAGTGACAGCTGGGAGGGACTATTCTCAGCTGTCATATCTGAGCGCCTCTGCAAAGACAGTGATTATGTATGAGTGTGGTGAAAGTGTTGAATGATGATGAAAGTATTTTCTTTTTGAGTATTCTCTTTTTTAGGTCACCCTGCCTCGGTGGGAGACAGCCGACTTGTTGAGAGGAAAAAAAAAAAAAATACTATATGACTACAGTGAACCCCCGGTGTTCGACGGCGTCGGAGCTCGGCCAAATCGGTGTTCGACAAGTTTTTTACAATATTTTGACTCGGTATTAGGCGGCCACTGGAGTTCGGCGAGTCGGCATTCGTCCCGAACGCGTACGCGTGTGGCAGTGGCCAGCTGAGCGCCCAGGCACTCAGTGTGTTATTGTTTACAAGTGAGCGAACACTACCCACGCACCACCCACGCATTCATACCATATATATTGTCATTATTCCAGTGTTTTTAGTGCTTGCAACTGCTAAATAAGCCACCATGGGCCCCAAGAAAGCTCCTAGTGCCAAGCCTGTGGTAAAGAATGTGCAGGGAGTGAAGCATTCATGCAGGGAGTGTAGCAAGGATGCAGGGAGTGTAGCAAGGATGCAGGGAGTGTAGCAGGGATGCAGGGAGTGTAGCAGGGATGCAGGGAGTGTAGCAGGGATGCAGGGAGTGTAGCAGGGATGCAGGGAGTGTAGCAGGGATGCAGGGAGTGTAGCAGGGATGCAGGGAGTGTAGCAAGGATGCAGGGAGTGTAGCATTCATGCAGGGAGTGTAGCAAGGATGCAGGGAGTGTAGCAAGGATGCAGGGAGTGTAGCAGGGATGCAGGGAGTGTAGCAAGGATGCAGGGAGTGTATCAATGATGCAGGGAGTGTAGCAAGGATGCAGGAGTGAGCAGGGATGCAGGGAGTGTAGCAAGGATGCAGGAGTGTAGCAAGGATGCAGGGAGTGTAGCAGGGATGCAGGGAGTGTAGCAGGGATGCAGGGAGTGTAGCAGGGATGCAGGGAGTGTAGCAGGGATGCAGGGAGTGTAGCAGGGATGCAGGGAGTGTAGCAAGGATGCAGGGAGTGTAGCAGGGATGCAGGGAGTGTAGTAGGCATGCAGGGAGTGTAGTAGGCATGCAGGGAGTGTAGTAGGCATGCAGGGAGTGTAGTAGGCATGCAGGGAGTGTAGTAGGCATGCAGGGAGTGTAGTAGGCATGCAGGAGTGTAGTAGGCATGCAGGGAGTGTAGTAGGCATGCAGGGGTGTAGTAGGCATGCAGGGAGTGTAGTAGGCATGCAGGGAGTGTAGCATTCATGCAGGGAGTGTAGCATTCATGCAGGAGTGTAGCATTCATGCAGGAGTGTAGCATTCATGCAGGGAGTGTAGCATTCATGCAGGAGTGTAGCATTCATGCAGGGAGTGTAGCATTCATGCAGGGAGTGTAGCATTCATGCAGGGAGTGTAGCATTCAAAGAAAAGGCCAGTAACCCCAGAAAGAACTTGGTACCTGCAGTGTTAATGGAAGGGATTCCCCTTCCAAACACTAGCAGGTACCACCTTCTTCCCTCCTCCCGTCCTCCACACATCAACAACTCTTCAATAAATGTAAGTGACATGTTATTGTACTATTTATTTCTTATTTTTTTTATAAAATTGTGTTTATTTTAATGTCAAAAAGTCCTAAAAAATATTTTATTTTAATACTTTTGGATGGCTGGGACGGATTAATTTTATTTCCATTATTTCTTATGGGGAAAATAGAATCGGAGTTCGACCAAACCGGTGGTCGACGGGCCCTCTGTGACGGATTGCCGACGAGAACCGGGGGCTCACTGTAATTATCTACTCTACATTTAATTATCTTCCAATTAATTCTTCAACTTTTATGAATGTGCTGCCTGTATTCTTCTAACTATTGTATTCTTATAACAAGAGTGTAACGTAAATTTTTATTTAATATTCATGTTAATGCATAAAATATTAAATCCAAGATGATGGTACATTTTCTCACCTCCTAGAGAATCTTGTAGAAGTCGAGTGAGTTTAGAATCTCTATATGGTACATGGGATGCCCTCTTGCTGACATCACCCAATGCAGAAATTACATTTCCTAAAGCCAGCTGTAAAAATTATAATTGTTCAAATAATTAGCAAGCATTTCAGCAACTAACACATTTACACTATTTATTGATGGCTTTATTTTTTTATACAAAGTGGTTATTTATTGTATAGTTTTAGTCATCTTAACCCTTTTTTTCTTTTATGACCTTCATACCTCCTGGGAGAGTGTCTTTCTTCCTCACTACCAAACATGCTCACATGTGTCTGCAAGATGAAGCTCCAACTTCAGTATCTATTTAACATCCTATTTTTCAACCTCCTTTTGTTTGTCTTTTTTTGGAAACTGCCATAAAAAAAAAAGGTTGAAAAAATATAAAATCTCAGAAATAGTCTAAAAATTCACTTAGTGTAAGTAACAACTGAGTCTTCATCTCACTTGATTCTGACAATTCTAAGTGCATTATTCCAAAACTGAAAATTATGACTTATGACATACTACAGTGGATCCCCGCCTAACGAACAGCCCGGAAATCGTACAATTATGTAAGTATAACATTGTAAGTGCTTTAGTAAGTGTATTTTTGAGGGTCTGAAATGGACTAACCTACTTGACATTTTTTCTTAAGGGAGTAAATTCGTTCGGTAATGGCCCTTGAGCAGGCTTCTGGAATGAATTTTGCTCGTTAGGCGGGGGTCCACTGTATTTGCATATGTAGGAATACATATGTATATGTATTTATTAATTTTTTGCCATCATTTAAAATACAGTACATGAATTATAAAATTTATACACTGGCAGCTCGTGTGTAAATGTGTTGACAAAGATGCAACAGCAGAACACGTGGTTCCTGGCTGACTCCACCCTCCAGCATAAAGATATTATTTATGCAGATCATATTTTCAGCAATGGCCGACAACTTTTGAAGTGTAATATTTATTGAGCAAATAACTTGATTTTTGGATATGTTCAATATACGTATACTGGTCTGTACTACAAAATGATACAGAGAGATCCTCAAAAATTTTTATGTTTTTTTTTAATGTTTAAGCAAGAAGTTCTTGAGCTACTGTTTCTCTTTTTCTGAAACTTTTTAAGATTTTGTTTTACTAGATATAACAAAAATCCCACAACATTAATTAATTTAGGGTTAATTTAATACAATGACCAACTGGAAAGCTGTACATCATTTTAATCCTTTATTGCTATAAAGAATTCAAACACTTTTTTTTTTCAATCTTTATTTTTCCTATCAATATGCATAAAAATTTCAAGATACACTATCTGGATCATTACCAATATGCATAAAAAAAATCATAAGGGTAGATCAATTAAAAAAATTTCAATCCCAAAGAAGGGTCTTGCCTCATCATCAAGATTTGTACACTTTCACAGGCAATACTGCTCCATTAATTCTTAATTCCAAATCATCACAGCATCCCCGTTTCTGCTTTTTGAAATATCTTACTACCACACTGCCTTCTAATTTTTTAAATTGCCTATTCTTAACAAAACATTCACAGTACAAAACATTACTTACAAGACCACAGTTGATTGATATACCCTCCCTAGCCCTCTCTCCGGTGGCACCTGTTCTCTTCAGGCGCTCAGATCCAGCCAAGTCAACAAAGTGAAATTTGGCTGTTAGAGTCTCAAACTCTGGAATATTGTCAGTGCTTTCAGCATCCTGGAAATAAATAAGAGTTTGTACAAATATCCTACTAAAAAACTATGTAAATTAAAAAGCAACATACAAAATATGAAAATTTACATTTAACAAAAATAATTTAAGAAAATCATAGTGTACATATATTCAAACATGAAAAAAATTGGAATCAGCATTATATAAAGTACACAGCAAAAAATCTCTGAAAATTGTGTGTCCTTTTAATAAAGTATAATGTTTTTGCAGATTTTAAGCCAATGTTTTGATAGGTAGACTGGTGTATCAAATCACTTTATACCTAACACCTAGTCACATAAGTGCCTGGTAATACAGTAAGGCATAGTGTTTTGGTCCCTACCATTCCTGTTTACATTCTAGCCATGTGAGTTTCTATATGATCTTTCAAACATAGGTGAATACATACAGTAATGTGCAAATTATTATAGTAATTATTATTCCTCCAACAAACCGGCCGCATCCCACCGAGGCAGGGTGACCCAAAAAGAAAAACAAAAGTTTATCTTTTTAACTTCAGTAATGTATACAGGAGAAGGGGTTACTAGCCCCTTGCTCCTGGCATTTTAGTCGCCTTTTACGACATGCATGGCTTACGGAGGAAGAATTCTGTTCCACTTTCCCATGGAGATAATAGGAAATAATCAAGAACAAGAACTAGTAAGAAAACAGAAAACCCAGAGGGGTGTGTATATATATATGCTTGTACATGGAAGTGTAGTGTGACCTAAGTGTAAGTAGAAGTAGCAAGATGTACCTGAAATCTTTAATATGCAAATATTCTCTTTAATAACTAACCTGTACAGGAGCAATTCTTTGCTGCTTGACTAGAAGTGTAAATATGGCATGTGACCTGGAAGACTGGGTGTTCATGTTGGTCGAGCCTGTGGTTCTTGAGAGTGCACCAGCACGGAGACACTGCATTGTTTCTTCCATAGACGTGACACAGCGGGTGCTGATACCAGTTACATATATCCCTCCCCCAGCATCTTCATGTATGCGAATTCCACTTTTGCCACCTCCCTGCACACGAAGTAGGAAATACTTTTCATATACAAAATATACAGTAAAAAATATGAGTAAACAGTTACAACAGAGTACATACAGGAACTACATATTTTTTTTTTACCTTAGTGGCCATCTCCCACCAAGGAAGGGTAATAGTAATACGTAGTTGTAATATGTCCAGAGCAATTTGACCTTCCCAGGAAGGGTGACCCAAAGAAGGAAGAACATTCACCACCATTCATTCATTCGATGTCTTGCCAGTAGTGTGCTGACATCACAATTCAGATTACTCTCCGACTACAACATTCCCAACCCTCCTTCAGAGTGCAGGCACTGTACTTTCCACCTTCAGGACTAGAGTCTTACTAACCGGTTTCCCTGAATCCCTTCATAAAAGTTACCTTATGAACTCTACAACAGCACGTCTACTTAAGAAACCATTCACTTTTATCTGATGCACTCGCAAAAAGCCTGCTGGATGGTTAAGCCCTTAAAACTCAAAGCTTCCTTTACCCCTTCCCTCCAAGCATTCCTGGGATGACTCCCTACCCCTATTTCCTTCTACCTCTAGCTTTATACACCATCATCCTATCCCTCTCCATATGTCCAAACTTCCTCAAGAACCCCTCCTCATTCCTCTGAGATTGTACCCTTGGTGACCCTACATAGCATTTTGATTTCTATGCTCCCAATTCTATGCATGATATTCACTCCACACATTGTTCTGAAATATTGACATCTTCCCTTCCTCTAGCCTCCTTGCTGGAACATTCAAACGAATGTCCAGAACCATATAAGTATTAGAACCACTATACCCTGGTACATTTCCTTATTTTGGCCTCCTTAGATAAACTTTTGTTTCCACAGATGCCTCAAAACACTACCCACCTATTTCCCCCTCATCTATTCTATGGTTTACCTCGTATTTCATTGACTCATCTGTTGACATGTCTACTCTCGAATATTTCACTACAACATCCAAGTCCTCCATATTCCCTTTCTCCAATCTGATATTCAAACTATTATTGCCTAGATTTTTTGTTACCCTCATTAACTTGCTTTTTTCTATGTTCACTATTAATTTCCTCAAAGGAATGCTCAAAGAAACATTCACATTCTTACTGGACTGTTTAAATCCCAGTTCCCAATTTTATTAAAAAAATCAAACATCAATTAGGCTTATTCAATATTTTAATAGTATATATATTTTTAAAATGTTATGCTCTAGCTAATTATCTTGTATAGGAAATCAAATGTCATGAGTTTAATAAAATTTCATAATTGGTTTCTGAGATATGAGAGTAAGACCTACAACCCCCCCTGCAAACTATTATTGCATCTCTTAAAACTTGGTACAAAAACTCTATGGACCTCGCCGACCTAGTTTCATCTTTGTTTTAACAGTTTGAATGGACTGAGTTCCAGCTCCTGGGCCTCTTTGTGTTCATATGAATGATCCTAGGTCTTTTTGATGGTGTCAGGCAACAGAGATTAGGCTTGAGTACATTGAGCCAAAGCTCCTGGGTCCCTTGAAAATGATGATTCGGAACATTTACGAAGGTTTAATTGTACCTCCTAGGTCTCTTGAACGAGTCAAGCTGCAGCCGCTCTCTCGAGCAATTTGAGGTACAGCTGTAGTCTTCTTGAGTGTGTTGATATACAGGAAGGTGGGATTGTGATTCCCTCCTCAGATCATGGTGTAGCCATCGAAGCAAATCTAGTTTATAAACAGTGATGGGCTTTATAAATTCGTTGAGGTTAGCAACTGAGTCGTAGACGAGTTGAATGAACTCACAGGTAGCATCATTATGGCAAGAACATCGAGTAGTTTTAAATATAAGTTGGGATGATACATGAGTGAGTTAGACCTGCCTGGCAAGGGCCAATAGACCTACTGCAGCATTCGTTTGTTTCTATGCATTCTTGTGTAACAAGTTAGGACATCTATCTGGGTTATATTAATGGCATAAAAAAACATTATAAATGGTATACAATACCGACAATGAAGATGCCCAAGTGTTGCACATGCGACTTAATCAACACCGAGAACAGATCTACTAGTTTTATATTCATTTTACAAGAAGACAAAAAAATTCTAGCTATTAAACTTTGGTAAATATTGTGTTTAATGGTTGCATAGAGTTTTACGGAAAAAAAATAATGGAAAGTATAATACTGACCGGTTAGTGTAATAGAGATAGTTTTAATTTGCGCAAATTGGGCGACTAGCACATATACTTAGAGAATTTCCATTTCATTAACCTATTGCAACATTGCCTGGTTCCGAGGAAGTGCTGGTGACCATGCAAAAGGCTTGAGCTAGTTGTTTCATCCCCTAGTGGCTTATATACACACACACACACACATTACTGAACCTCATCCTTGAATACTGAAACTCATCCTGGCTGGGAATTGATTCCTCTCTAGGACCTGACTCCTCCCTCCCTGAACTCATCCATTCGTTTTTAACAAGCAAGCAAGCAAGCGTGCACACACAAAACTAACTTAATGTAGCCAAACCTTTCCAAAACTAAATGAGCCCAACTCCAATTCATCCAGACTTAACTAATGAAACCTAACCTATTAAGTAATTAATGACTATTTGTATTCACATTTAGATAGTAAAAATGAGCTTTCACCTTGTCCATTAAAGTCTGCGAATTACTACGTAGAGAGATAAATTTATAAATAAAAGTAACATGGAGACATTGCTCGGGTGTTGGTAGTAGTGGAATTGTATACTTCACTATGCTGGTGATTTTTGCCAGCTAGTAGTTGGCCGTGCTAACGTCCTTGTGACTCATGTGTTTTCAACTTCCAGCTGTCTTCGTGTTCCTGTTTCCCGTTTCTCGAACAATCTGCCCCTGTCCACCCTATCAATTCTTTTCAGTATTTTGTGTGTTACTGTATCACCCCTAATCCTCCATTACTCTAATGTCAATAGATTTAGTTTCCTTAACACATTTTTCACAGGACATGTCCCTTAGCTCCGGGACTAGAGTGAGCTTTGCAGCCTTTGCCCCACTTTCCCCCCCGAGTCTGTACTCCGTCTGTGGTCTTCGTTGTCCTTCCCCAATCTTCACAATTTTGCACTTGCTGGGGTTAAATTCAAGTAGCCACTTGAAATATTAGACCTGCAGCCTGTCCAGGTTCATTTGTAGTCTTTCCTTGTCCTCGCCTGTTTGCAGCCTAAGCAATTTCACATCTACGAACAGAGATACCTCTGACTATCCATTCTGTCATGTCGTTCACATATACAAGAAATAGTACAGGTCCTAGTATTAAGCCTTATGGAACCCCCACTCGTTACTTGCACCCATTCCGACACCTCTTCTCGGAAATTATTCGTTGTTTCCTTCCTGTTAGGTATTCTTAGATCCATTTTAGTGCCTTTCTTGATATTCCTGCCTGCTCTTCTAGCTTTTCTCTCAGTCTCTTGTGCGTGCGTGAGTCTTAGTTGGGATACTTCAGTAGGGTGAAGATATCAGCAAGCATTTCATTATGGGTTCTGTAATAATGCTTATCAATAAAGGTTGAGGAAGAAGCCAAGAGAGGTAACGAAGATGAGATGCCAGCTAGCTACACTGGTGCCAGCACAAATTAATGTATGCTTATGACTCAGACAACATACTGGCTGCTCGTAACACTCACTCATTGTCTTTGTCGACAGCATTAACTATTAACAGCAGTGAAAAGTTAAAGCTGATCACCTGTCTCGTATCAATATTTAATCCTTGTGTTTAAAATGAAAATTTAAATATACATGACCAAGAACAAAATTATGCTTTATCCTGGTCTGGAGAATTCTTATGTTGAATTTAGAACACTGATAATTACTTTAATATTAATGATGCGTTTATAAAGCAACTTGTTATTCATCAGACAACTCTTCTAATACAAGCTGGATCCGTCATTTTTAATGTTTAAATATATAAGACATTCCAGTGCTGGCTTGTAAGAGATGCCAAATGTAACATGAGTCGTCACGAGTTTCTGTTGTTTCATTAATATTTGTAATAAATAATAGTGATGGGACGATACCAAATTTTTTACCGATATCATCAAAATTAACCGAAATATACCGATACTTTGGTACACCACTATTAAATAGGGCACAAGTGATTTGAATACCATCATCAACGATATTTCTCGTGATGAAAGCTCCCAATATCCACCTCATCATTGTTTTTCTTGTCACTGTTGCTTGGCTTTATTGTGCTCTCTGAATCACAGATCTCACATTTTTATAAAAAAAAAATATTTTACCAGTTTCTTACGTTCTATGAGATAGTCTGTGTTCTGTATACTGTGCTCGTTTTGATTTCTTCATTCTTCCCGTACATAAGCTACTTAAATTTCTCACCATTGACGATCACGTAATTTTTCATTTGCAATGGTGGGAGACTGATGATATATCATTGTAATTTTTCTATATCTTCTGAGACGACTTTCATACTTATTTTGGTATGAACTAGAGCTAGAGTTTTTATGTATGTCTACATTGAGGACGAGACACAGTAAAGGTGCCAGAGGGTGCCTTGTGTAATGAACATTGTGCTGACACTGGAATTTTTGCTTACTACCACTATATATGTTAGAAATTTTAATATCCATTTATTTACTTTTCCTGTTATACTTATTGCTCTCATCTGAAAAATACATGTATACCTTTGAAGAGTTACCTTTGAAGAGTTTCGAGAGTTTATCTACTCTCTGAGCCCGGCCATGGGCCAGGCTCGTCTGGTGCTTGCCTGGTCAACCAGGCTGAAGGCCCGCTGCCCCACATATCCATCACAGCCTGGTTGATCTGGCACTGGTGAAGATACTTGTCCAGTTTCCTCTTGAAGGCTTCTACACTGGTTCCAGCCGTGTTTCGGATATCTTCTGGTAAGATGTTGAATAGTCTGGGACCCCGGATGTTAATACAGTGCTCCTGTATTGTCCCCACCGCACCCCTGCTCCTCACTGGGTTTATTTTACACTTCCTCCCATATCTCTCACTCCGGTATGTTGTATATATTATCATGTATCTCTCTCTCCTCCGCTCCAATGAGTACATGTTCAA
This sequence comes from Cherax destructor, assembly GCA_009830355.1. NCBI lineage: Eukaryota > Metazoa > Arthropoda > Malacostraca > Decapoda > Parastacidae > Cherax > Cherax destructor. The sequence continues at coordinate 194,348 of WNWK01001444.1, read as the reverse complement.
GACTTGAAGGCGTTCCCAATAATTTAGATGTTTCAATGGCTCAATGTGAGCCGTAAACGATCTCTGAATTTGTTCCAGCTCTTGATATTTCTCCTGCCCTGAACGGGGCCGTCAGCACTGAGCAGTATTCTAAGTGAGGGAGCACTAGCAATTTGAAGAGTGTCACCATCGGCATTATTTCCCTTGTTTTGAAAGTTCTCAGACCACATCTGCATTTTGGTGTTCTTTTAAAACATTAGTCATTTTTCTATAACGATTTAATAGTTGTGACAAGCATGATCTTCCTGCTCTAAATCTGAATTGGGTTGTGTAAGTCATGCTTTTCCATAAAAAACAGTAAGTTAGCGTCTTAGCACCCTTTCCAAGGCTTCTGTGAAGTAGGTTGGTGTTACTGTTCTGTAATTTTCTGCACTTTCTTAAATCTTCTAGAATTTCTCCAATTCCTTGGATTAAAGGCCCTTCACCACCATCAAAGCCTCCAGCCTCCCCCCTTACCCTTGTAGGGTACTGACACTACCAAGAGTATGCGTGTTGATGATCATACAACAATAGCATGACCCATGCAGCGCCGCACCTGCTACCAACTGAGTGTCACCGCTGAATGAGGAAGGTGTCACTTACAAACTGTCTCCCTCTGCTTCCTCCCTGCCAACTTTCAATATGTTCATTTTCTTTTAACAATAAATTAAGTAGTGCCCATTCAGTATTAGTAAATTATATTATTCTTTTTCTCTGAGCTGCAACTACCTAAATATTGCAATATAGAGAGACTTCGTGCAAGATAAGTGAAAAAAAAACGAAAATTATAGTTCAATAAGTAATTACAGTCATCCTACAGGCGTGCAGCTCAGTGCTACTACAAACCTCACTACACTAAGTGGAAAGTCGTAACACTAGCTTATAGTTTATCACTAGCTCACTAAATTTCCTTGTATCACTGTCCTGCATTATGAACAGTTCACTGCTGTCATTACATTACGAGCTCTCGCTGTCTGAATAGCTGCTTTCTGAGTCAACCGGCATCACTGCTGACCATCTCTCGCCTATCCTTAAGCACAAAATCTGGCTTTGAAAACATTCAGCTATCAACCGGATTTTCCTTAAGAGGAGCATTACTTACGCTTACATAAAATGATAACTAAACATACGTAACATTTGCCAAGTTCTATCACAATAATAACTTGTCACACCAGGTGACCCAGGCACCACAAGACTATGCTCTCACGTACCACTTTCTTAGCATGTTTCTGTCAAGGCATCCTGGTTGACTGCTTCCAGTTTAACATAGATAATGCAGCCCGAACGATCTGAGATTTCCTAGAGAAACTTAAAACATTCTTTTTGAAGATGGGGTTATCAGAGAAATTGCATTTACCTTAGTGACATTATCATAGCTTAATAGCCACCTCAAGTGGGTTGCTTATCTCTACAGACGTAATTAACCACATAACATACAAAAATAAACAAATCAGCCATAGCAGTGTTTTTTAATATTGCACCGCAGCAAGTCATGGGTTGCACTCTTGACTAGTTATTTTTTTAATTTATTTACAGTCACAAAATTTCATGTGATGTAAGTAAACTATATATAGAAAAGTGGAAACGTCGGTACCTACCCTAAAATTAGGCTCGAAGAGGTCTATGATATCCTCATTGTAAAGCTCCATGAAGTGAGCAGTGACCTTGAAGTCAGGGGGTGGTGTGTCGGACTCTTTGGCGGCAGCCAAGCGCTCATCGATGCCCCTGAAGAGATGGGCGACGGCGCGAGGGATGATACCCACCACGTCCTCCCCGCTGTCCATCTCCAGCCCCGTGCCCATCGTGTACGTCTTACCAGAGCCAGTCTGA